>CM069133.1:56962652-57548667 GCA_035221665.1 Okamejei kenojei | reverse complement strand
ATATTGGAAATAATGAAATGGGTTATGAGGGGGTTAATTAGAGGATGTGAAGATTGATATTGGGTGGGAAGGAAGATTTGGTGGTGTAATTTTAGGGTAATTGTAGAATGTGGGGGGGGGATATAATGTGAAATGTATTAGGGGATGTTGTTAAGAGGGTAGATTGGTTGGATTTGATGATGTATTTTAATTTTGGTTGGGATTTTGGGGGTTGGGTTGGGTTGGATTGGGGTATTATGTAGGAGGATATGATGGTGTATGATTTTTGGTAGGTTGATGTTGAATATATTTGAGGTGGAACTCAGCAGGACAAGCAGTATCTCTGAGTGAAGTGTATGGGTGACGTTTAGGGTTGAGAACATTCTGTCAGACGGAAAGGCACGGAAAGGGAAAACAAGAATATTGAAGATGATGATAGAGATAAAAAAACAATGAATAAAAGATATGCAAAAAAAGTAACGAGATAAAGGAAACCATACGATTGTTAGCTTTTTGTTGGGTGAAAATGAGAAGCTAGTTCGACTTGTGTGAAGGGAAGGATAGCGAGAGAGGAATGCTGGGGGTTACCTGAATTAGAGAAATCAATTTTCATACCACTGGGCTATAAGCCTCCCAGCAAAATATGCTGTATAAAATATATTTCTGATTTCCTGACTCCAGAAATCCTCAAATGCTAAGACACAGAAATCTCAAGAGAATCTCTTTCCATATGAAATGTATTTGGGATGAATCAGAGACAAGCCCGGATTGTTGTAAACTACCCTGAATTAAGTCCACAGTACACATGAGCTTTAAAACAAGGGTATTATTTTCTATCCCAAATGACACCAGTGTACTGGTGCTATTTTTCAAATGTATTTATGTTGATATCTTTATTTTTTCTCTCCAAAGACGGACAGATTTGTAGGTTAATTGACCACTAAAAATTGTTAAATTATCCCTTGTGTGCAGGATATGTTTGTAATGGGGATCAACGGTCGGCGTGGAATCAGTGGGCCGTAAGGCCCGGTATCTCAAAAACTAACTAAATATTATTTATGTACATGTTCTTCCTACAATGGCTATACTCCAGAAGGAATTGATTTGTACAATTTGGCTTCTTTGCACAGTGAATTCTGCTTTTTTAATGTATAGCAAGGGTGCCTCATGCCACTTGATCTTGCTTAGCCATCTACCTGCCAAATGGAATGGGTAATCCAAAATAACCAGAAGATTATTCTTCTCTGTATAAAATAAACTCTCATCAAAGACTCACGCAATTAAAAAAACAAAAAACAATGTAAGCTGTGACGATTGATTTATGAATAAGAGTTTTTGGGTCATTTTAAAAATGCCTCACCGAAGCTCACAATTAACATAAATGAGATCTATTGAAGCCTTTTCACAGGTTTTAAAAAATTAGTTCACTTGCACTAACTAAGTGCTTTTTAGCAACAACAATACCCGCTTGATGATGGTAGAACAGTAGTCTGCAGTATGCAAAAGCGTTGAGTAAAGATCCCGAGCAAACAAACCAAAACCTACATACACCACACTTTCCTCCATGGTCAGACCCAGACTTCAACCTCACAAAAACTGTTGTTACCTCTTCATTCCATAATTTTTTGAGCACACAGTTTTTCAGCAAGTAGTGATCCTCAGTATATCTAATGGAGATACTTAGTGCAAAAATGTTCAAGGTAATTTGCGATAGGCTTCATTTACTTTAATTTTTAATTTTCCATCTATTCACAAAATAACTCCCAAATATGTGAAGCCAGACCGAAGTAAAAACGCATGTTAACTTCAGAGAAATTAAATGACCACACTTATTAATCATCCTGTCATCCCCCATCTTTCCGCTTTCCGGAACTTTAACTTTGTGGTCAAGTGAGTTCCCTTTATAAATTTTTCATCAAGCAAACTGCATCTCTGCCATGCAATAACTTGCTCTCAATACTGGTTTACAGCACATCAGAATTATCAGCTGCAGAAATCACAGCTGCTGAGCTGATGACGTTACCTTTGAAAATTTATTGAGGGTGGTTAAAATTTAAACTGTGATCAGGGAGATGGGCAGGGTTTAATTTTCAGCTTGGGTTCATTATTATATCACAAACGCATTTCCAAAACCAAGGCAAAATTTGGGGGAGATTTAAAAACAGCCGTGATTTGGAATTTGGAGCAGAAAAAAAAAAACATGAATATGCCACCCAATCATTTTATCTGCTCCACCATTCAATGATCATGGTTGACCTTTTTATTTTGGGAATTATTTTCCCTGCACAAGATCCCCAAAATTCAAAAAATGTGTTTCAATCGCTGCTTTGGATATATCCACATCTGGCTTTTTACAGTCCACTTGGGTAAAGAATCCAAAATTTACTCTAAGGAAGGAACTGCAGATCTGGTTTAAACCGAAGATAGACACAAAATCTGGAGTAACACAGCGGTACAGGGCAGCATCTCTGGAGAGAAGGAAGAATTACATTTAAGATTTACTACTCTTAGTCATGAATGGCAGCTGCTCATCTTTGCAATAGAGACTCTGATTCCTAAATCAACAAACAGGGAAGTAACAACCTAGTAATTTATACCTGCCTTAGCCGATATGTTTCAATGGGACTATCTCTTATTCTTAACACAAACGAGTTTGTAAACTCAACTTGCTTAACTGTTAATCATGTGACAAACTTAACATCTCAGGATTAATCTGGTGAACCTGCACTGGAATCGCTGATCGTAAAATGATACTTTGAAAGATTAATATCTGCGGATATTGAAAGAGATGGTCTAACCAGGGCCCCATAATAATAGAATCCTCTACTCAGGTAATTAAATCTCTCACCATAAAGGTGCAACATAACAGTTTTTGCCTTGCAAACTGCAAGTTCAGTGATTCGTGTAACAAGTACACCCACATTGCTTCTAGGCAACATCTGTCAATTCCTTCCAATTTAATAAATAATCATGAAAATGTCCTTTAGTTAAAACTGTTACAGGTTATCGATAAAGAATTCAACGTATTAATAAAACTGCACCTGGTGACCAACACCAAAATAAAAATAAATGAACTATGTTTATAATGTGCGCTAGATATTATTTTTGCAGCACTGATTTTATGGTTAAATAAAGATATTTTGGTTTTAATTGCAAGAAATAGGTTAGCAAATTTGAAGTCTAACATTCCATTTGTTTTGTTAAGCAAAGTTTAGGATAGCACTCTAGAGGAGTGAATGTAAACATTGTATTTAGTTATTGTAAGGAGACAAGATGAACAGTGAAACAGCTAAGCATTTTTACTTGGGACAGTCTTATAGAAATATCAACTCCTCTTGGGATGAGCTGATATTTTTCAAATCCCTTGTGATATTTTCTTCTTCCAATCTTTGTCATCTCCTCATTTGTGTTTGTTCTTGTGGGAGGGAAGGGGGTGGATGGTGAGCTGTGTGAGTAACTGTGACTTGCAAGTGCACATGCATCAGGAAATCACAGGGTGCGTGCAGATGGATACAGCACCCTCTGAAAAAAAAAAAATAAATGGCAATTTGTAAACACTCGCCTACAATCGTGCAACCATAATTACCCAATGACACCTATTAAAACAGACCCAACACACAATTGACTTTTTTGCTGGTGGTGATTAAGGCAGTGATGCAGATTTATGGGCTCTACAAACATATCTTTCTGTCCTTCTGCCAAGCAGTCTATTTGTCACTGAAGGAACTGAACTATGCAAATCAGACTTCAGAGGCTGCAATACTATTTTGCTACCCAATCTTCCAAAGGAATGTTGAATCCAGCTCTGAAGAAGTGTTTCCAGCCCAAAATGTCACCTTTTCAGAGTTCTGCCTGACCCGCTGAATTTCTCCAGCATTTTGTGCTTTCTTGAACCCCGTTTATGACCTCCTTATTGAATTCCACAGAGGTCAGCTAAGAGAGAGAGAATAAGACAGATGGTGCAAACCCAATGGACATGCAATTTATTTATGCACCAACCAAATCAAAGTAAGTTAAATTTTTCAATGAGTTAATGAAGTGTTTCAAGTCAAAATTGAATTTGGAAAGATCTTCAGTTGTATTTTTTTGTGCTTCTATTGTTGTGCATTTTCCTATCAAATTGTATAATTTTCTGAAAAATTTATTCATTTGGACATTAAAATGAAAGGAAATTTTGTGCTGGAGATAACGTGTTCTGCATTTATTATGCCTCAGCCTTCTCAGCTGCAGTTGAATGCGTTTTTGACACTCACATATCTCTTGGCATCAGATCTGGTAAGATAATTACACCGTCCCACAAATCACTCTTAACTTTTCATCCTTTTATAGATAATCCATTTTATTATTTCACTTTGTCTCCCCCCTAAATCTTTGCTCTTCTCTCATTGATACTGCCATACCTGCTTTTCACATTTTTCAGTTTATTTCATTTATTTTCTCTTATTGATTGTTTTATAATTATAATTAATCATACCATAACACATCATCCTCTTGTGTAATGTGTCTGCCCTGAAACTGCAGACATGAGGAAGCAGGGTAAGAACCTGACAGAGTTTAGCCTGTTTGGGTAATTGCTTACTGTCTTATATCAATTTCCTGGTGATGATGTACAGATTCATTATTGATTCATATATAATTCCTACTGATGAATATGAATCCTTTAAATGATTTCATTTGGTACCTCTTTTCCATAAAACAGCAATTTAATCTTGCAAACAAACAGAAGCTCCTTTGCTTGTCTGGGCGCTGTTAAGCTTGCCAATGTTTCAAGATGTTATTGACTTATGTACTTCCCACATTCAGTTGTTTCATAGACAAACTAAACACAATTTAAAATTCATCAGTTATTACACAGGATGGGATGCCAGTAGAAAGGGTCATTAATATTTATTGATGTTGAAGCCAATAAATGTAGATTTTTTTAAGCTGCGAAGTGTTATGTTAGTTTATGAGTTAATGATGGGGCTTTCCAGTTTATTAACTGACACAAAGAAGGAGACAAGTACACTGGGAATAGTCACAGGGGAGTGAGTTGGGACCTGTTCAGAAGTGGCACCACCCCAATAATCACTGAGCATGTAAAGGATGCATCCTATTTTCATATTGATAATAAAAATGATTCAAATTCAATGTATTCCTCAAAAAAGTAGCCAAGGTTCTTCCCCACATCCTCTGAATAGGAGACTTGGAGAGCAGAAAAAGGAAGAAAATATATCTTTGTTAAAACTATTCATTATTTCTATTTTACACAAGTATTGTTGAATTTTAGCAACCATTCTCCCTTTAAAACCAAAAGTGGATAAATACACATATGGATGAAACTTATTAAGAGAGTGCAGAGCAGTTGGAGTTGAGGTTTTGGACATTGTCGTCACTCCAATGAGATCCCACCACTATTCACATCTCCCTATCTCCACTCCTTTCTGCTTTCCACAGAGACCATTCCTCTGCAACTTCCACTCAAACCACTTCCTCCCCAGGGGGGGGGGGGGGGGGGGGGGTTGGACTGTGCCCTGCAACCACAGGAAATGCAACACCTGACCTTTTACCTCCTCCCTTCGACTTAATCCCAGGGACAATGACATTCCTTTCAGTTGTGGCAGAGGTTTACTTGCACATCCTCCAAACTCACTACTATATTGGTGATCACAGTGTGGTCTCCTATATATCAGCGAGACCAGGCGTAGACTTGGAGATTGTTTCACTGAACACCTTTGGTCGGTCTGCTAGGCCTAGTATACACCTGCCAGTATAAACATTTTAACTCTCCTTCCCCCAATCCCATATTGACCTTTCTGTCCTAGGACCTCCTCCACCGTCAGAATGAGGCCACACGCAAATTGGAATAACTGCACCTCATATTTCCACTTGGGCAGCTTACAACCCAGCTGTAAGAACATTGATTTCTCTAATGTAAAGTAACTACTGCATTCTCCCCCCCCCCCCCCCACCCCCCCCCCCCCCCCACCTTCCCTTCCCCCCCACCCTAGTCATCCTACTAGTTTCAATTGTATCCCTATTGTTAACACATCTTCTCCAGCCAACAATGAGCCATTATGGATTCCAATCCCTCTTCCTGTTGCCAGCCCTGTTTTTGTTCTGGACTTGTCTATCTTTTAGTCCCGAAGGAGGGTTCCAACCCAAAATGTCACCTATTTCCTGTTCTCTAAAAATGCTGCCTGACCCGCTGAGAGCATTTTGTGTCCTATTGTCGGTTAATATGTAAGGAGTGGTGATCACTATCTCCAAATGCTTCTACCACTGCAACACCAGACACCTGGCCAGGCATGTTTTCCCGATACAATGTTAAGTATGGTCCCTCCTCGAGTTTAGACCGATTGACATACTGTTTAAGGAAACCATCTGGAAACACCTAACAAATGTTGCCCCTTGTAATAGGGGGGGAGAAGGGGGGGAGAGAAGGTGGGGGGGTGGAAGGGGGAGAGAAGGGGGGAGAGAAGGGGGGGGAGAGAGGGGGGAAAGGGGGGAGAAAAGGTGGGGAGATAAGCGGGGTAAAAGGGGGGAGAGCGGGGTAATAAGGGGGGAGAGCAGGGGGGAGAGAAGGGGGGAGAGAAGAGGGAAGGGGGAGAGAAGGGGGAGGGGGAAGGGGGAGAGAAGAAGGGGGGTAGACAAAAGAAAAAGGGGGGGTAGAAAAGGGGGGGTAGAGAAGGGGGGGAGAGAAGGGGGGGAGAGTAAGGGGGGAGAGAAGGGGGGGAGAGAAGGGGGGGGGGGGGGGAGAGAAGGGGGGGAGGAGATACTTTTTAAGAAGCCAGACAACTTTTAATAACATATAGCGGGCATTAACATTACCGGTCCTGTTTACTTACCTTTTTTTTCTCAACGAGCTATTACCTTTGACTACCTTTGATTGCCTTTGTTTTACCTACGATAGCATTACGACCTAACCTCGATGAAACCTACGAGTAAAAAAAAATGATTTTTCCATGGTGACCTTTTTTTACTTGCGTGCATTATTCAGCTTGCTAAAAATAACTCCACGACATAACTGAGGCCTCGAGAATGCGGGACTACTCTCGAGCATGAAGGAGAGTTACAAAGACCTCCTAGGACCTCGTGTCAACCATGCCACGAGTATGAGTTGAGGGCAAACTCTTCTAAATTTCCAAATTAGGTCGCTGCTATGGGACAGGCCCTTAAGGCAGCAACTCTACCACTGTGCCACCCCATAAGTGTGTTTAATCGCTTTTGTGCTAGATCTTAATGCAAGATAAAAGTGTCTAAGATAAAAGAAGAGTTTGTGGATAGAAGAACATGATTCATAATGCAAGACAATAATCAAGAGAAAACTGGAGGAAATCACATTTTGTAGTTGGAATATAAGGGCGCTAATGAAACCAATTAAAAGGGGTAAGATCTTTGCCCAATTAAAAGCCTTAAACAGTGACATCATTTTTTTTACAAGAGACGCATCTGAAATATCAAACACAGAAAAGACTGAAGCCAAATTGGATTGGGTAAACATACTACTATTCATTTACTTCTAAATCTAGAGGCACGGCTATTATCATTCGCAAAGGTATACCATTTAAATTAAAGAATACAATAGCAGTTTAAAGAGGGAGGTACGTCATAGTCACGGGAGAAATTTATTCTACTCCACTTACTTTGATAAATATTTATGCTCCTAACATTGACAACCCACAATTCTTTTAGTAAAAATTTTGGATATAATTTCAGAACTTAAACCATCAAAATGTGATAATAGGGGGAGATTTGAATTCAGCAAAACAAAAAAGGACTAACATAAAATCAAAAACTAGTGAACTCCTAAATACATACATGAAAAATACTAATATAACAGATGTATGGAGGATCGCTAACCCAGTAGGTAGGGAATATTCATTTTATTCAACAATACATAAAACATATTCACGTAAAGATTATTTTCTTAGTGACACCAAAAACTAATTCCATATACATATAATTCTAAATATCATAATAGTATTATTTCTGATCATTCCACGTTAACTTTTTTCTTTAAAATTAGAAGGAATGCCTGATATAAATTCGTTTTGGAGGTTTAACCCCCCAAATCCTAAACAACTCACAAGGTTGTACATATTTAAAAGAGCAGATGATATTCTTCTTTGAGGCGAAATTATACACCAGGGATATTTCACCTTTCTTTATTATGGGAAACTTTTAAGGGCATTTATTAGAAGAACTATAATCCATATCAAGCTTTCCAAAATAAAAATAATAATACTGAACAATTGCAGTTAGAACAAGAAATTAGACAATTAGATTTAGAAAATGCCAAAGAACCGACTATAGATAAACATAATAAGGTAACAATACTAAAATATAAATTAAATAAAATTTTATCGGCCAGAATAATAAGATTATTTCAAATTACAAAACAAGAAAATTTTGAATTTGGTGATAAACTTCATAAACACCTAGCACGCCAACTAAAAAACGGAAACAGAAAATACAATTACTAAAATTAAATCAGACAAAGGGGAATTACTAACACTACCTAAAGATATTAATAAAAGATTTGCTCAATTTGATCAAAACTTATATACATCGAAAACCTCTGCAAATAATACTCAAATTTCAAATTTCTTAGACAATTGTAATCTTCTGAAATTAAATATAGGTGGAACATGAGGGATTAGGAGCTCAGATTACACTACAGGAAATAGAAGAAACAATAAGTTCATTGAAGAATGACAAAACGCCAGGACCAAATGGCTTTAGTAATGAATTTTATAAAAGATTCTAGGAGATAATTTCTCCACGGTTGTAAGATTATATATATTATATGCATTTAAAGAAAATAAACTACCAGAAACACTAACTGAGTCAACTATTACACTTATACCAAAAAGGATAAAGTTCTAGAAGATCCAGGCTCATATAGAGCTATTGCACTCCTAAATACAGACCAAAAAATATTAGCAAAGACCCTAGCGAGAAGATTGATAAATATATTAGTAAACTAATAAATCCGGACCAAACAGGGTTTATACCAAAGAGATACTCATTTAACAATTTGAGACGGCTGTCTAATATAATGTACTCACATAATACTGAAGAAGAACTAGCAATTATATTTGGATGCAGAAAAAGCTTTTGATCAAGTAGTATGGCAATATTTATTCAAAGTATTGGAATAATTTAACATGCGAGATCATTTTATTTCATGGGTAAAATTATTATATGATAAGCCGACGGCTAGAATACTGACTAATAATATATTATCCCTGAAATTCCAATTAGCAAGGGGCAATAGGCAGGGGTGCACGTTATTGCCCCTGCAATTTGAACTAGTGATAGAGCCTTTAGCTTGAAAGTATAAGAAGTCATCCGAAATATTCATGGATATAATACCAAACACTCAAATAATAAAATTTCATTATATGCAGACGACATATTATTATATATTACAAATTCACAAATTGACATACCAAATATACTAAATTTAATAGAGGAATTTGGTTCTTTTTCAGGATATAGAATAAATTGGAACAAAAGGGAAATTATGACGATAAAACCTCAAGAGTCAACACATTTGTGGAAATTCCCTTTTAGAATTACAACAGAAAATATTAAGTATTTGGCCATTCAAATTACTAGGAACTATAAATCATTACTGAACGCAAACTATATGCCTTTATTAACTAAATTAAATGGGTTGGTTAAATTTTGGAAAACACTGCCGATGTCTTTAATAGGCAGAATAAATGCGATAAAAATGATCTTCTTGCCACAAATATTGTACCTATTTCAATCAATACCGATATACTTACCTAAAAAAATCTTTAAAAAACTAGATTCTGATATTATAAATTTCATATGGGATTATAAATCACACAGAATTAAAAAAAAAAAAACACTTGTGTAAATCTAAAGAATCAGGGGACTGACACACTCCCTAACTTATTGTATTATTATTGGGCAGTGATTATTAAAAATATAATCTACTGGTTGGACAGTTCTGCCCAACAGGTAGATTGGATAAGAATGGAGAAAGAGGATTGTTCCCCTTATAATATAGGAGCAATCCTTCTTTCCCCGATAAACTGAACAATATAATATATAAGAAGAATCCAATTATTCATAGTATAATACGAATTTGGAAACAAATAAAACTAAACTTTAAAATTAAGGAAATTATCGCTTCTTTCTCCAATAGCTAATAATCCTTCATTCAAACCATCCATTATTGATAAAACGTTTATCCTTGGGAAAGAATAGGAATCAAAACGATGGGAGATATGTATGAAATGGGAAATTTTTTATCATTCCAACAATTACAACTAAAATATAATTTGAAAAGTAATGAATATTTCAAATACCTTCAAATTCAAGATTATTTGAAAAAGTATATACAAGGATATCAAACTTCAACCCCAGATTTATTGGAGGAAGGAATGAATAGAAAGGCAGAATCAAGCAATTATAATATCTTACTTATATAATATAATTCTAACTATAGAAACACCAACGACAGAGGCAATTAGAAGGGACTGGGAACAAGAGTTATTGATAAAAATTCCGAACGATAGATGGGATAAAAAATTATTATATGTAAACAAATGCTCAATGAATGTAAGACACAACCTAATTCAATTTAAAATTTTACATAGATTATATTATTCAAAAACTAGACTGAATAAATTTTTACAAAACTATTGAACACAAAATTGAACGCCAATACAGAACTGATTATCTTTGGAACAATGGAAGAGCGAAGTAAACTAACTATATTCCAAGAAGCTTTTCTTAAAAACAGCAAAAAAACATACTCAAATTTTGGAAAAATGCACCTACGCCAACATTCAAAATGTGGATTTCAAGTAAGTCTGAAACGCTACATCTTGAAGAAATGAGATTCCTTCTACTTGGCAAAGTAGACCTATTCTTAAAGATTTGGTCCCCTTTTATCGATTTTTTACAAGCATATGGTGCAACATAACATAACCTTAGAAATTAAATGGTTTAGAACCGGTTGACAGATGGGCAAAAAAAATAAATACGAGATAGGTAGATCTCTCCTAATCTTTCTTTTCTTTACTTTTTCCTTTTCTTTCAATCTTTCAACCTCATCTCTATCCTTTATTTCTTTTGCATTCTGTTTCTACTCGCTTGACTATCTATTCCAACACTCTTTATTTCTTTTTTCTCTCACTGTTCTTTTATTATTAAATCAAAAGTATGAAGTTGTACAAGAATGGAAATATGTATGTATGTATTAGGTACTCAGTACCACACTATTGTACTTACTTCTAACAAAAATAAACAAACAAACAAAAAAAACGTGGATAGAAGAAGAAAATAAATTGTGGCTATGACAGTCGGAGAAGGAATGGAATGAAGAAAGTGTGGTCCTACCAAGTGGACAACAAGAGAGACATTGAATGGGAGATCTCATTTCATAAGCTGTAGACAGCCTGTGAACACTGAGGTGGGGTAGATCCCCTTATCACAATATTAACAATGTCATTAGTGATTTGTTTCAAAGGTAGGGCAGAAACCTAATCAGAAAGAACCAAACGTAAAATGTAAGTTCAAAGCAACAAATGTAGGAAGAACTCATTGGGTGAGGCAGAACCTGTGGAGGGAAGGACAGGTGATGAGAGAGGGATATAGGGGAAATGTGTTGGAGGGAGGAGAATGAAGGAGTTAAAAGAGCAATGAGGGACTCAGGATCATCTGACCTTTATTCCCCCTTTTTGCCTCTCCCCTGTCCTCTTCCATTTATATACCTCACTGGCTTTACATTTCGCTCCTCCTGTTTCCTTATCTGACATCATTCCTGAAGAGTCCACCAGGGACTATACTAGGAGTTGGTTCCGCGCCGACCAGCGATCTCCCTGAGAGCCGAGCTGGAGCCAGCGCCTGCCCCACGCAGACACATCCGGCCACCCCCGGGCAGGGACGGGGCACCTAGGAGGAAACGGGGATGGCCCAGCAGCACCTCAGCAGCACCCGCAGTGTGGTGACCTGGGTCCAACCATGGACCCCGACCCCATGCAGCAGCACGATCTCGCTCACTCACCGGATGAAACGAAGGCCTGATAACAGCAGATCCTCTCCCGACAATGATTATAGCGAGTGCCCAATGACCTGGGCATGTGCAGTCAGAATATCAAACTCGCTTACAGCCCGCCCGCAAGGGACGCGTTAAGAGCAAATTTCTGCGGGCCGGATAATATCTCGTGGCATCCCGGATGTAGCCTGTTGGCCATAGTTTGGTGACCCCTGCTCCAAACTAAACTAAACAAAAAAAAAAAATAGAGAGTACAGAGGAGATTTTACTAAATGTTGCCTGGGATCCAGCAACTATGTTACAGAGAAAGGTTGAACAAGTTAGGTCTTATTCTTTGGAGTGCAGAAGGTTAAGGGGGGACTTGATTGAGGTCTTTTAAAATTATGAAAGGGATAGAGTTGACGTGGATAAGCTTTTCCCATTAAGGGTAGGGAAGATTCAAACAAGAGGGCATGACATGCGAATTAAGGACGGAAGTTTAGGGGTAACGTGAGGGAAACTTCTTTACTCAGAGGGTGGTGGCTGTGTGGAATGAGCTTCCAGCAGAAGTGTGGAGGCAGGATCGATTTTAACATTTAAAAGTAAAGTGGATAGGTATATGGACGGAAGGAATGGAGGGTATGGTCTGAGTGCAGGTAGATGGGTCTAGGGGAAAACAAATGGTCGGCGCGGACTGGAAAGGCCGAGAGGGCCCGTTTCCGTGCTGTAATTGTTATATGGTTATATATGGTTAAACTACCCACAATACTGTAATATTGACGTAAACATACTTCAGCCCTTCATTATCCCCATATTCATGAACCTCTCCTTGCTGTCCTTCCTTCTGGACTTACCTCTCATAACCTGCATCTTTTCATCAGTCTGTCCCTTTGCTCACCTGCTGTTCTGATTCCCACCCTCCCTGCCATTCTTGTTTAAACCATCCTGAGTAATATCAGCAAACCTCCCTGCAAGGATGTTGGTGCCCCTCCAGTTGAGGTGCAATCCATCCCTCTTGTACAGATCACCTGTACAAGAGAGATGGATGAGATCCCAATGGTCCAAATATCTAAATCCCTGTTCCCTGCACCAACTCCTTAACCACGCATTCATCAGTCTGTCCTATTGCTACCCTCACGAGGACATGGCATTGGTAGTAATCCATAGATGACCACCCTCAAGGTTCGATAATGTAAACATTTGCCTATCTGCCTAATTATCTTCACAGGACCGCAACCCTTTTCCTCTCTTTGTCATTTGTGCTGCCGTGCATATTGATTTCCGGCTGCTCACCCTCCCCTTTGAGTATCAACTGCAGCCTCTCCTAGACCTCCATGATCCTGGCACCAGGGAGGCAACAAACCATCTTGGAGTCCCATTTGTTACCACAGAGTCTGTCCCCCTAACTATTGAGACCCCTATCACACCGGCTGTGCCTGCCTTCACCCTACCAGGTGCCACAAATTGTCTGCTAGTTAAGAGAGCGCAGCAGCATTTTCACTTTCTGTGCCGGATGAGAAGAGCTCAACTCCCCCATCCCATCCTCACCACTTTCTACAGGGCACCAGAGAGAGCATTTTGACCAGCTGCATCTCTGTCTGGTTTGGGGACTGCAAAGCCTCCGGGGTGTCAAATGGGATAGTTGAGGATGGAGTTAAAGGGAAAGAGAGTAAAGGGATGGTTAATGAGCCCAGAATTAACGGGAAAGGAAGCTCACCAAGGGATTGGAGAGTATGGCCAAGTGTAATAGGGATCGATGTGAAAGGTGAGATGCGGATGGATTTAAAAGTATTGTATATGAATGCACGAAGTCTAAGAAGTAAAGTAGATGAGCTTGAGGCTCAGTTAGAGCTTGGTAGATATGACATTGTGGGGATTACTGAGACGTCACTGCAGGAGGATCGGGCCTGGGAACTTAATATTCAGGGTTATACATCCTATAGAAAGGGAAGAGGAAGGGGGGGGGGGGGTAGCTCTGCTGGTGAGAGATGGAATTCAGTCCCTTGCAAGGGAAGACATAGGGACTGATGAGGTAAAGTCACTGTGGATTGAGTTGAGGAATTGTAAAGGCAAGAAGACACTAATTGGTGTTATCTACAGTCCCCCAAATAGTAGCCCGGATGTAGAGTCTAAGTTACAGCAGGAGCTAAAACTAGCATGTAACAAAGATAATGCCACTATCGTGATGGGGGATTTCAATATGTGGATAGACTGGGAAAATCAAGTTGCTTCAGGACCCCAAGAAACAGAGTTTGTAGAATGCCTCTGAGATGGCTTCTTAGAGCAGCTTGTAATGGAGCCGACCAGAGTAAAGGCAATTCTGGATTTAGTGTTGTCCAATGAACCAGATATGATAAGAGAATTCGAGGTAAAGGAACTGCTTGTAGGTAGTGATCATAATATGATTAGTTTTAATCTGCAATTTGAGAAGGAGAACGTTAAATTGGAAGTGTCACTGATGCAGTTGAAAAAAGGGGACTATGAAGGCACGAGAGGGGAGCTGGCCAAGGTAGACTGGAAAGGGATCCTAGCAGGAATGACGGTGGAACAGCAATGGCAGGAAATGTTGGGCATAATCGGGAAGACGCAGGATAATTTCATTCCAAAAAGGAAGAAAGATTCTAAGGGGAGTAGGAGGCAAGCGTGGCTGACAAGATAAGTTAGGGATATAATAAAACTAAAAGAAAAGATGTATTACACAGCAAAGAGTAGCCGGAAGCCAGAGGATTGGGAAACTTTCATAGGACAACAGAAGGAAACAAAATGGGCAATACGGGCTGAAAAGATGAAGTACAAAGGGAAGCTGGCCAGGAATATAAGGAAGGGCAGTAAAAGCTTATTTAGATATGTTAAGGGAAAAATAACAGCAAAGTCAAATGTGAGTCGCTTGAAGGCAGACACGGGTGAAATTATTATGGGCAACATAGAAATGGCAGAAGAGTTGAATAGGTACTTCGGATCTGTCTTCACTAAGGAAAGATTGAAAAGACTAGGCTTGTATTCACTGGAGTTTAGAAGGATGAGGGGGGATCTTATAGAAACATATAACATTATAGAAGGCGCAGGCAAACGTCGCCTATCTCCTTCGCTCCTTAGATGCTGCTGCACCCGCTGAGTTTCTCCAGCTTTTTGTGTACCCCCTAACATTATAGAAGGACTGGACAAGCTAGATGCAGGAAAAATGTTCCCAATGTTGAGCGAGTCCAGAACCAGGGGCCACAGTCTTAGAATAAATGGAGGTCATTTAAGACTGAGGTGAGAAAATCTTTTTCACCCAGAGAGTTGTGAATTTATGGAATTCCCTGCCACAGAGGACAGTGGAGGCCAAGTCACTGGATGGATTTAAGAGAGAGTTAGATAGAGCTCCAGGTGCTAGTGGAGTCAAGGGATATGGGGTAAAGGCAGGCACGGGTTATCGATAGGGGACGATGAGCCATGATCACAATGAATGGTGGTGCTGACTTGAAGGGCCGAATGGCTTCCTCCTGCACCCATTTTCTATGATTCTATGACTGGAAGTCCGTGCAGAGAGTGGTGAGGACGGCTGAAAAAATCCTCGGGACTTCTCTTCAATCCGGGACATTGCGTGCGAATGTTGCTTCTCCAAGGTCAACAGCATTATGAAAGACCCCACACATCTCCATCATGGACAGTTCACTCTGCTGCCCTCTGGCAAAAGGTATCACAGTATAAGGAGCAGAACAGCCAGGTTTTGCAACAGCTTCTTCCCCCGAGCCATCAGACTATGAATTCCATATAATGTGTCGCCACCATTATCTATTTTATCTTTTAATCTATTTTATGTTTTTATTTATGTTGTCCTCCTGTTATTTTATGTTGCACGGTGAGCCAGATGCAACGTAATTTTGTTCAGACTTACATTTGTTGGTGTATTTTAGAATGACAATAAAGTCTTTGATTGATTGGTAGACCTGTTTTGCAAGGGAATGGCCACAGCAGACTCTTGTGCTACTCCCTTTCCTGGTGGTGACTCCATTCAATGCTTGTACATTAGGTGTGACCACTTCTCGATGGCTCCCATTCATGACTTCCCCAGTCTTTTATAGGCCTGTCTCACTTCGGTGACTTTTTAGGCGACTGCAGGAGATTATACAGTCACCCCACGGTCGGCACATGTACACGGGTGGTTGCCGGGGGAGTCGCCTTCATGGTCGTGAGGATTTCCCGTAATCTGTCAACTAGTCGCGTCCTCAATGTGGTCACCGCAAATTTGTCAACATGTTGAAAATTTAGTGGCGACTAGAATTAGGCCGCAATGGAGAGTTGCGAGAATGCACGAGGTTCAGGTGGGTCGCCAGGTCATAATGGGTTGCCAGGAGGTCGAAAGTTCTTGGAGGTTCATGTAGGTTACAGCGGGTGCTGATCGGTGTATTTCATTGGCTCATTGGGGAAAAAATTTAAGCAGTACTTTTCAGAACCAATGATAACCAAGTGGTAATGTTAAATGTCCGCCGAGCTTCACAGCCGTGTGTCTCTGGCTTCTTAAAAGTTGTCTCCACTCCTTCTCCCCTCTTATCCCCCCTCTCCCCACCTCATTTAAAGGACTTACCGTACACTGCTTTAGCCATCTTTTTGCAGCGACAGCCCTTCCATATTCTTCACAGTGTGTGTCTGTATCACCTTGGCTTTGCACCGTGTGAATTTTTTAGACAGCACTCACCCTGCTTGCCCTGTCCCCTGCGTGCATAACGGGCTGGTGAAGGAAGTGATGTGTTTGTGTGTGTTCCACACTGACAGTCACCGTTCCAAACGCTGCTTTTTCAGGCGTCTGCCGGCAACTTGACAGTCACCGACAGTCCGCTGAAAAATCGCCTAAGTGGGACAGGCCGATATGGAGCTGCACCTGGACGCATCTCCAGCAGATGTAGTCCTCAATCACACTGGCTGTCTTCCTGAGTTCCCACATCCCGCAGGTCGGGCACTCCACTGCTTTCATCCCACCCACACCAGGAACAAGTCGCACTCAGAAACAAATATAAAGTTACAGACCAAACCTTATGTCAGGGAATTTACATAGAGAAACACTGCTGGAACCAGATGTTGATGATTCAAGGTTTTGCTCACATGATATCACGGGGAGCCTGTCTGCTGGAGCCAGACTCTGCTACAAGTATTTCAATCATATCTTATATACCATAGAACAAGCAGGTCTATGTGACTAAAGTCATGCTTTAACAACTACAAAGTACAAAAGTAGAGAAGTACAAAAAAAAACACAAGGACAACTTGATAACTTACCATACTACTTTCTTCCGATGGACAGTTTTTAATATATGTGCAGGGGGCTGTTATCTGCAGTTGCAGGGAGTGTGGGGACATACAGTAAGCACAATACAGACATTACAAGCGAGTACCTAGTTTTAACTCTTGACTTGCCAATCCCGAACATTCTTCCACATCTTATCCTGCAATTACTGTTGCTAAAGACACCTCATGCTGAAGTAATGTAATGTGTCTCATGAAGAAATGTAATGCATGTTAGAAAAGATCCAGGTAGTGCGTACCTTCAACAAGAATCTATCTATCCCAGACATGTCCAATACTAAACCTCCAACAATCAATATTCCGGGGCACATCATTAACCAGAAACAGACTGGACAAGCTGCGCAAATAACTGATTGGAGCCTGCAGGGTGACTCAGCTCCAAACACATCATGGCCTTTCTAGCATTTATAATTTCTAGCATTTCTAGCATTTGCACAGGAGCATTATGCAATACTCTCCCCTATGATGTGTGCCTCTAAAGCAACTCCAAAAAATTGACACCATCCAGGACAAAGCCGGCAAAGTATCTCATCCACCAGCTGAAACATCCATTATCTTCAAAGTACACCAATTACTCACCTACACAACTCAGGCAGCATCTCCTAAACTAGTCTAACAGCCTCTATAATTCAAGTGGATAAGAGCTTCAGGGCCAAGGGAATGCCACCACCTGCATATTCCCCTCTAAGTCATGCATCATGCTGAATTGAAAAAAAAAAATCATGTGACAGGAGCAGAATTAGGCAATTCGGCCCATCAAGTATCTGCACATTCAATAATGACTGATCTATCTCTCTCTCTCCTAACCCCATTCTCCTGCTTTCTCCCCGTAACCCCTGACACCCATACTAATCAAGAATCTATCTATCTCTTCCTTAAAAATATCCATTGATTTAGCCTCCACATCCTTCTGTGGAAAATAATTCCACAGATTCACCTTCCTCGGACTAAGGATATTTCTCCTCATCTCCTTCCTAAAGGAACGTCCTTTAATTCTGAAATTATGCCCAAGACACTCCCACGAGTGGAAATATCCACTCCACAGCCACTCTATCAAAGCCTTTCACTATTCGGAAAGTTTCAATCAGGTCCCCCCTCATCCTTCTAAACTCCAGCGAGTGTATAGACCCAGTGTCATCAAAAGCTCATCATATGTTAACTCATTCATTATTCCTTCAACATTGCAGAATCTAAGTGGTGGAACTTGTCCAAAGGCAGTGAGGGTGCACCAGTACTGGTGGGATTGGAGCGGTTCAACCCGGTGATCCTTCACCAACTTCCCAAGGTCAGTTAACTATGGACAATATGCACTAATCTTGTCAATGGCATTCACATCCTTTAGATGAATAAGAAGATATGACATTACTGCCCAGGAGACATTATGCATAGACTTTATTTCATGCATTCATGACAATACAGTGCGGCACAGTGTTGCAGCGGTAGAGTTGCTGCCTTACAGCACATGCAGCGCTGGAGACCTGGGTTTGATCCCGACTACGGGTGCTGTCGGTACGGAGTTTGTACGTTCTCCCCGTGACCGTGTAGGATTTCTCCGAGATCTTCGGTTTCCTCCCACACACCAAAGACGTACAGGTTTGTAGGTTGACACAAAATGTTGGAGTAACTCCTCAGCGAGACAGACAGCATATCTGGAGAGAAGGAATGGGTGACGTTTCGGGTCAAGATCCTCTATCAGTCTGAAGAAGGGTCTTGATCCGAAACGTCACCCATTCCTTCTCTCCAGAGGAGCTGCCTGTTCCGCTGAATTACTCCAGCATTTTATGTCTACCTTCAATTTAAACCAGCATTGGCAATTCTTTCTTACACAGGTTTGTAGATTCATTGACTTGGTATAAGTGTAATTTGTCCCTAGTGTAGGATAGTGTTAGTGTGCGGGGATTGCTGGTTGGTGCAGACGTGGCGGGTCGAAGGACCTGTTTCTGTGCTGTATCTCTAAACTAAATTAATGTCTTATTGAAGGCAGATATGAGATTGAATCCACCCTGGTGTGAGCTGCATGGCTCCATTTTGTCAGCAACTACTTTCTGCTGGAGAGTAACTACCGATAGGAAACTAATGTTGGTCATTCAAGGACATCCTTAATCCCAAAGAGAACTCCACAGCTTCAGCATAACACACATTGAGTTTGTTTGTATCTTAAATGTGAACATTTACATAAATTTGTAATTTCCAATATAAGGGCTCTTCATAGAACTCCTTCACTGTGCAGTGTGATACCTCTAATTGGCAGCAACAACACAATTAACTTTGCCTTGTAAATCTATTTCATTGACGTCAGGGAATGTTGTTTGGTGCAACATGTTGAACACTGCAGACTTGTGATTTAAAACAAAATGTATCAAATCATAAAACATGAAATGGTGTCTTCCCAGTTCCCTCTAAAGATGCCGTAGAGACCTGTTGAGTTCCTCCTGCAGTTTGTTCTTTGACTAAGTATTTTGTAAAACATAGAACAGTACAGCACAAGAACAGTGTAGGAAGGAACCTATGGTTTACACCAAAGATAGACACAAAATGTTGATGTAACTCAGCGGGACAAGCAGCATCTCTCGAGAGAAGGAATTGATGAAGTTTCAGATCGAGATCCTTTTTCAGACTGAGAATCAGGCTACACCGAATAGAAACACAAAGTGCTGGAGTAACAGCAGGCATGCAGCATCTCTGCAGAGGAGGAATGGGTAATGTTTCAGGTTGAGAACCTATTTCAGACTGAGCGTCAGTCGAATGTAACGGATCTGGATTTCATTACAGAAATACTTAAAGGATTCTCTTTGTAGTTTGTAAAGAAAGGCCCAGAAAAAAGGGTTGTAGTAAGAACGCTCAGGGATACATAATACATGAAGAATGATGGAAGCCATCAACCTACCCACTTTCCTTCCTTCCTTCCTTCCTTCCTTCCTCCCTCCCCTCCCTCCCTCCCCCTCCCACCCTTCCCCTCCTCCATTCCCCCCCTCCTTTCCTTCCCCCCCCTTCCTCCTCCCTCCCTCCCTCCCTCCTCCCCTCCCTCCTTCCCCCCTCCCTTCCACCCTCCCTTCATTTCCTTCCTTCCTTTCCTCCTTTCCTTCCTTCCTTTCCCCAGATGGCCAATCAGAATGGATCTCATTTACATCTGCCTTTGCTCTAGCCCCAGCCTCACCCCCCCCCCCGCCCCCCCCCCCCCCCCTCCGGCAGCCTGTGTCAAAGAACATGATCATGTGTGTGGGAATAGAGAAAGAGGATTGGGGGTGATAGGGAGTGGGGAATAGATGAACTGCCCCTACCGCTTTCCCTCCCAATCTACCTCCCCACTCTTTCCCCTCTATGCCCCCACCCTCTCCCCCTCCCTCCACACTCTTCCCCCTCACTCCCCTACCCCATCTCTCCTCCTCCCCCTCCCCTCCCCATCCCGCCCCCTCCCCCACACCTCTCTCCCCTTCCCCATCCCTCTCTCTCCTCCCCCACTCCTCTCTCCTCCCCCCTCTCCACCTCCCTCTCCTCACCCCTCTCCTCTCCCCCCTCCTCCTCCCACCCCATCCCTCTCTCCCCCACCCCATACCTCTCTCCCCCACCCCTTCCCTCTCCCCCTTCCTCTCTACCCCACCCCTTTCCCCCTCCCCTTCCCCATCCCTCCACACTCTTCCCCATCTCTCCGCTACCCCATCTCCCTCCTCCCCTCCCCCCCACCTCAATCCCCCTCCACCAGCCCTCTCTCCTCCCCCCCCTCGATCTCCCTCCCCTCACCCGTCCCCCTCCTCCTCCCACCCCATCCCTCTCTCCCCCACCCCTTTCCTTCTCTCCCCCACCCAACTTCCCTTTTTCACCCTCCCTTCCCACTACCCGCTCTGTTCCTCTTCCACCACTCCCCTACCCATCTCCCCCTCCCTCCCCACTCTTCCACTTCGCTCCCCATTCCCCCACCCCTCTACCTCCCCACCCCTCTCCTTCCCACACCCTCTCTGCCCTCATTCTCTAACCCTCCCCCTCCCCCTTTAGACGCACCTGCGAGTTGGGGGCTATGCATCAGTGGATAGGGTGGTTATGAGGTAAAAGGAGCAAATTAATAATATTAATATAATTTCAAGGGGGGTAGTTAGCATGTGTACAGGATGGTAGTTAGTGTGTGTGACACCACATGCTTCCCCCCCCCCCCCCCACAACCACACGTTGGGGGAACAAACCCAATGGGTCTGCACTTGGTCTAGTATACTTTTAAAACTATGTGTGTCTGTGTGTGTGTGTGTCTGCCGGTCATGTGTGTGGGTGTATGTCACATTGCATTTTTTTCTCAGATAAGACTTTTGGCCTTTGATTCCATGGGCGCCAAAACCAGCTCAAACGCCGTGATTTTTTCCATTTTGCTAGACATTATGCTTTTACATTCACTAATGCACTCCTCATTACATTTAGACATTTTTATGTACACATTTTTAATAAAATCCTTAACCCCAAATATTTCAAAACCTTAAAAAAAATCAAACCGCTCTCACCCATAGAATGTCTGTGAACGTTCCATCCTGTGATGTCACAATGCCCAATGCTCACATATGTCCAATCGGAATGGATCAATTTACATATGCCTTTCCTCCAGCCCTGGCCGCCCTCCCCCCCCCCGCCTGATGTTCCAGCGCGTTCCATTGTGTGATGTCACAATGCCATCCCTCACAGATGTCCAATCGGAATGGATGCATTTACATATGCCTTTGCCCCAACCCCCGCCTCCCCCCCCCCCCCCCCCAGCCTGTGTCGAAGCGCGTGATCACATGTGTGGGAATAGAGAAAGAGGATTGGTGGTGATAGGGAGTGGAGAATAGATGGACTGCCCCTACCCCTCCCCCTCCCTCTCTATGTCCCCACTCTTTCCCCTCTCTCCCTCTCCATCCACACTTTCCCCTCCCTCCCCCACACATCTCTCCCCTTCCCCATCCCTCTCTCCTCTCCCATCCCTCTCCACCCCCCTCTCCATCTACCTCTCCTCACCCCAGTCCCTCTCCTCCCCCTCCTCTTCCCACCCCATCCCTCTAACCCCAACTCCCCTTCCCTCTCCCCCACACCATCCCTCTGTCCCCATCACCTCCCTCTCCCCCACGGCCTTTCCCTCTCTCCCCCAACCCCCTTCACCCTCTCCAATCACCTACCCCATCTCCCCTCCCTCCCCTCCACCCCCTCCGCCACACCTCTCTCCCCCTCCCCTCTCTCCTCCCCTCCCCCACAACATCTCTCCTCCCACCTCTCCATCTCCCTCTGCTCATTCCTCTCCCTCCCCCCCCCTCCACCTACCACTCTCCCCCCTCCCTCCGCACTCTTCCCTCTCTCCCCCCTACCCCTCTCCCTACCCCTCTTCCCCCCCTCCAGACTCCTCCCCCTCTCCCCTTCCCCCTCCCTTCCCCCTCCCTCCTCCCTCCCCTCCCTACCCCTCTCCCCCTCCCTCCTCTCTCCCCTTCCCCCTCTCCCTCCTCCCTCCTCTCCTCCTCCTCACCTCATCCCTCTCCCCTTCTCCCACACTCTCTCCCCCTCCCCAACCTCTCTCTCCCCCTGAACCCCTCTCACACCCTCCCCACCCCCTCTCCTCCTCCCCTTCACCCCTCTCCCTCCCTCTCCATCTCCCTCTCCTCAACCCTCTCCCTCCTCCCCTCCCACCCCCTCTATCCCCTTCCCCACCCCTCCTCACCCCGTCTCCCCCACCCCTTCCCCTCTCTCATGCACCACTCCCTGCTACCCCTCTCCCCCTCACTCCCTCTCCCTCCCCCTCTCCACCTCTTTCCCTCCCCTTTCTCTCTCTCCTGCTCCTTTCTATTCCCCCCTCTTTCTCCCCTTCCACTCTCTCCCTCTCTTCTCTCTTCCACCACTCTCTCTCCACCTCTCCCCTCCTCTCTTCTTTCCCTCTCCTCTCCCTTCCCCGTTCTCCCTGTTCTCCCCTCTTCTCCCCCCACCCCTCGCCTCTCACCGACCCCAAATCCCCTCTCCCCTCCCCTTCCCCCACCCCTCTCTACCACCCTCACCCACCCTCCCAGTCCCCCCTTTACCACCCCCTCCCCTACCCCTGTCTCCTCCTTTACACTCCCTGCTCTCCTCCCCCTCCCCATCCTCATCCCCCCTCTCCCTCCCTTCCCCTCCCCTCTCCTCCCCACTCTATCCCCATCTCCCCCTCCCCACTCTCTCCCCATCTCCCCCTCCCCTCTCTCTCTCCATCGCCCTCTCCCCCTCCTCCCCAGCCACCATTGTCATAGACATTACATTTTTACATTCACTAATGCACTCCTCATTACATTTAGACATTTTTATGTACACATTTTTTATAAAATCGTCCCTCCCCCCACACAATATTTCAAAATGTTAAAAAAAAATCAAACTGCTCTCACCCATAGAATGAATGGATCTCATTTACATATGCCTTTTCACCAGCCCCAGCCACGCCCTAACCCCGCACAGCCTGTGTCGAAGCGCGTGATCACGTGTGTGGGAATAGAGAAAGAGGTTTGGGGTTGATAGGGAATGGGGAATAGATGGACTGCCCATACCCCTCCCCCTCCCACTCTACAACCCCTCTTTCCCCTCTCTCCTCCCATCCCTCTCTCCCTCCATCCACACTCTTCCCACTCCCTTCCCTACCCCATCTCCTCCTTCCCTCCATCCCCATCCATCCCCCTCTCCCACAACTATCTCTCCCCCTTCCCCATCCCTCTCTTCTCCCCCACCCCTCTCTCCTCCGCCCTCCATCTCCCTCTCCTCACCCCTCTCCCTCTCCTCCCCCCTCCCCCCTCCTCCCGCCCCCACCCCTCTCTTTCCCCACCGCCCTCCCTCTCCCCATCCCCCCTTCCCTCTCCCCCACCTCCTTCCCCCCGCCCCCTCCCCACTATTCCCCCTCCCTCCACACTCATCCCCCTCTTTCCCCTACCCCATCTCCCTCCTCCCCTCTCTCCCCCTCCCTTCTCCTCCTCCCACCCCTATCCCTCTCTCCCCACCTCCATTCCCTTTCCCACCCCTTCCTCCCTCCCCATCCATCCCCCTCACTTCCCCCCTCCCCCACAACTCTCTCCCCCTTCCCCATCCCTCTCTTCTCCCCCACCCTCTCTCCTCCTCCACCTCCATCTCCCTCTCCTCACCCCTCTCCCTCTCCTCCCCTCCTCCCACCTCCATCCCTCTCTCCCCCACCCCTTCCCTCTCTCCCCCACCCCCCTTCCCTCTCCCCCCACCCCCTCCACACTCTTCCCCATCTCTCCCCAACCCATCTCCCTCCTCCCCTCCCTCCCCTCCCACACACCTCTCTCCCCCTCCCCTCTCATCCTCCCCACCCCTATCCCTCTCTCCCCACCTCCATTCCTCTCTCCCCCTGACCCTTCCCTCTCATCCCCGCCCCTTCCCCCTAACCCTATGTCCCTCTTCCACCACTCCCCCACCACCTTCCCCCTACCCTTCTGTCCCCCTTCCACCATTCCCCCGACCCCTCTCCCCCTCATTCCACCACTCCCTCCACCCGCTCCCCTCCCTCTCTCCCACTTCCACCACTTCCCCTACCCCTCCCCCCCCCTCCCCACCCCACCTCTCTCCCTCCCCCACCTCTCTCCCCTCCCTCCCTATCTCCCCCACCCTTTCCCTACCCCACTCTCCCTCTTCCACCACTCCCCCTCCTCCTCCTCCCATCACCCTCCCTCCCTCTCTCTCCCCATCCTTTTTCCTACCCCTCTCTCCCTCTTCCAACACTCCCCCTCTCCCCCCCCTCTTCCACTTCCACCACCCACCCTACACCTCTCCCCTTCCTCCCAAGTCTTCCCCCTCTCTCTCCGCTCTCCCACTCCCTCCCCACTCTCCCAGCACTCTTCCCCTCCCTCCACACTCTCCCTTACTCTGCCCCACCCCTCTCCCTACCCTCTCCCCCTCCCTCCACACTCTTCCCCTCTCTCCCCTTCTCCCTCCTCCCTCCTCCCTCTCTCCCCTTCCCCACCACTCTCTTCCGCCTCCCCCACCCCTTTCTCACACCCTCCCTGAACCCTCTCACACCCTCTCCCACCCCCCTCTCCTCCTCCCCTTCCCCCTCTCTCCCCCTCTCCATCTCCCTCTCACCCTCACCCACATCTCTTCACCCCATCTCTCCCCCACCCCTTCCCCTCTCGCTTGCACCACTCCCTGCTACCCATTTCCCCCTCACTCCCCACTCTTCCCCTCTCCCTCCCCCTCCCCCCCTCTCTCCCTCCCTTTTTTATCTCTCTCCCCTCCTCTCTCCCCCCTCTCTCTCCCCACCTCTCTCCCTCACTCTCTCCCTCCTCCATCTTTCTCCACCTCTCCCCTACCACTCTTCCTCCCATCTCCTCTCCCCTCCCCTCCCTTTCCTCCCCTCTTCTCCCCCACCCCTCTCCTCTCACCACCCCCTCTTCCCTCTCCTCTCCACTCCCCCCTCCCCACCCCTCTCCTCTCCCCCTCCTCACCTCCCCTTCCTATACCCCACCCTTCTCTACCACCCTAACCCACCCTCTCTCCCCCTCCCCTCTTACCAGCCCCTTCCCCTACCCTGTCTCCCCTTCACCCTCCCTGCTCTCTCTCCTCACCCCATCCTCTTTCCCCTCTCTCGCCCCTCCCCTTCCCACCCTCTCCCTCCTCTCTCCTCACCCATCTCTCTTCCTACTTTCTCCTCCTACTCTCCCCTCCACCTCTCTCCCCCCCCTCTCTCCTCCCCCTCTTTCCTCCCCCTCTCTCCTCACCAATCCTCTTCCTTCCTCCCTCCCCCTCTCTCCCCCTCATACTTCCTCCCTTCCCCCTCCTCACCCCTCTCTCCTCACCCCTCTCTCTTCCTCCCCTCCTCCTCCCTCCCCCTTATTGCAGATCTTGTTAAATTATTTGTAGCAGTTTTAATCATATTAGCTCATTGTTGAGGGCAGGGTTGCATTCACCTCTCCCTTGGTAGACCAACAACCTACTCTTTCATCTTGCTGATGTTAAGGACTTTTTTGTTCTGTTGATTTATCCACATGTAATGGTTCTGTTCTGTATGTTGATTCTGTAGTTCCTAAATGGTTTAAGTAGTTTAGCACTGGATATGGAGTAAAACAAAACCAGGCTCCAAATTCCTGTTGGCAAAACAGCAAAGACACTCGGGCTAAATGGAATTTGTATCAGCCAAGGTGATGGATGCTGCAGATAATCTACTGAATGTACACTTCACAATAAATCCCGAACCACCAAACCTCACCCTTCTTCCCACCAACCACCTTTACACAGGGAATTAAACATTCAATTAATCACGTAAAACCGTCACAGTTTAAAAGTAATATTACTTTATTAGTAATACCAAACTCCAACTTCTCCAGAAGTCAATTAATTCCAATGTTGGCAGAGGGGCCAATATGCCAGTACACCAAAGAATTTATCAGTGTCCATAGAAACAGAAATGGATTTCAGATCAATGAACCTGAAACATTAACTCTGTTTCTCATTCCGCACATGCTGACTGACCTGCTGAATGTTTCCACCATTTTCAGTTTTAGCATTAGCTGAGGTTTTCTTTGATTTTTCCAATTTTTTTCAATAAACTCCTGTTATGTAAGAATGTACTTATTACTGATAGATACTGAACCATAGAGCAATTAACAAATAATATATTTCAATTTTAAAAAAAACACAGATTTATGATGAGCGGGGGTTTGGACGGGTCCAATCACAGAATTTAGTTACAAAGCAGCCGTAACCTCGGAAAATGTGAGAATGGGCTAACAGTCTGAGCAGTCAAGACCCTCATTTCTTCCTTCATATTAGCAAAAAGTACTAACCAAAAATGTCCTTCTCCATGTTCTGAAAGGTTTCACGTTGGATGTTATTCTCAGAAATATCAGATGTTCTGTTTCCCACAGTTTAGAGAAATAACTCAGGTTCCTGGAATACATTGTGGGTGGGTGGGTGTGAGTTGGTTGGAGTGGAGTAGGCTGAACATTGGTGTTCGGGGATGAGTGTGATAAGAATTAGTAGGGAAAAAGCCACCAATGCTAGTCGATAATTCATCAATTCAAGAACTCTTGGCAGCCCTAGTGCAGTGAAATTAAGTAAAACTATCACCATGATTTTGAGAAGACTGGCATTTATTTGTTAGTTCCATACTGTTTTACAAAGGCACCACTTATCTTTGTATTCCAGAAAAAAATTATAGTGATTTTGCTTTATACTGGATGTGAGAGGTAACCAGTGTCTCAGAATGGAACATGTTGCATCCATATAATAGATAATGATCCTCCAATATGCTAGGCTAGAGAGGGGAATACAGTGAACTCACCTCATGGCTTTCCAGTGACAAACAGTGAAGGTCCATTTCAAGAATTTAAGGTATGCAAGGAGAATAAGAGGTGATCCCATTCATGCATTCAAGACTCTTCTAGGGCTGACGTGAATGTGAGAATAATGCTTCACCAAGCAGTGCTCCATGAAAGCAGTGATCATAGGCTCAAAATAATGGATCAGCCATTCAGGTAGGAAGTGAGAATGAAGGGTCTCGACCCGAAACGTCGCCTATCTCCTTCGCTCCTTAGATGCTGCTGCACCCGCTGAGTTTCTCCAGCTTTTTGTGTAATCCTCGATTCTCCAGCATCTGCAGTTCCTTCTTTAACAGGAAGTGAGAATACATTTCTTTGCACAGAGGTTGGAGAATCATTGGAATTTTCTACCCGATGGCTGTGGAAACTCAATTGCAAATTATATTTAAAAATGGTGATAAATATATTCTTGGATATTTAGGATATAGGGTTGGTGGAGGGAAGTGAAACTGTGGTAAAAGACCATCAATGATCTAATTGAATAACAAAGGAGATTGGATGGGCTGTTCCTACAATGGTTCTATATTGTGTATGCATAGGTTCTGAGGCTGCTCCAATATCGGAATGGTCCATTTTCAGGCCGATGAGATTGCCATCTAAAGCAAATGTTGGAGCAATGTTCAGGCTAAAGTTAGGGGCTAATGCTTGTTCCACGACCCCTCTGGGAAACTGGGCAGCTCAGAGTGGAATGGATAGTATATGCCTGGCTATGTTAAACATGAAGTGTAGAGTGACAGATCCAGAAATAGATCATGTGATAGGGGCAGAATTAGGCCATTCGGTCCATCAAGTCTACTCTGCCATTCTACCGTGGCTGATCTATCTCTTCTTCCTAACCCCATTCTCCTGCCCCATCTCTGTATGAAGCAATACAGCATTCAACGTGTCCTCAGACATAAAAGTGATTTTTATTTTTATACAAGGAACTGCAGATGCTGGTTTACAAAAGAAAGCCCAAAGTGTTGTAGTAACTCAGCGGATCAGGCAGGATCCCTGGAGAACATGGAAAAGTGATGATTTGGTCGGGTTGCTTCTTCAGACTGATTGTAAGGAGGGGGGAGAAAGCTGCAAGAGGAGAGGGGCAGGACAAATCCTGGCAGGTAATAGATCGATACAGGGGATGTTGTTTTTTTTATAATTGGCAGATGGTAGGACAAAGTCCAAAGAAGAAAACAGAGAAGGTGTGAGACAAGAATTTTGAAAAGTTGCATATTGTGAAGCTAGAGAAAGAAATGTATGTGGAGGGGAAATGGGATAAAGTAAGTGTGAGTCCACATAAGGCACATGGTGCATGTGAACCTCTGTCTCACCTGGAAGGACTACTGAAATGCCAGAATGGAAGTGTGGAGGAGATGTAGGCTTGAGTGTTACATCTCCTGTGGTTGCAGGAGAAGGTTCTGGGGAAGAAGTGATCTTGGTGGGAGGAGATGAGTGAACCAAGGAGTTGTGGAGGGAGCAGTCTTTGTGGTAGGCAAAAAAGGGTGGGTAATGTGACTGGCAGTATGATCATGTTGGAGGTGACAGGAATGTTGGAGGATGATGTGTTGGATGCAGGGGCTGGTGGGATGCATTTCTAATGCTGGTGGAGTTATGTTTCATTTATGCATGTATAAAAGATTTCATGTGTAAGAAGGAACTGCAGATGCTGATTTACACCAAAGAAAGACACAAAATGCTGGAGTAACTCAATGGGTCAGGCAGCATCTCTGAAGAAAATAAATAGGTGACATTTTGGATTGAGACCCTCCATCAGACTCAGATGTCAGTATAAGAGATTCAGGTTGTTTTCAAGTATCTCAAGCTTAGTTACAGCTCAGCTGCATGCAACTGATCTTTGGGCATGGAACAGAGTAGGGATGGAGAGGTTAAAGAGCCCCCTCAGCAGGCTCCTCTTAGACCCAGCTATTGAGTCCACTTGCAGGTCCATGGAAAGCAGTTCTATCAATCTGACTGTCCACCCCTCTTTCAAGGATATATCGATGCTATGAGATTCAAAGAGGAGGAAGTACTGACACTTTAAAAAAATATAAAAGTGGATAAGTCTCCAGGTCCTGACAGGATATTCCCTAGGACATTGAGGGAAGTTAGTGTAGAAATAGCAGGAGCTATGACAGAAATATTTCAAATGTCATTAGAAACGGGAATAGTGCCAGAGGATTGGCGTACTGCGCATGTTGATCCATTGTTTAAAAAGGGTTCAAAGAATAAACCTAGCAATTATAGACCTGTAAGTCAGTGACGTCAGTGGTGGGCAAATTAATGGAAAAGATACTTAGAGATAATATATATAAGCATCTGGATAAACAGGGTCTGATCAGGAACAGTCAACATGGATTTGTGCCTGGAAGGTCATGTTTGACAAACTTTCTTGAATTTTTTGAAGCGGTAACTAGGGAAATTGATGAGGGTAAAGCAGTGGATGTTGTCTATATGGATTTCAGTAAGGCCTTTGACAAGGTTCCCCATGGAAGGTTGGTTAAGAAGGTTCAATCTTTGGGTGTTAATGGCGGAGTAGCAAGATGGATTCAACAGTGGCTGAATGGGAGATGTGAGAGAGTAATGGTGGATGGCTGTTTGTCAGGTTGGAAGCCGGTGACCAGTGGGGTGCCTCAGGGATCTGTGTTGGGTCCACTGTTGTTTGTCATGTACATCAGTGATCTGGATGATGGGGTGGAAAATTGGATAAGTAAGTATGCAGATGATACTAAGATAGGTGGTATTGTGGATAATGAAGTCGATTTTCAAAGTCTACAGAGAGATTTGGGCCATTTGGAAAAGTGGGTTGAAAGATGGCAGATGGAGTTTAATGCTGTTAAGTGTGAAGTGCTACATCTTGGCAGACAAATCAAAATAGGACGTACATGGTAAATGGTAGGGAATTGAGGAATGCTGTGGAACAGAGGGATCTAGGAATAACTGTGCATAGTTCCCTGAAGGTGGAATCGCATGTAGATAGGGTGGTAAAGAAAGCCTTTGGTGTGCTGGCCTTTATAAATCAGAGCATTGAATATAGGAGTAGGGAAGTAATGTTTAAAATTGTACAAGGCATTGGTAAGACCAATTCTGGAGTATGGTGTACAATTTTGGTCGCCTAATTATAGGAAGGATGTCAACAAAATAGAGAGAGTAGAGGAGATTTACTAGAATTTTGCCAGGGTTCCAGCAACTATGTTACAGAGAAAGGTTGAACAAGTTAGGTCTTTATTCTTTGTAGCGCAGAAGGTTAAGGGGGGACTTGATTGAGGTCTTTAAAATGATGAAAGGGATAGACAGAGTTGACGCGGATAAGTTTTTTTCCATTGAGGGTAGGGAAGATTCAAACAAGAGGGCATGACATGAGAATTAAGGGACAGAAGTTTCGGGGTAACGTGAGGGGGAACTTCTTTACTCAGAGGGTGGTGGCTGTGTGGAATGAGCTTCCAGCAGAAGTGGTGGAGGCAGGATCGATTTTAACATTTAAAAGTAAAGTAGATAGGTATATGGACGTGAAGGGAATGGAGGGGTATGGTCCGAGTGCAGGTAGATGGGACTAGGGGAAAACAAATGGTCAGCACGGACTGGAAGGGCCGAGAGGGCCTGTTTCCGTGCTGTAATTGTTATATGGTTATATGTTATATGATGCCTAGGTTTCCCTGAAGCAAGAATGTGTGTTGTCTAATACAATACGTGTGGACCACAGATGTGTGGAGACCATTACATTGTGACTGGAGGTGTGATCATGTTGGAGGTGACAGGAATGCTACAATGTGGGGTCCCATTATCCATGTTTTATAGTTCGATTAGTCGATATTCTGCTATTATATCTCATTCATTCTCTGAGGCTCATGTGGAAAATAAATACATTTAAACCAAGTTCTAAACTGAATCTGAATCTGATCTGAATCTTTATTTATAAAAATAGCTGACCTTTTTTTCTATACAACCACACCACTTCTGGAAGGTTCTACAATATATTCTACTCGTTGGTCGAAGGATGATGGATGATCTTACTCAACTATCTAAAGTCTTTAGGAATCTTGACAGAATAAATCCTGGAAAGACATTTTATTTCATGAAAGCTTTTTGGAACAAAGGGCATTGTTTCTGAAAAATGAGCATCCATTTAAGACTGAGATGGTAAAGAAATGCTCTCAGAATTCAAATAAATACTACATATGAACTACATCCTTGATATAGAATCATGTGGCACAAAACCAATCCGTCTGGCCCATGATATCAATGTCAACCATCAAGCACCCATATTAATACCATTTATCAGCCTTTGGTATTGGTATTGGTATTGGTTTATTATTGTCACTGAGATAGAATGAAAAGCTTTGTTTAGCATGTTATCCAGTCAAACTATAACATACGTGAGTGCAATCAAGCCATACACAAGTACAGCAGGGAGTGGAAATGAAAAATAACCAGGGTGTGGAATGTAGAATTTTAGTTTTACAGCACCAGCATATTGCAGTAAAGGGCCATCATGAGGTAGGTTGAAAGATTGGGACTATTCCCTTAGCTTACAAGTGGTCTGTTTAGCTGTCTGAAAACAGTGAAAGAAGCTGTTTTTGAATCTGCTGGTACATACTTTCAAGCTAGTGTATCTTCTGCCTGAAGGGAGAGGGGAGAAGAGGGAATGATCACCATCAAGGTAGTCTTTGATTGAGTTGGTTGCTTTTTGAAGGCATTGTGAAGTGTAGATGGAGTCGATGGGAGCGGTTGATTTGTGTGATGGATTGGGCTGCAGCCACAACTCTCTGCAATTTCTTGTGGACTTGGGCAGAGCAATTGCCAACCCAAGCTGTAAAGCATCTCAATGGGATGCCTGGTCGATGCAGGTTCTGAATTCACAGCTGGAGACTTCATGCAGGCCAGTTACTTTCCATGGTGCACCCTCAGAATGGCCGATCTGACATCTGCAACAGTGACTGTGGGTGTCAGGACACCCTATGCTGTCGGGGGATATATTATTCCATTAACCTGTTCAAAGAAGGCATGGAATGCACTGACCACGTCACAGTTCATCCATGCTTTCTGTTTGGAGGATACTGCAATCCATGCAATCCTTTGCATACTTACTGACAATGCCTGTGATGGCAGTGACATACTCGTTTTGGTCCGTAACCACCATACAATATCAATTCAAGTGCTTGTCTGGATATTTCTTATATATGGTGGGAATACCTGTCTCCATCTCCATTTGGACTGTGTTTCAAATTCCAACCCACCCTCTGGGTGAAAAGGTTCATCCTTAGATCTCATCCAAAACTTTGATGCATTACTCTAAATCTATGTCCTCTGGTTTTAAGCACCTATACTATGGAGAAACATATTTTTGTTGTCTACCCTTTCTTTGATCTTCATTACTTTGTTTTGCTCTTTCGTGGAACCCCTCTTCTTTCATGGAGTCTCTTCCATTCCAGAGAAAGTGAACCCTTTCTGTTCAGTGACTTCTCATAACTGAAATGATAGAATCATTCTGAGATGGATTATTATTTAGTATGAGAATGAAGGATTATGGGTAGGGTATTAGAAAGGCGAGAAACAAGTTTTGATCAGCAATGAATGGCATAGTCGGCTTGAGGGGACTTACACCAAGACATTTGTAGGGAGCAATTGGTTATATGCCATAATTGTTAAAGCAGTACTGACTAATAGGGCAGCACGGTGGTGTAACGGTAGAGCTACTGCCTTACAGTGCCAGAGACCCAGATTCAATCCTGACTATGGGTGCTTGTCTGTATGGAGTTTGTATGTTTTCCCTGTGACCAGCGAGGATATTCATTAAGATCTTCGGTTTCCTCCCACACTACAAAGAAGTACAGGTTTGTAGGGTAATTGGCTTGGTATAAATGTGGCTTGGTATAAATGTAACTTGTCCCTAGTGTGTGTAGGATAGTGTAAACGTGTGGGGATCGCTGGTCGGTGCGGACTCGGTGGACCGAAGGACCTGTTTCCGTGCTGTATCTCTAAACTATACTAATACTGCATGTTATCAATCTTCCTCCATGAATTGGCATTGCAGGGAATGCCATATGTAACTAGAGACAAAATAAAGTATCGTAGCAGGCCCTTGGTGGACACTGTGAGTGAGAGAGAAATGATGGGACTATGGAAACAAGCACAAAGAGAAAATGTACTTCCTCAATAACCGTTGTTTGGTTTGGCATTGACACAGTTTCTACTGAGGTAACATGTCGTACCTAGAACTATATGACAAATGGGTCTTGATTAGCAAGGGTGCCAGGGGTTATAGGGAGAAGGCAGGGGTCATCGTGGAGGGAAAGACAGATCAGCTGTGATTGAATGGTGGAGTAGTCTTGAAGGGCCGAATGGCTTAATTCTGGTCCTATCACTTACAAATTTATGAACTCATGAACAAAGAAGCAAGCAAAAAATAAATCTAAGAAGCATTGGACCTTTATTTTTTGCCCACAGAAAGAGCTATAAGATGGTAAGAATGTTATATTGTTAAATACATTGTGCGAGATATAACGCAGTCAAGATTCAGTGTGATCCTATTCACTGAAAACTGAGAAAATCAGAAGGGGAGAATGTAGCCAAAGACGATGTGTCAAATATTTGTTAGTGTGAGAGAAAAAGGCTGGGGTCACAGAAACAAAGAAGCACACAGAAGAATGTGACATAATTATCACCTGGTGAGAACATAGATGAATATAACATCATGGCTATGTAATGTGACCCTGAGAAACAGTGTAGACAAGACAAATATGTCTGGAAAGGAACAGCCATTTTGTGAAGAACCCATATGATGTGAAGGAAAATGCAAAGCTGACACATTATTAAGAACTCCCTCGCCTGCTAAGAAATGGCTTACAAAAGACTGTGGTGCCATCTGCTGGTTGGGCCACTGGTTAATCAAACCCTCGTTCATCATGTGGTAAGAGGCATGTGACTGAAGGGCAGGGGTTAGAAAGGAAGTCGAGGGTGTGCCCTGCTGCAGCGACACGCAGTTACTCTGGGCTCAGCAACACTGCTATTGTTTTGGAATTCTTTTTTGTTTAATAAAGCTTGTCCTTGAGTACACAACGTCTGACACTTTATTGAGCTTTATTGGTGACCCCGACGTGATTTGAACACGCAGCCTTCTGATCTGTGCTTTAAGACTTTGGATACATTCAATCCTTGGATAAATGACAACTTGAAATGATTGTCTTCAGAATAATGAGATCCTTGGGCTAGAGTAAAAAGAAAGATTTTCTTTTGATGAATGAAGGAAAAATCAGATGAGAGGTCTGACATCATTGGCGGAACCTGGGAGCAACCATCACAACAATAGATCGAAGGTCAGAGAAGGCAACCCCTCTATCAGCAGAATTAATGGATCAATTTATTCACATGGGCTTATTTGAGCTCAACCCATAAGTCTTGTGATTTAGTATAAGAAGTGATCAAACTGGAACAGTAAATCAAATGTGAACCTAGAAGTCAGTGGTTTGCAGTGACTCATATGCTAACATGGATTACTTTGTACTAAACCTTGATTTTGAGTACTTTGTTCAACCCATCAGTTGACACCATATAGAGATAATTGAGTCAACGCATGTATCCTGGAAAATAAAGATAATGTTTCTTGTTAGGTTTAAAGTTTTTGCAAAGAAAAGTTAACCCAAAATAGTTTGGTTCTATGTCAACCCGATATTCAGTGGAAAGCAAGTTTCAGGTGAAGAATGCAACATGTGTTCAAGCTCATTTTTCTGTCGAGGGCACGCTTTTATCCCAATGCAATTATCGACTATTGGTAGGGAGAAATGAATTCTCCCCTTCCTTCTCCTTACCATGAAGGATAATAGCAATCTTTAAATAATGTAAGCTGCTCTTCATGGACAAATTAAAACAGATGATACCAGCACAAGAACTCAGAAAACAAAAGCCCCATTACAGCCAAGCAGCTGACACTGTAATGTATTACCATGAAGGATAAATCGAAAAGAGAGGTGCAAGATAAAGTGACAAATTAGTTCAGTATATAAATGCATGTTGATGTTTTCTTAGCTGGTGAAAATGATTAACAACCGGAGATCAAAGGGATTAATGGTGATATTATGTCATAGTGGAGAAGTGAAGTAAATCTAAGTTCCAACTAAATTTAAGAAGAAAAATCATTATTATAAAAGAAGCACACTGATTAGCAAATGAAACAGTGTGTTTCAGAATGTTTGGACAGATCATTAGAAGGTATTTGAGGGAAGTGCTGCCCTGATTATGTCTGGAGCTTTGTTTTCTATGCCTGTTTGCAGCGTTTACCTTACAATAAACAAACATGACCGATCCCCTATTGTCTATGTAAAATTCAGAGCATTATTTCTTCTTTCTAATAAGAGTTGGTTTATCAATTTATAGATCTGATGAATGGAGAGCAAGGCTGAATCACTCATGGATCAACTCCTGTTTTGTTTCTCGAGTGCAAGATGCTTGTTAAATGTAAACTGTTCGTCTGATTGGTGCACCTTGATACAACAAAATGATTTTATGTTGGAGCCTTGTTTTTCCCTCTACCAATTAATCACTAATCAGGCACAGTCACAGAGTCAAAACATTAATATCCGAATGATCCATCCAGGCAAATGTAAATTCAAAAGGAATGTATAATTGTTGTGAAAAGATGTTTAGATTTGGCCATTAAATTGAGCCCTATCTATCCTTTAATATCCCTCCTTCAATTCAGGAGGGATATTAATATTTCAAAAATAAACTACTTCCCCAATGCCCTAAAGACCATCTTTTATAAATTTAGTGGGAAATTGTTGCATATTCTCGAAAAATCTCATAATTATTTGGCAAGGCTTTTGACTAATTATTTTTAATCAAAAGTGGTGTTGTGTTGCAGCTAGTGGAAATAATTGCTTCCGAAGTCCAGCAGCTTAGATTCACTCATCACCTCTGGGGCTGTCTATGTGGAATTTGTATGTTCTCTACGTGGCTACAAGGGTGCTGGGTGCTTTGGATTCTTTCCACATGCCAAAGATGTGCAGGTCAGGAAGTTATTTGTCCACAGTGAATGTTATGGCCCTAAAGTGTATGTAAATGTAAGACCTGTAATGTGGGGAGAATAAAGCATTAGTGATGGATGCTTGATTATCCATGCAGACTTGGTGGGAAAAGTGGTCTGTTTCTGTGTGGTAAGACTCCAAGACACATTCTAGTTGATGATTCGGAGAGTCTACTTTGAAATTTCTGGCCAATATTTATCCATCTTTAAATATTATCCATGGATAAACCAATCATCATGAATTGAAGTGGCTGCTGCAACTGGGAACATAACAACAGTGACAACATCAAAAGTAATCAATTACAGAGGAATATGACAGTGCAATTATGTGAAAAATAGAGATACAAATGATGTTCTGCACTGAAGAAATGTTATACACTCGTTGAGATTCAACTGTTTTTCAGGAGTGTACATGTGCAATGGACAACAGTGTAATGCCCATGTTTCTGAAGCATTTGATTCAGAGACAAAAGTCTGAAACCTATAAAGGCAACTGGAAATTGTTAAGTTAAATTAAAGAGTTTAAAATATCTAGCTCAGTAATGGCATCAATGAGACGTATAAATAGTTGTAAAAAATCTATCTGATTCACAAATATCCTTCAGTAAAGGAAATCCATCATGCTTGTACACTCTGGCCCCTTCATATGACTCCAGACTCACCACTATCGTTGACTTGGAACTGTCTCATCAGTTCTGAGACAATTAAGGATGGACAATAAATGCCATCACGGGCAGTGATACCTCCAACCACACCTTCCCTACATCGCTCTTCATTTGCATCTACACTTCCAGATTTTGCATTTACCTTTTGTTTTAATGGTGTTTCCTCACTTTGTCTGCACTGTTCCTCATTTTACTTCGGAGTCACGTGAGTGACTACGTGAAGAACCCGCCTCACGCTGGCAACGGCATGACGTCAACGCTGACGGCGCAAGGAGGAGCTGCAGTAAGGAGCAGCTCCTCGGCAGCGGTCGGAACGGCCCCGCAGGTAAGTGCAGCAAAGTTGCGATGTTTTTAGCGGACGCTGGGTAGGTCCAGCAGTAATAGTTATGTAAAATCAAGTCAGAGTCAAGTTAAGTGCTGGATAGCACAGATTATGAAGTAAAGGAAAATTCGCGGGTAAAGTGCTTCCTGGGGTGAAAAATAAATATACGGGAAAGCTAGTGCGGAGCCGGTTCCGATACCGGTGGCCGCAGATATACCCGTTAGCGAATTATTTTCCAAAAATGATAACCACGGAAAGAAATGCTCCCGAAAATGGAAAAAAAAAAAAAAAAAAAAAAAATCTGAGTTTTGGTGACTCTGATATTTGAAAGTCCTCCAGATAATTAAACTATGTGGAACTAATTATGGAGCATATGGAGAAAGTTCTCCAAATAATTATGAGACTAGGGTCACAGTACCCAGATGAATCCCAAAAAATCCCTGAGGGGTTTAATTATTCTGAATATGGCTGTGGGCCTAATTGGGAGTTGGAACTCCGGACCCAGGATTTGGGCCGGAAGAAGTCTCATGGGATGAAATCCCAATTGATTTAGGGCTGCAGAAGGCAGACCCTGTTGATGGTGATTTGCATTTGAAAGCACACCACAAAATAAATAAAAAAGAAAAAGAAAAAAAAAAAAAAAAAAAAAAGGCCAAATGTGCCTGGGATAGCAAAAGAATTTGCTATATATGAAGGAAGTGGTGAGGCTATGGAAGAAAACCTAGCTGCCAACATATATATATATATATATGGTATCTCACCAACTTCATGTTTCTGTGATGATTGAAATATTAAAATTGCACAGCACAAGAAATTGTGCCTCATTGGAAGTGCCTACGGTTTATCCGTTGATATGGGCATCCATGACCCCAAATATGAGAGCGTCAAGTAGTGAGGTTCAAAAATCCTCACAAATTATTCTGCTGCTATTATGGCTTTTGCGGAGATGGATAAAAAAAAAAAAAAAATAAAAAAAAAAAAAAAGACGCTATTGTGCAATTCTTTCTATGAAATTTTGTATGAGGTAAATGGCTATTTGGCCCATTTTTCACCCAAGGTTTGCATACCTGTGTCGAGCAAGTGGTGTCTAAGCTCCTGGTTGTCTGTTTGGAGTAATCTGCCTAAATTATTAAAATTGGATTTAAATTGGAGTTAAATATTTTAGCTGCATGAAATCTTTGTCTTTGGACAAAAAGGTATTTTTCGCCCAGAAGGGGATTTGTTTTTGGAAATAGAGGCAGAAATATGTCAAGGAAGTCTTATTGTACTGCACAGCAAAATACTTACCCGAATTGGGGGGGGGGGAAAGGAGACCACCACGCTCATATGGAGAGGAATTAAAAGATTTGTTCTATGCTTAAAGAAACTGCGGATTAATCTCCAGTTAGAGGGAGATTACAAAAAGTTTATAAAGACTGGCTTACTATTATTTTTGATTGGTATATATTACAAGCAGTTTCATTAACCACTATTACTTTTAAAGAAGGGGTTAATCCTCCTGTACAGAATAAACCTGCTTATGTTTTCGTGTTTCTGCAGTTGAAAAAGCAGAGATTAATGTCCAAATTGCCCAATTATCTGGAAAAGGGGTAATGGGAAAAACTTATGAACACGAGCATCAATTTGTTTTAATATTTTAGAAGGAATAAAGATGGCGGTTGCAGAAGTATTCTGGACCAGATCTAAATAAGTTTGTAAAATACAAACATTTAAAAATGGAGACATTGAATACTGCAAAATATTTAATTCAGCAGGTTGTTTATATGGCTAAGATTGATGAAAAAGACGACTATTATTCTGTACCTATGCATCAGTTTTTCGGTGCTACTTAAAATTTAATTGGTTGGGACAATTATGGCAGTTAAGCTTTGCCAAATGGACTGAGTTCAGCTCTTAGACTCTTTACGAAACTGTTGAAACCAGTTTAGCCCAATTAAGAGCACAAATGCACATTATTATGGCTTATCTCAATGACATTCTGATCATTAGTGATTATCAAGAGTCAGCTGAGAACTCAGTTTCAGTTACTAAAGCCTTGTGGTAAGCTAGGGTTCTTGATTCATCCAATTAAGTCCCAGCTGCAGCCAGCACAAACAATTAACTTTTGGGGTTTGGAATTAACTCAGTGACTATGTTAATAACTTTACCAACAGATAAAGTTGATGATATTTTGGTAACTTGTAATTATCTCATTCAATCCTTATCCTTCCATCCGAGAAATAGCGAAAACCATTGGTAAACTGGTAGCAGCGTTTCCTGCAGTAGAATTTGGTCCATTACATTATCAAAATCTTCGAAGGGACAAGATACGAGCTCTCAAAGAGAAGGCAGGCCACTTGACAGGCCTATGTAATTAACAAAAGAAGCTGTGTTGGAATTACAATGGTGGGTTAAAAAATGTCCCACAAGCTGCTAATAAATATCATGATTAAACAGCCTGAAATGGTTTTACAAACAGATGCTAGTGCTCTCGGATGGGGGGGGGGCAACAGATTCATCCTCCAATTGTGGAGGTAGATGGAAAAGCTCAAGAAAAAGTGTTTCTTCAAGCTGATGGTATTAACTATTTGGAGTTATTGGGTGCTTTTATGGACTAAAAAGCATATTGTTGTGCTAAACAAGGTGTACATGTGTTAATACAGTTAGACAATAATACGGCTGTTGCATATATTTATCACATGGGGGGAGTTAGATCAGTATCATGTGATTGTCTGGTCAATAAATATGGTAATGGTGTATTGATCGCCAAATATGGATTTCAGCAAGCTACATTCCAGGTAAAGACAATGTGGAGGCAGATAAAAGATCAAGGATATTTAAAGATTATACGGAATGGATGCTTAAGCCAGCAATATTTAAAAATATTATACACCAATTTGGGTTACCAGAAATTGACTTGTATGCATCAAGGCTTAATCATCAATTACCTAAATATGTGTCTTGGGAACACGATCCAGATGCAGTAGCAGTAGATGCTGTTTCGTTAAACTGGGGGAAATATGTTCTTTTATGCTTTTCCACCATTTGCTTTGATTCAGAGATGTCTGAAGAAGATAGAACAAGATTCTGCCTCTGGATTGTTGGTAGTTCCAAATTGGCCAACTCAACTTTGGTTCCCAGTAATGCTGAATATGATTAAAGAGCCATATATGTCGATTCCTAACTGTAGTGATATTTTGATTCGTCCAGTAACTAAAGAAATTTATCCATTATATGCATATATGAATTTATTAATCTACAGGTTTTGACCAGACCACTGCAGGAGCTGGGATTATCGGACAAAACAATGGAAATTATAGTCGCATCATGGCGAGATAGCACACAAAAAACAATATATGACACATACTAAGTAATGGGAAGAATTTTGCACACAGTCAAATATTTCTTATGATATTGTGAATATTGCAAATGTTTTGGAATTCCTTGCCAATTTGCATTTTGAGCAACATTTAAGTTACAGTGCCATTAACACTGCACGCAGTGCCTTGTCATCCTATTTAGGACTTATGACTGATCAGAAATCAATTGGGTCACATCCATTAATATCTAGATTCATGAAAGGAATCTTTAACATTAATCCACCCAAACCAAGATACACAGAGATTTGGGATGTGAGCATTGTACTTACTCTACTTAGACAATGGACTCCAATTGAAGGATTGACATTGGAAAGATTGACATTGAAATTAATAATGTTAATGTCACTGGTCTCAGCTCAAAGAGTGCAAACTTTACAAATGTTGCGTTTAGACTGTATGCATGTGACTACAGATAATATTGTGTTCTATGTTTACGAGCTGATCAAAACAAAGCAGACCACGGAGATCTGGAGCAAAGGTAACCTTTCAAGCTTATCATATTGATCCTACTTTGTGTGTGGTTAGACATTTGAACCAATATATTAAAGTTACTGAGACTCTTCGAGGAAATGAAAAAACGTTAATGGTTACGCACAAAAAAACCACACACAAGAGCTTCAGTTTAAACTATCTCAAAGTGGTTGAAACAGGTGTTGCTTTTAGCGGGAGTAGACACTGAGGTGTTCAAATCTCACTCCACCAGGGCGGCAGCTACGTCCGCGGCGAAGGGGCGGGACGTACCTCTCGAGCATATTTAAAAAATCGCAGGGTGGAGTAAAGAAGAAACTTTTTCAAAGTTCTACAATAAACCTGTTCACACTATGATAAGCTTTGGACACGCGGTGTTGGGAGCACTATAATCACCTGCTTTGTTTACTATTAATTGCTATAATCAGTGGTGTAGTCACTTCTATCTTTTATCGCTTGTAATCATTTCCCTCAGATATAAGGAGGGTTATTATATGGTCTTTAAGCCATTAACAAAGTTAATTGTGAAAAGAACTAACATTAGTCTGGTTTCTCATGTATGTGTTTACTTAGCCGGACTGTCGTACGGATTAATTCTACGACATAAAAAACACAGAAAGCTTTAAAATCTTCACGTAGTCACTCACGTGACTCCGAAGTAAAATAGTAAGATTAAACAAGAACTTACCAGTTCGAAGTTTGATCGTTATTTTATGAGGAGTTACGATGAGGGATTACGTGCCCTCCGCTCCCACCCTCATAAAATAAATGATCAAATGGTAGTTCTAAGTCTTTTATGAGCCTTACTATGTTACTCCGGCTTTTGGTGTTCTGTGTTTTTCATGCCGCTGCTTTGAAGTATGCCGTTGCCAGCGTGAGGCGGGTTCTTCACGTAATCCCTCATCGTAACTCCTCATAAAATAACGATCAAACTTCGAACTGGTAAGTTCTTGTTTAATCTTACTATTAAAACCTTCACTTTTACTCATATCCTAGCTCTCCCCTAGTACTCTCCCTATCTCTGCACCCTAAATTCAGAGTACACAGATGCACTCCAAAGTATTCACCCTTCTTCTATCGTACACTAATTTGAGATAAGCAAAATCTCTATTGCTTTTGGTCTACCAGCAGTAAGCCAAGTTACCCATTGCCATGTGCTTGTTGACCCATAAGAAATCTGCGGCACCCGTAATTTTCAAATTCCTAAGGTAGCTTGGAAATGTGCCCTATCCTGCAAGCTCCTCCAGCCTTAGAACCAACTGGAATTTATCAACAAACTAATTCTAACTTCATCACCCTCCAACATTATAACCATATAACAATTACAGCACGGAAACATGCCCTCTCGGCCCTTCCAGTCCACGCCGATCATTTAAATATGTAATTGGTTATTATCGTGTTTGCAGAGTACTGTCTTTACATATCTGTTGTGCCGCTACAAGTAAGAATTTTATTGTTCTGTTTCGGGACATATGACAATAGAACTTGCTGAAGTGATATTCCAGTGTTCTTTGTTCCTCAGAGGTATTTTAGATAATTATTTTGGATTATCTTCTTTCTTTTATTGTCACATTAGCTACTTCTGTTTATCTTTTTGTAATTCTCAATGTGATATCATTAAAGATATTTAAGGAGTTGGATACTTTTCCTAAGGATTAGATGAATCAATGGATATTGAGAGATATTGGAATAGGGTCCTGCATTTGGATGAGCAGCAAAGATCACATGGAATGATGGAACAGGAACAGTGTCAAATGGCCTACTCCTACATATTTTTTTGTTTGTATGATATTTTACATTAATTGCATTTTGATCTGAACTTTCCTTCCATCATCTGTTTGATGCTCTGCTTCTTTACCTGATGCCAATTCACATAGTGGTGGCAAGAAAATACTGTTATTGGATCCATGCACAGATGCAAGACTTTCAAAATATCGTGGACTAATAATTCATTTTTTTAAAATAATCAGTGACCTTTAAAATATTAATTTTGAATGTGTTGAATGAGATGACAGAACTGCACAGTATAAAACATGTCTGATATAATGACTTGAAGATATTTTAAATTTGTCCAATTAATCTGCTAACACAGTGGTAAAAACACATACATTTCAGTACCTCGGGGCATTTAGATAGCATATACTGCAATACAGGGAAAGGGGAATGTGATGTGAATAGAACATATTTGATAAGTATTGTTCTTATCAAGCATTTTGTAAAAGTGCTGTACAGCTATCCTAAGCTTGGTCCTACTGCAGCTTCCACAGCACATTGCCCCTGAGATATACTGTACATTAACCTATTTAACTATCCCCTCTTCTTAGAAATAAACAAAAAATGGTATCTTAGAATAGAACAATCACCATGAAATATAGATTATCATTTTCTACAAGAATCATATTATTGAAGTGCAGTTTTTCTAAAAACATTGCATTGACATTTTTATGTCTTCCTTTATATTACAATTGTAACAAAAAATAATTTACCAGTAATAACCTTAATGTGGTGGCACTTGCATTAATGATGGGCATATACAATTCTTAACAAATCCATTTAACATGTAATACTTCAATGTGACATGGGTGGGATATAGCTGAGTATTGTCAATACAGCAACAAACTTAAATGAGATCCCAAGTAATGCCAAAGCAGTGCTAGTTTGATTTTCTCTCTGTACATTGTGGGATCTTATGGAGCATAAAAATGCATTAACATTTGGTTCATGCTGTACTTCCGATGGAGATGAAAGAGCAGGAAGCAATGTTTTTAACTACGCATATTTAGTTTCCTTTACTGAGTAAAGCATAAAACAAAAAAGCCAAGCAGAGAATAAATGTTGAATTATTAGGTCCATGATAGGAATTATCTGTGGAGCATTGTTTCCAAAGGCACAAAAAAAAAAGTGAAACTCACCAGAGACCACCAGTGAACATGTGGCGATCATGTGGCGAGTGTGGAGTCTCCTGCACTCGCCTAAAAAGTCACCCAAAGCCCCTGTCCCACTTTCACGACCTAATTGGCGACCTCTGCCGAGTGGTCGCTACGAGGTCGTCGGATGTCTTCATAACTCTTCCTCATGCTCGTGAGTAGTCTCCGAGTACTCGTGGCATCAAGGAGGTTGCGCCGTTTTTCCAGCCTGAAAAAAATATCCACAAGTAAACAAAGGTCGGCATGGAGAAACTCGATACTTTTTACTCATAGGTAGGTTGTAGGTAGGTCGTAGTAGGTCTTGATGATAGTTGTAGGTAGTCATAGATAGTCGTAGGTAGTCATAGGTCGGTAACTGGCCCAAGAAAAAAAATGCAACCATGACATTATTTTATCATGTGATAATTTTCCACTTGTAGCTAGTCGTAGTCGCTCTTAAGTGTGGAAGACTGAGGTCGAGGGGGGTCGTAGGAGGTCGTAGACATAGTCGTAGGAGGTCTTTTACTTTGACAAGTCAACACAACCTTGACATTTTTATCAACTCGTCTAGGGTCTTCTTAACTTGTGGATTAGGTTGTCCAAGTGGGACAGGCCCTTAAGTGGGACAGGCCCATTAACACTGTCCTGGAGCTTCCACACATGAATAGGTATTCAGCGACCGTATACCATGCATCATCCAAGCATATTACAAGGATCTACTTGGTCTACTGGAGGAAGGAGTACTTGCCATCAATGGAGTAGGTAGATTTACAGGTAAGTGCATTGCCAGTAATTAAGTTAAAATTGAAGGCGAGTCTGTCCCATCAACTAAACCTTTCTTTCAGTTTTCATTTCCACCATATCTTTCTATAGGCATTGGATTATTATTGATACTTTGAAAATCTTTGTTTAGTCTCACACCCTCCCTTCATGCCTCAATGTAGAGAGGAGGAGGGGGAGGGGGCAAACAGCAAGTTTTGGCAATATCTCAGTTCCAGCATATAAGTTTTTGATAACAATGACGGTAATATCCACTAACACTGTGGAGCAAGAGCATTGTGTCTGGGTTTCAGATGTCTTATTGTAAGGATAACCTGGCGGAAGAACTGCTGGATGTCCTTGCAATAAGATGCTTGTTAATGAGGTACATTGAAAAAATGTTCCCTGGACAACCTGAATGAATAAACATTCTTGAAGAAAACACTTTGCTCTTTTTAAGGCTCCTCCAGAGGTCTGTCATGCTCTATCTGCTTATTCTTAATCTTCCAATAAATTTACATTTGTGAACAACATGTTTGTGTTGCAGTCAAAACAAATGCCTTCAGGACATAATACGTTTCTCTTTTAAGATCTGCCTTGAACACATTGAGTACCTGAGCAACTACAGCTCTGTAGAAGAGAGCAGAGGGATTTTGATGTTTAAGATCCATGAGTGGCAACGTAAGAAGTTAGTGGAAAAGAAGGCATGTGGCATGCTTGCCCTTATCAATCACAGGATTAAATATAAGAACCAGGAAGTAACGTTGCATCTTTATAAACATTTGGTTCAGCCGCATTCGGAGTATCGTGTGCAGTTTGGTCGTCCCATTATAGGGAGGATTTGGAGGCTTGGAGGTGGTTTCTCTTCTGTTTTACCACAATGCTGCCAGGATGAGAGGGTATTAGCTACAAAGAGAGGTTGGACAAAATTGAATTGTTTTCCCTGAAGTATCACTTACTTCAGGGAAAACAATTAAGGAGAGACCAGATAGAACTATGCACAATTATCAGCACATTGGTAGTGTAGACAGTCAGAACCTTTTTCACAGAGTTGAAATGTCAAAGATTTGAGGGCTTATCTTTAAGGTCAATTGTGTGGGGCATGGCAGGCATTTTACATAGAGTGGTAAGTGCTGAGAATACACTGCAAGGGATGGTAGTGTTAAAGCCCTGTCCCACTGTACGAGTTCATTCAAAGAGTTCTCCCGAGTTTGCCCTGATTCGAACTCGGAGATTTACGGTAATGGCCGCTCGTCGGTACTCGGGGCTCTCGTGGACATTTTTCAACATGTTACATGTTGAAAAATCTTCACGAGTCTTCCTGAGCTTACCTGCTGTTAGTGAGTCTTCCCGAGTACCTGCCGTTAGCATTACGAGCTGCTAAGAGACGTCTCCGAGCTCCGACGTACCCGCTACGTTCATTCTCCGCGCTTACCACGAGTTTGATTTTTTTTTAAACTCGGGAGAGCTCTTGAATGAACTTGCATCATGGGACAGGGCCAATAGAGAGGTTTTAGATAGGGACATGGATTTTGCAGAGAATGGAGGGATATGGGTAACGTGCAAGCAGAGGATATTAACTTGGCATCATGTTCCTTGTATGTATACTTACTTTGCTAATAAAATGTATTCAATTCAATTCAATGTTTGGCAGATAAATTGTGGGTTGAAGGGCCTGTTCCTGTGCTGCACTGTTCTGTGTTCTAGATGCAGGAATGGGATTTTCATGCAGTATTCCAAATACATGTTCATTTTTAGTGAAGAACCATGGAAAATAACAAAACATCATAGAAGCAGTTTGCTTAGAACAATAACTACCTATTCTGCAAATATCTGATATAAACCAGAGTACATGGTGGAAAACTCAACAGGTCAAACCGTATCTGTAAAGAAGGCAGATTTAATGTTGAGTTGATGATCTTATTGATTGCCAGTATTTGATAATTCTTTAAAAAGTATTAATGGGGATTCGTGGTTCATCCTGTTGTTGAACATTGCTTAGCTGTGCAAATCAACCTCAGCTGGAGTTCAGAGTTCCAATCGCACTATCAAATCAGAATATCATGCAGATTAACTTCATAGTCTGACTTCACACTTTGGTCGGACAATAGTGTTGCACATATCAATGCTTCCTGATAGAGCTTCATAAATATCCATGTTCATATGAGTTAGCATGTCACTACCCATTTGGCATTTTTAGTACCCACTCCGCAGGTACTATGTAGTGGAATTTTATTCAAGTATGCCTCATAGCAATGATATAATTGTTTGGTGAGACTCAGCCTTGAGTACTGTATCCTACTTTGATCTCACCAAAGGCAGCAAAATCCTTTCCTGGAAAGATCAAATGACTGATTCCTGGATAGGAGGTTCTGCTTTGAGAATGTTCTTTTTGACTAAAGGGACTGTCCCACTTGGGCAACCTAATTGGCGAGTTTAGAAGAGTTTGAAAAAATGACATGTTGAAGACCTCCTTTGACTATGGAGAAGACCTCCTTCGGCCTCCTTCGACTATGTTGAAGACCAGCTTCGACTAGCTAAAACCAGCTACGACTAACTTTGGGTAAATTGGACACCGAATAGTGCAGAGTGAAGACAACCTCCTTCGATCTCCTTCGACCTCCCTTCGACTATGATGAAGACTATCTACATCTACCTTCGACTACCCGCGATTACCTACGACTAACATGCCGACCTACTATGACCTACTACGACTAAACCTACGAGTAAAAAAAGTATCGATTTTTTTCCACGGCAACCTTTTTTTACTCGCGGGCATTTTTTAACATATTGATAAAAACGCAGAGCCCACTCTCGAGCATGAAGAAGAGTTACGAAGAACTCCTATGACCTCGTGTCGACCATGCTGCAAGTATGAATCGAGGGCAAACTCGCCACAACTCGCGGATTAGGTCACCCAAGTGGGACAGAACCAAGTGCCTTCAGTCCCTGGGGTTTGAAAAAAATGCAAGGTAATCATAAAGAAACATTGAGGGGCTTTGCAGGGTGGTTGAAGAGAAGGTGCTTCCTCAGTTATTGAGTCTAGAATTGAATGTCAGTTTCAGAATGAGGCAAAGGTTGGAATAAGGTGAAAATTATTCATGTTTGAATGGGGCATTTATAGAATTCTGCATCTCAGAGGGCTGTACATGCTCAGAAACTAAATATATTCAAGGCAAAATAATACATTTTGGGGATAATAATGGTATCAAGGGAAAAGGGAATTGGATGGAAGATTTGGAATAGAGATAAAATGGTACAAGATGATCAAGCCAAGCAAGTCACAGGCCTGTTGACCTGATGAGTTTGTATTTTATATTCTAAGATTTCTTGAAGCTTGCCACAATCATTTTTTAACATAAAGAAGACAAGCTTCTTCTTCTTTCATGTCCATCTTTCGTGTTCAAATGTTGACTTCGCTGTCATCGTCCATCCTGAAAAGGATGCAAGCTTGCGGCGACAATCAGTGGGAGCCACCACTTGTTGCAATAGATGATGGTGGTAGCAGAATTAGCTCGGGATACTTCCAGTTTCCAGCCCCGCGACATGGACGCTTCTGCTATGGAGCCAGAAGACAAGCAACCCAAAGGAATAATTGGATACAGGTGCAGAAGAAAAAGTAACAGGATTTAGCCAGCAGAAAAAAAAGTTAATGCCAAATCAACCAATGTTTCAATTGAAAATAGAAGGACATTTTAGAATGGGAAACATCATTACATAAGCAAATGCACTTTTCTTATCGAAGAACATGAAAAACCACTAAGACCCAGACAGCAATGTACAGTAACTGCCCAACCTGGGATTGCATAACATAGAAATTCACTTGCACAAACTGTGGTGGAAGGAGTTACGTGATTGGTTTCCAAAGAGCTTGGGTATAAATTTTAATAGAAAGAGTAAACGAGAACTTACTGTTTGAAGTTTGATCTTTATTTTATGAGAAGTTGAAGTGAGGGATTACGTGAAGAGCCCGCCAGCCCGCATGCGCGTCAATCTTCAAAGTAGCCATATGAAACCACAGAATAGTTGCTGACCTAAGCTATAGGAAGATTAATGATCTAGAACTACCGAATGATCTTTATGAAAATTGGGTTGGGAGTGGAGGGCACGTAATCTCTCACTTCAACTTCTCGTAAAATAAAGATCAAACTTCAAATGGTAAGTTCTCGTTTAATTTTTCTATTAGACTTCCGGTGGCGCCATGTTATTTTAACAGATGCTGTACATAGCTCCGCTCCCTAAAATTCGCGATTTTTCACGTTAAAACTGGGTTGACCGGGGACCGATTAAAAAAACTTACCAGAGCCTCTAGACATCGCACTGATGATGTCATCAGTAAGCGCTGTGAATTTAACGGAGGCTTAAAGCACTTTAAATGAAAAATTCTTCCCCTGGTAAGAGCACTCAGAGAACAGTTACAAAACACTCCTGGGGAAGCCAGACGAAGCCTGAAGAACTTATTTTTGATGTGGCTTCTGAAGAAAAGGTGCTTTTCGATATGGCTACAAGATCTAAAACAGATTTGACCAAGGAAAACGAATTTGAAGAATTAAAGCTTTCGGTAAGTGAACTGAAAGATGTAAAGGTGGATGGAAAAAAGATGGAACAGATGATGGGAGTGATGATGGAAAAGATAGAAAAGCTGACGCTAAATATGACTGCTTGTAATCAGAATGTTATTGAGTCTGTGAAGATTCGATTGGCACTATTAATAAATGAATTGATGATGTGAGAGATGAACTATTGGAGTGAATTGATAAGGTTGAAGAAGACACCATAAAGAGGTTTGGCGCTGTGCTGGACACTGTCTCAACCTGTATGTTAACAATGCACGAGATGGAGGATGAGATGGCAAGAATGGTGGAGGAGATGAAGAAGGTGAGGTCAGAACAAGACCTTGCTACGCGACAGATGGTGACTCAGCTGGCTAAAGTTTCAGACAAATGCCTGGATCTGGAGGCTCGTTCGAGACGCCAAAACCTAAGATTAGTTGATATACCAGAGGGAGCCGAGAGAGATAACATTTGTGAGTTTGCTGTGGGCTTAATTAAAGAAGCTCTTAAGCTCCCTAACCTACCAAACATTGAAGTAGCACACCGAGTTCCTAGATTTAAACACAAATCTCAGGATGGCTCAGAACGTACACAAAAGATTATGGTGAAATTCCGGGACATTGCTGACATGCAAGAGGTTATGAGGAATTTCAAATATGGTGTGCCTCTGATGTAAAATCTTCAGAGACTATCCTTATGAAATTATGCAAAAGCGAAATCAGTTCTCTAAGGCAAAGCAGGTTTTCCAAGGACATAAGGAGGTCAGATACGGTGTTTACTATCCAGCTAGAATGCGCATCTCCTACAAGGAACAGCATAAATCATTCACAAATCCCGCGGAGGCATACAAATATGCTCTAACCATCGTGGAACAGAAGGATTAGCTGGAAAGGTTGGACATTATGGACACTCTCTCTCTCTCTTTACTATTGCACCCAGAATGGTGGTGTGCTGCCAAAAGAAGGAACTTTGTCTAGACGTCTTATCGGCGGAATGCTAACTCAAGGACATACTCTGTTCCGAGAGAAGTTGGAAAAAGATAACCACCAAAAGAAGAGCTCAACAACAGACTGTGGGCTTAGCAATTACTGTTGTATATGAGATCTAATGAATAACTTAAAAGGTATACAATTAACATTCTTAACTATATTAACATAGAATATTAACATAGAAATAGTAATGAATGCTAATCAGAAATGGGGATTTTCAAATTAACATTTTAATTTAACCTAATAATTCTCAAGTAGATTTAGAACCAGGGCGTGAGGGGCAGAGGCGGGCTCCTGGCTCAGTTTCAGGAGCCAGAAATAGGTTAACCCCTTCAACCAACAGTTGATGATTTCTGAGGTTAAAATATACGCTTAACACTTAGTAGATAAAAATGATAGTTATGTCCGGAAATATCGAGGAAATGGATACTTATACCGTAAATGGGTACTATACACCTGATTTTGAAACCGGTCCCGCTCCAATATGTTATGATTAATCGAGGGAGCGGAGCTATTTGTTTGTTTTATATCGATAATGGAAGTCAATAAAATGCTTTTTCCCACCTACAGGTCACTTGTTACAGTGCCGACAAGTTCGGACACTGTATTTTCACTTGTATTAGTTTTTTTTTTAAATCATTTTCACATTTAGTCACATGTGTGTTTTTTTTTTTTAATTCAAGGGCAATCACAAAGGAAATCTACTAACTGAAATTTGTAGGGTAAATGATCCCCCTATATCTAAAGATCTGAGGTATTAAATCTATTCAAAATGCAAGACGATAACCAAAATAAACTGGGAGGAATCTCATTTTGTAGTTGGAACGTTAGGGGTGTTATCAAACGCATTAAAAGGGGTAAGATTCTAGTTCAGCTGAAAGCATACAACACAGATATTGCTTTCTTACAAGAAACCCATCTTAAACTTCAAGACCAAGCTAGATTGAGGGCGAACTGGATAGGACAAACTTTTCACTCGTCATACTCTTCGACATCTAGAGGAACGTCTATTATTATTCGCAAAGGCATTCTATTTAAACCCAAAACTACCTTAACAGATAAGGACGGGACATTTGATAGTTACCGGGGAGATCCATGCTGCCCCAATTACCTTGGTAAACATATATGCTCCCAACTTTCACAACCCGCATTTTTTCAATAAAATCTTGAATATAATTGCAGAATATAACTACCAAAATGTCATAATAGGCGGGGACTTTAACTGTGTTTTACACACTTACCTAGATAAATCCAATCAAAAACAGAGAGGTATTACGAAATCCAAAACTAGCAAACTTCTAAACACATATATAAAAAACACAAACATAACAGATGTCTGGAGGACTGCAAATCCGACCAGCAGGGATTACTCGTTCTATTCAATGGTACACAAGACATACTCACGAATAGATTATTTCCTGGTGGATACAAAACTAATACCCCACACTTCTAAACCAAAATACCACACAAATACGATCTCAGATCACTCACCAATACCTTTTTTTCTAAAAATGGAAGGAATGACTAAGAACAAACCGTTTTGGAGGTACAATCCTCAAATTTTAAAAGACCTGCAAGGGAGTATATATTTAAAAGAGCAAATTGACCTTTCATTCAAAATAAACGACATGCCAGACATATCACCTACATTATTATGGGAATCTTTTAAAGCATTTATTCGAGGCAATATAATTTCATACCAAGCTTTTCAAAATAAGAAAAATAAGAACAAACAAAGACAGTTAGAAGAACAAATTAGACAACTGGACATAGAAAATGCTAAAGACCCCACTACGGATAAACATAATAGAATAATAATACTGAAATTTAAATTAAATAAATTATTATCAGAGAAAGTCATAAGATTATTACAAATTACAAGACAGGAACACTTTGAATTTGGGGATAAGCCCAATAAACTTCTGACACGTCAGTTAAAAAAACGAAAAAGGATCACATAATTTTAAAGATTAAATCAGACAAAGGGGAAATATTGACCTTGCCGAGTGATATTAATAAAAGATTTGCACAATTTTATGAGACTCTGTATACACCTAAAACGATAATGGACACCAACAAAGTTACAGAATTCTTGGATAATAGTAACCTTCCTAAATTAGAGTTGCAGGAACAAGAGGTATTGGGAGCACAAATGTCAAATGAGGAAATAGAAGAAACAAGAATCTCATTAAAAAAATGGAAAAACACCAGGTCCCGACAGATTTAGTAATGAATTCTATAAAAGTTTTTATGACATATTTACTCCTTGCCTACAGAAAATGTATACTTATGCCTTCAAAGAACAAATACTACCTGAAACACTAGCAGAATCCACGATCACACTGATAACATCAATCACAGATGATGAAGCAGTGCTTCCCTGCTCACTATGACTCATATGGCCATCCAGTTCCATGATGGTCTACCCCGATCCAGGGTAACCAAACTGTTCCTGCTTGGAACCTACAGAGGTTACTATGCAAGGCACCTTGCCAATGTCTCTACATCAACCTAATCTATCCCAGAGACAATGAAAATGACTAGACAGCCCATGCTGGCAGTAAGCCCAACCTGGGCAAACAGACTGCCCCATTTTGGAGTTTACGGAGGTTAATTACGAGACCTTACTTACCGGCGTCTCTAACCCCGGGTCGATTTTCTTTGTTGGAGCTTCAGTGAAGTTCCAATTGCAGACCCTGTCTATCATGCTTCTTATTTCTGTTAGATAGCTGATGCTGCTGGCCAACTCTTCGTGTAGTGGTTTGTCCGTCCCTGAGTGAACAGCAAATTTAGAGGCAAGAGCACACAGCTCTTCCTTATGCGATTGTCGCATATCATGCATTAAAGCATGGGATCCAGGCACATGGTCATGTTTGGAGTCAGTCCATACTGATCTCTGACACTCTCTTAGAGTGGGAGAAATATTGCACACTGAACCAGGCGTTGCCATATGCGTATGCCCCAGACTGCCTGTGCAGCTTCCATAACACAGAGCATATTGTGTGACACCATCTCTGATATCTTTCGGGTGGGAGGAATATACCAACCTGAAAGCCAGGGGCAGCTACAGGTATATGACTTGAATTGCTTGTGCATTTTTCCGTAATACGAAGCATAATAAATATATATATAGCACCATTTTCATCACTTCATACATTCAAATGGGAGGATTTATGCAACCGTGGAGCTGCTTCAAGCATATGTGCATATATTTTGGCACCATTTCCACTACTCCTTTCATCTGAGTGGGAGGAAAATTGCAACCCTGAACCAGGAGCTGCTGCCTGACATGCCTTCGAGCATTTCTTGTGCCACCATCTGCTTCTTCAGACGTTCTAATGGAGACAAATGCTCAATCACATCTGCCATAGATGTCCCAAGACTTGGCTTATGACTTAGCCCTGACTTGGGCTTGTCAGGCTGCTCCCTTCAGCAGCCGAACTGGGACTAGGTGTGCAGATCGGTGTTCTGTTGGTATCATCATTATACTTACCAAACAGGATGCACCTGCTAGTCACTCCGAGTCCTTGCTTCCTTTGGAGCCCCAACGGAGTATTACAGGGAAGGACTGGAGCACCTCTTAGACAGAGTGGGAGAAATACTGCAACCCTGCCAGGTGTTGTCATAGGCAATTACGTTCATATGATTAAAAGAAGCCTGTCCCTATTAAATCAGGGATTCGACTACTTTATCGATATGCATATAGTTGGAGTCTCTTTTAAAAAAATCTTCAACAGTCCCCGCTAGTGCGCAGAAATAACCATGACGCTACCAGGTGTAACTCCCACAGGTGTCTGATAGGCACAGCTCAAAAAAGGCTTCCTAAGCCAGGAGGTCTGGACTGCAATGTCAAGTCCAATTTCACTACACCATTGGTGTATGTGATAATAAATATCCTTTGTAATTATCTTTTTAACATAAACGTTATTGGCATGGTAAGACATATTGTTATATTGCCAAAGAATTAAACATGACTTTAGAATGCTATCGACTACGATAGTCACAACAGTGAATGAGTGGCAACTGTTATAAATACCAACTCTATTATAACCGCCCAAAATTAAAGTATACACTATGTGCTGCTTCAGCATAGCTGTAGCAGTAACTGTGTTTTAAAAAAATTTGGTGCTACAGCAGCTGAGCTTACCTAAGCTATTTTTAAAACTCACCGGCTGCTGTAAACCTCCTGCAGCGACTAGGCTGCCAGCAGCTGCAATTTATGAATTTTAGCTCCTTACGGAGCCCCATGGCTGCCACCAACTCTGGCTGCCTGCTCCCGGATGGAGCTCTGATGCTGGCAGCTGCAATAACTTACCCAGCCTTCGGTCTCCACTTTCGGCCGCAAGCTCCCGTGCAGAGCTATAACGGCGACAGCCGCAAACCCATCTCCTATGGAGCCCATACGGCGGTCTCCAATTTCAGCCATGGAGAGCTCGAATTCTTACTCTAGCTCCTATGGAGCTTCCACAGCAGCCCAAACCCCCCGGCCGTCTCCATAGCGACTCTGGGCCCGCTATCGGAGTGGCCCGCTGAAAATAAATTGACTTACTTGTCAGAGCATTTCGAAACTGCTCCGACCAGCGGCATGCGCTAGACGTATTGACGCACATGCGGGCTGGCGGGCTCTTCACATAGTCACTCACGTGACTTTGAAATAAAATAGGAGAAACATGCTTTGAGATGAGCAAGGAAGTGGGGTTTATTTATTTAACTGTTCCAAGAACCAAGTAACTTCCTTCACAGCTATGTAATTCTGTGACATAGCTGTGACGGAAGTTATTTGGTTCTTGGAACAGTTAAATATTCTATGAACATAAGATAAGGCTCTGGAGAATGATCAACTAAGCAGTAATGTAGCATTCAAATTTATGCCTGCAATTTAAACCTCTCATGAACACTCTTAATAACAATTTTATTACCATGGCAACAGGGATTCATTGTAAATAATGACCCAGATACCACCATTTGTTTAATGAAACATGTGTCAACCTATTCTCTATCCTTGTTACACTTATTCATGATTCAGCAATAAAAGACTTACAGAGCCAGAGACCCAGATTCGATCCTGACTATGGTGGTGTCTGAACGGAGTTTATACGCATTCCCTATGACCTGCGTGGTTTTCCCTGGGTGTTCTGTGTTTCCCCTCACAAGTTGTACAGGTTTTTAGGCTAATTGGCTTTAAAATTGTAATTGCCCCATGCATGTGTAGAATAGTGTTAGTGTGCAGGGATTGCTGATCAGCGTGGACTCGGTGGGCCGAAGGCCCTGTTTCCGCACTGTATTTCTAAACTCTATTGGAATTGTACTATCACCTCCCCAATAGCCAATGAGAGATAAAGAAACAGATATGGAGGGAAATTACTTAAGGGGTTGGACAGGCTAGATGCAGGAAGATTGTTCCCGATGTTGGGGAAGTCCAGGACAAGGGGTCACAGCTTAAAGATAAGGGGGAAATCCTTTAAGACCGAGATGAGAAAGACTTTTTTCACACAGAGAGTGGCGAGTCTCTGGAACTCTCTGCCACAGAGGGTAGTTGAGGCCAGTTCATTGGCTATATTTAAGAGTGAGTTGGATGTGGCCCTTGTGGCTAAGGGAATCAGAGGGTATGGAGAGAAGGCAGGTACGGGATACTGAGTTGGATGATCAGCCATGATCATATTGAATGGCGGTGCAGGCTCGAAGGGCTGAATGGCCTACTCCTGCACCTAATTTCTATGTTACTGAAAGGTAACAAAGCAGCAGGGTTGTCTTAGTGAGAAACTTTAACTTCCCCAATATTGACTGGCACTTGCTCAGTGCCAAATGCTTAGGCGGAGCAGAATTTGTTAAGTGAGTGCAAAATGGTTTCTTATGTGGATAGTCCAACCCAAAAAGGGAACAAATTGGACCGTGTGTAAGGAACAAGCCTCGCCAGATGACTGATCATTCAGTGGAAGAAAAATTTGGGAATAAAGATTACAAAGTCAATAAGTTTTAAGATTGTTTTGAATATGGAGATGGCTGGATCTTTTGAGAAAGTACTAAATTGAAGTAAGACAAATTACAATGTTATTCGGCAAAAGCTCAGGAGGGTACATTCTGAGCAGCTGTTATTGGATATGGCTACATCTGACATATGGGAGATGTTTAAAGGCCAATTGATCTAAGCTTGAGGCTGGCATGTTCTAGTTAGGAATAGGAATAAGGCTGGCGAAGTAAGGGAATCTTGGATGACTAAAGAGGTTGCAAATTTGATCAGAAAGTAAAAGTAAGTGTGTGCAAAGTTTAAGAATATGAAATCAAAAAGGAGCTTTGAGGAATATAAAGCAGGGAGGAAAGAACATACGATGATTATAAGGACAAAAAGGGATCATCTCATGGGTTTGGCTAGTTGGATTAAAGAACATCGCAAGAATCTTTACATCAACAATAAAAACAAGAGGATAGCCAGGGAGAAGGTGGGACCGGGCAATGATAAAGTAGGGAATTTGTGCTTGGAGTCTAGGGATGTAGGCAAGGTACTAAACAGTACTTTGCATCTGTTTTCACCAAGGTTAAAGACATGAAAACAATGAGTTCAGTGTGCGGAATCCTATTATGCAAAGGCAATTTGAGATTAAGAAGGAGGAGATGTGAGGGGCCCTTGAAGAGCATTAAGGTGGATAAATTCCCAGGACCAGATGGGATCTATCACAAGTTATTAAAATAGGCAAGAAAAGAGTTTGCAGGAGCCTAGCCAAAGGTCTTTGCATCTTTTCCAGCCACAGGTAAGGTCCTGGAGGACTGTAGAGTAGCTAATATTTTTTGTATTTAAGAAGGGAAGTAGAGAGAATACAGGGAATTATAGGTCGGGGAGCCTCATGTCACTGGTAGGGTAACTATTGGAGAAGATTTTTCAGGTGTGTAAATCCTCCCATTTGGAATATATTGTGTTAATTAAGTGTAGCCAGTAAGGATTTGTAAGCTGCAGGTCTTGTATCATCACTCACTTGATCAAGTTTTGTGATGAAAGTGATCAATGAGAGTGGGGCACTGGATGTTGTCTAGATGGTTTTTGGTAAGATATAGGATAAAGTCCCGTAAGCTCGAGTATTGTCCGATTCGCCACCATAAGCTCAGGTACTCTCCAATTCACCTCTACCTCATTGTGAGCACTGGAATTTGTCCATGGAACTGATGTGCTACAATGCTGAGAACTATATTCTGCACTCTCTATCTTCCTATTTGCTCTATCTGTTGTACTTGAGTTTGACTTGATAGTATTTATGTAGAATATCTGTTGTTGATAGCATACTTAGCAAAGCTTTTCACTGTATCTCAGTACATGTGACAATAATAAACCTAAACCTAAACTGAAACCTAAACATACCTGTAAATCCCTGTGGTAAACTGATCCAGAAGATTAAGATGCATGGGATTCAAAGTGACTTGGTTGTCTGGCTTCATAACTGGTTTACTAAATGAAAGTTGGTTGTGGTGGAAGGGAAATATTCAGGCTGGAGGTCTGTGACTAGTGGAGTTATACAGGGATCTGTTCTGGGACCTCTGCTATTTGTGACATACATGAATGATTTGGACATAAGTATAGATGGTTTGGTTAACAGGTTTACACATTACACCAAAATGGCTGGGGTCATGGACTTTGAGGAAGCCTACCAAAGTATACCGCGTGATATAGATCAGCTGCAGTAATGAGCGGATAAATGCAGTTTAACCCAAGCAAGTGTGAGGTGTTGCACATTGGGAAATTGAATGTAAGGGGAAAATATCCAAGTATTGTCAAGACCCTTTCAATCATTTATGTACAGAGTGAGTTGGATGTGGCCCTTGTGGCTAAGGGGATCAGAGGGTATGGAGAGAAGGCAGGTAGGTACGGGATACTGAGTTGGATGATCAGCCATGATCATATTGAATGGCGGTGCAGGCTCGAAGGGCTGAATGGCCTACTCCTGCACCTAATTTCTATGTTTCTATGTTTCTATGTTACAGCAGGCTCTTAGGCTTCAAGTCCATAACTCCCTCAAAGTGGGTCACACCAGCAGATAAAGTGGTAAAGAGGGCATATGGTATGGTTGCTTTCATAGGTTGGGGCATAGAGTATTAGATTCAGGCGGTCATGATGCAGTTTTATAGGACTTTCATTGGACCACATTTGGAGTATTGCATGTAGTGCTGGGTGCCCCAATGTTGGAAGGATATGATGCTTGGATCATGGGGTTGTGGCGTCAGCCTAAACACGGGCCACTTATGCTCAAACCCTCGTCAGGAGATACGAGGGTGGGCACGTGATGTCATGGGGTAGAGGGAGTGTCCTGAGACTTAAGGTAATCTCAACTCAAGACCTTGAGGAGTCAACCGGTAGCTGAGCCCGAGTGAACAACCTCGCTCAGCTGCAGCATCACAGTAATATAGTTAGCGCACCAACCTAACGCGTCACCACTGAATAAACAACTGTTTGAACTGGCCTGATGTCTCACCTTTATTCACCACGTTTGGTGCCTCTACATTGGTGACCCCCGACTGTACAAATTGAAATTTGGATTTTCTCCTGAAGCACGCAGCCTCAGGAGACCTGATGTCTGCAGCCGGCTGCCGAGCCTTGCAGAACTATGCTGCCGCCAACCCAGCCCTGCAGTGAGGTAGGCCGCCTCTTCCCCACCAGCTGTTGCTCACCACAGCTGAGAAACCATGGCCACGGCTCCACGCCCTGCACTGCACCTGGCCCCACCGCTCCAGGCCCAGCACCGGCCTCACCTCACCTGCACTGCACTGGGCCTCACCGTGGCCATGGCTCAACACTATGCACCGCACCTGGCCCCGCCGGGCACTGCCCAGGACCTAGCCACCCGATAGGGCAGGCTTACCTGGGGCGCCTGCCAAAGACGCGCTTCTTCTCCTCACCGGCATGGACTCTGAAGATCCCTGGGTGCTGGCTGCCTGTCCGGCCCAGGGATTCAATCGCTGGTGAAGGCAGCTTCAGCCGGCTGGCAAAATTGCGACCACAGCCTCCTAAAACAAGCGGTCACAACACTACGAAAATGGCCACCGCGGCCGGCCGGAAGAGAAGCTCGAACTTACCTGACCGCCGTCCAGAGCGTCACCTTCCGACTGGATGCCGTCCCTGCAGCCTAACCACTGGCAACAGTGCCACTGTCAGATCGGCTGCCGTCACTGCAGCCTCACAACCGTCCACAGCGCCACCATCCGGCCGGATGCCGTCCCTGCAGCCTAACTAACATCCACAGCGCCACCTTCCAGCTGGATGCAGTCCCTGCTGCCTGACTACCGACAACAGCGCCTCATTCAGGACGGCGGCTGTCACTGCAACACAGCTTTGCTATCCTGCACTATGAAAACTGGACAATTTGGACTTTGGACACAGATTACACAGTAATTTGTCTTGTTAATGTTAATTTTGTGTTCACTGCATTTCCACGCCCAGTTCAAAAATTGGTTTGTTTATTTTATTTAGTTTTTTTTCCCCTCATCATTGCTGGGTGCCGTATTTCACAGGACACTCTCCCTTAGCTGGTTGAGGAGATGCGACTGTGTCTTTTCCATCCGGCGACTTCTGCATCTGTCTCCTCGCACCCCTCGGTACCTCGGATTGCCCACGCAGAGCGTCACTGTGCCCGTGGAGCCCTCCGTCCCGACCCACGCCCAGGGTGTCCCAGACCCACACACAGGAGCCGCCCTCGACCATGCTATTTCTTCCTCCGGTTCTGGGGGGGTGGGTCCTGTGGCGTCAGCCTAAACATGGTCCTCTTATGCTCGAACCCTGATCAGGAGATAGGAGGGCAAGCACATGACGTCATGGGCTAGAGGGAGTGTCTTGGGACTTAAGTTAATCTCAACTCGAGACCTTGAGGAGTCAACAGGTAGCTGAGCCCCAAAAAACTGGAGTAACTTAGCAGGACAGGCAGCGTCTCTGGGGAGAAGGATTGGGTGACGTTTTGGGTCGAGACCTTTCTTCAGACCCATTCCTTCTCTCCAGAGTTGCTGCCTGTCCCGCTGAGTTATTCCAGCTTTTTGTGTCAATTTTCAGTTTAAACCAGCATGTGCAGTTCCTTCCCACACGTTCCATTTTTCATACTGCGAACATGCATCATACCTTTTTCTCACTATAAAACACTTCCAAGTCATGCAGTAATGACCTTGCTATTGCAAGTGAACAACCTCGCTCAGCTCCAGCAAAACAGTAATATAGTTAGCGCACCAACCTAACGTGTCACCACTGAATAAACAACTGTTTGAACCGGCCTGACGTCTCACCTTTACTCACCACATTTGGTGTCTCGACAGGGTATTAGTTACATGGAGAGGTTGGACAGTCTTGAATTGTTTTATCTAGAGCACTGGAGGGTTAGGGAAGACCTGATAAAAGTATATAAAATGATGAGAGGCCCTCAGTCAGAATCTTTTCCCCAGGACAGAAATGTCAAATACTAGAGGGCATAATTTTAGGGTGAGAGGGGCAAATTTTGAAGATGTGTGGGGATTTTTTTTTACACAGACGGTGTTGAGTGCCTGCATGGCACTGTTGGGATTATTGGTCGAGGCAGACTCTATAGTGACATTTAAGACATTTGAATAGGCACATGGATATATATGGAATGGACAAATGTGGATTTTGTGCAGGTAAATAAGATTTTGTTTTGGCATCATGATTGGCCCAGGCATTATGGGCTGAAGGGCCTGTTCCTGGGATGTACTGTTCTATGTTCTTTGAATGCTCTAACAGTTTTTTGCAGCTAATACATCAAAATGTCTCTGTCTCTCGCCTTGGGTATCATTTTCTTTAACTGTGACCTCATTCTCATCACCACAGCCATTAGGCTTTGATATGTTTATTCTGTTTAATTGCCAACTGTTGTGAATGAATTATGATTAAATACGTGTAAACTCCTCCCAAACCACAATGAGCCCTTCCTCGGGAGATCTTTACACACAGGCGATCTATTAAATATGAATTGCCTATTACATGGTGTAAAGCTTCAAAAATTAGACAAAATAATGGTTCAGGTTGCATTATCAAAAATGAAGCAAGTGATCAAAATTCACAGCAAGATTGAATAGGCTGGGGTGTTTTTTGTTCCCGGAGTGAAGGAGACTAATGGGTGACCTAATTGAGGGTTATAAAATAATGAGAGGCACAGGTAGGATAGATAGTCAGATAGTGACAGTCATTATTCAAAGATAGAAAGTTTAGAATTTGAGCCCACAGGTGTAAGATGAATGCACTGTCCTAAAGGGGATCTGAGGAGTATGTTGTTCACAGAGAAGGTGGTGGGTACATGAATGGGCTGCCAGGGAAGGTGGTAGAGGCATAATTACAACTTTTAAAATACATTTGGAGGTACATATATACAAAGGTTCAGAGGGATACAGACAAAATGTAGGCAAATGGGAATAGTGTAGATAATCACTTTGATTGGATCCTGGGCAAAGAGCATGTTCTGTTAGCAAAATATCGAGTGCGAGAGGAACTCGGCAGATCAGGAAGCATCTGTAAAGTGAGTTGACAGACGGTGTTTCAGGATAGGACACTTCATCAGACTAATCAGTCGGGGAAGAAAGCTGGAAAAGAGAGAAAGGAGGGAGAGGGACAAAACCTGGCAAGTGATAGGTGGATACAGGTGAGGGGAAGAGGGATGATTGGCAGATGGTTGGGTGGAGCAAGTGGCAAAGGCTGGAGGTGACAAGGCTGGAGGTTAGATAAGGAGGGATGTGAATTGAGTGAAATGTATAGCCGGATGGAATGGAACAGTGGAACTAGGGGGATAAGAGTATGGATGAAAGTGAAACAAGGACTTAGGGATGGGAGATGAGTGTGGGAAGGAGGGGATTTAAGAGAGTTAGATAGAGCTCTATGGAGCTAGTGGAATCAAGGGATATGGGGAGAAGGCAGGCACAGGTTATTGATTGGGGGCGATCAGCCATTATCACAGCGAATGGCGGTGCTGGCTCGAAGGGCTGAATGGCTTCCTCCTGCACCTATTTTCTATGTTTATATGTTTCTATGAAAGGAGAATGGTGACTGAGGGGATGGGTGATGGTGGGAGAAATGTGTGTGTACTGATAGAAGGAAGCATGGGAAAGAGAGGGAGGGATGGGGATGGGGTCCATGAACTGGACGTCCATGGTAAAGATGAGACAATGAGTGGCTAGGAAGTGTACGTTATTGAAGTGTTGAAAAGCATGTGAGGCGTCTCAGTTGTAGGTTGGAAGGCTCTGGTAAATGGGGGACAAGATGGAATCGAGGTATTTGGTGATGACTTTGGTGGTGCAGGAGCAGGCAAAAACAATGGGTCTGCCAGAGCAGTCATATTTCTGTATTTTTGGAGGGAGATGGAAATGGGCAGCATAGGACTAGATACATTAAGAATAGGTGCAGGAGTAGGCTATTTGGCCGTCCGAGCCAGGACCTACATTCAATATGATCATGTCTGATCATCTAAAATGAGTACCCCGTTCCTGCTTTCTCCCCATATCCCTTGATTCCATTAGCCCGAAGAGCTAGATCTAACTTTCTCTTGAAAGCATCCAGTAAATTGGCCTCCACTGCCTTTTGTGGCAGAGAATTCTACAGATTCACAACTCTCTGGGAGAAAATGCAGCCTTGAGCTAGCCCAGAGCTTACGTCGATCTTAGACAAGCAGCAATAAAGAGAAGCAGGGAGAAGAGCTGATAGGCTGAAGCCCATGGGAAAGGTGAGTCAGAGGGGGAAACTGTTTAAAAAGAGCACCAAAAAGCAGACAGAGTTAGCCCAGAGCTAGCCCAGAGATTACGTGGATCTTGGACAAGCAGCAACAAAGAAAAGCATGGAGAAGAGCTGATTGGCTGAAGCCTGTGGGAAAGGTGAGTCAGAGGGGGAAAACCTTTTAAAAAGAGCACCACAAGCAGCCAGAGTTAGCCCAGAGCTTACCTGAATCTTGGACAAGCAGCAACAAAGAGAAACAGGGAGAAGTGGTGAATGGCCGAAGCCCATGGGAAACGCGAATAAGTCACAGGGGGAAATCAGTTTAAAACTGAGGAACTTGGTTTGTTAATTGGTAAATTAGGCAATTTATCAGTCAATATAAGCAAGGCTGCTCTAAGGGAGGGGTAGTGAGGTAGTGGCCCTGTGAGTAAAGTGTGAGTCTTTGGCTCGGGAGTATTTGGTGAGGAGGCTGAGGGAGGACACCACACCAAATGAGGGAGAGACGAAAGAAGGAGATATCAAGCAAGCTGATTCAGTGTGATGCTTGCAGTATGTGGGAAGTCAAGGACACTGCTGGTGCCTCTGGCTGTGACAAATGAGAGAAGTGCATCCAGGTACAGCTTCTGAAGGACTGTGTTGGGGAACTGGAGAAGCAAGTAGATGACTTCAAGTTTGTCTGAGAAACTGAGTTGTTCCTTGATGAGTCTTACAGCAAGATTGTTACACTGAAGATACTGGAAGAGAGAAGGTGGGTGATGGTGAGAAAGGGAAATAAACATGGAATGCAAAGGTCCCTGTTGTGCCTCTTGTGAACAGGTTCACCCATTTAGAAACTCAGGACAGAAGATGTTAATGCAGTGAGTGGTGCTCTGGATTGTGAAGCAAAAAGAGCTGTTGAGCCAAAACTAAAGAGGCCAACGTCAGGCAATGCCGTGGTAGTTGGAGACTCCATTGTGAGAGGTACGGACAGAGGTTTCTGTGGCAACAGATGGTATTTGAGGATGGTGTGCTGCTTCCCTGGTGCCAGGAAGTGCATGTTGGCACATGATGTCGGAAAGAAGGGGATGAATATTCAGAAGTGTGACATTAGAGAGCTCGGAAAAGTGCTGAAAGGCAGGACCTCCAGGGTGGTTATCTCCGAATTGCTTCCAGTTCCTCGTGCTGGTGAGAGCAGGAACAGGGAGATACAGGACTTGAATATGTGGCTGGGGAACTGGTGCAGGGGACAGGGATTTAGATTCTTAGACCACTGGGATTTGTTTTGGATTATGGGGGAACTGTACAAAAGAGACGGATTGCACCTTAACAGGTGTGGGACCGACATTCTGGCAGGCAGGTTTGCCACTGTTACACAGGTGATTTAAAATAAGAGGGGGGGGGTGTCAAATGGGATAGTCAAGGACGGAGTTAAAATGAAAGGGAGTAAAGGGATAGTTAATGAATTAATGGGAAAGAAAGCTCAGAAAGGGATAGGAGAGTATGGCCAAGTGTAATAGGGATTGATGTGGAAGAAATTAAAAATATTGTATATGAATGTGCGAAGTATAAGAAATAATGTAGATGAGCTTGAGGCTCAGTTAGAGGTTGGTAGATATGACATTGTGGGGATTACTGAATCGTGGCTGCAGGAGGATCGAGCATGGGAACTTAATATTCAGGGTTATACATCCTATAGAAAGGACAGACAGGTGGGCAGAAGAAGGGGGTAGTTCTGCTGGCGAGGGATGGAATTCAGACCTTTGTGAGGGAAGACGTAGGGACTGACGAGGTAGAGTCACTATGAATTGAGTTGAGGAATTGCAAAGACAAGAAGACACTAATTGGTGTTATCTACAGACGGCCAAATAGTAGCCCGGATGTAGGGTGTAAGTTGCAGCAGGAGTTAAAACTGGCATGTAACAAAGGTAATGCCACTGTGGTGATGGGGGATTTCAATATGCATGTAGACTGGGAAAATCAGATTGGTTCAGCACCCCAAGAAAGAGATGGATTCTTAGAGCAGCTTGTAATGGAACTGACCAGAGAAAAGGCAATTCTGGATTTAGTGTTGCCCAATGAACCAGATTTGATAAGAGAACTAGAGGTAATGGAGCCGCTTGGTGGTAGTGATCATAATATGATTAGATTTAATCTGCAATTTGAGAAGGTTAAATCGGAAGTGTAAGTGATGCAGTTGAACGTAGGGGACTATTAAGGCATGAGGGAGGAGCTGGCCAAAGTAGACTGGAAAGGGATCCAAGCAGGAATGATGCTGGAACAGCAATGGCAGGAATTTCTGGGCATAATCCGGAAGACACAGGATCATTTCATTCCAAAAAGGAAGAAACATTTTTAGGGGAGTAAGAGGCAACTATGGCTGACAAGAGAAGTTAGGAATAGAATAAAACTAAAAGAAAAGATGTATAACACAGCAAAGAGTAGCCGGAAGCCAGACGGTTGGGAAACTTTCATTGGACAACGGAAGGAAACAAAATGGGCAATAAGGGCGGAAAAGATGAAGTACGAGGGGAAGCTGGCCGGGAATATAAAAAAGACAGGTAAAGCTTCTTTAGATATGTTGAGGGAAAAAAGATTAGCAAAGTCAAATGTGGATCCCTTGAAGGCAGACACGGGTGAAATTATTATGGGGAACAAGGAAATGGCCGAAGAGTTGAACCGGTACTTGGAAACTGTCTTGACTAAGGAAGACACAAACAATCTCCCAGAAGTACTGGAGGACAGAGGATCTAAGGGGGTAGAGGAACTGAAAGAAAATTTCATTAGGCAAGAAATAGTATTGGGTAGGCTAATGGGACTGAAGGATGATAAATCCCCTGGGCCTGATGGTCTGCATCCCAGGGTCCTCAGGGAGGCGGCTTAAGAAATAGTGGATGCATTGGTGTTCATTTTCCAATGTTCAATAGATCCTGTGGATTGGAGGATAGCTAATGTTATCCCACTTTTTATGAAAGGAGTGAGAGAGAAAATCTGGAATTACAGACCAGTCAGCTTGACTTCGGTGGTGGGAAAAATGCTGGAGTCAATTATTAAAGAGGTAATAATGCGGCATTTGGATAGCAGTAAAAGGATTAGTCCAAGTCAGCATGAATTTATGAAAGGAAAATCATGCTTGACTAATCTTCTGGAATTTATTGAGGATGTGACAAGTAAATTGGATGACGGGGAGCCAGTGGATGTAGTGTATTTAGACTTTCAGAAAGCCTTTGATGAGGTCCTGCACTGGAGATTGATGACTAAAATTAGAGCACATGGTATTGGGGGTAGGGTGTTGAAGTGGATAGAAAATTGTTGGCTGACAGGAAGCAAAGAGTAGGAGTGAACAGGCCCTTTTCAGAATGGCAGGCAGTGGCGAATGGAGTGCTGCAAGGCTCGGTGTAGGGGCCGCAACTGTTTACCATATATATTAATGATTTGGAAGAAGGAATTAGGAACAACACTAGCAAGTTTGCGGATGACACAAAGCTGGGTGGCAGTGTGAACTGTGGAGGGGATGTTAGGAGGTTGCAGGGTGACCTGGACAGGTTGAGTGAGTGGGAAGATGCGTGGCAGATGCAGTATAACATGGATAAATGTGAGGTTATCCCCTTTGGCGGCAAGAACAAGGGGGCAGATTATTATCTCAATGGGGTTAGGTTAGGTAACCCCATTGAGATACCTAATCTCAATGGTATTTGAGATTAGGTGACCTGGGTGTCCTTGTACACCAGTCACTGAAAGCTGGCGTGCAGGTACAGCAGGCAGTGAAGAAAGCTAATGGAATGTTGGCCTTCATAACAAGATGATTTCAGTATAGGTGTAAAGAGGTTCTTCTGCACTTGTGTAGGGCTCTGGTAAGACCAGATCTGGAGTATTGTGTACAGTTTTGGTCTCCTAATTTGTGGAAGGACATCCTTGTGATTGAGGCAGTGCAGCATAGGTTCACAAGATTGATCCCTGGGACTGTCATATGAGGAAAGATTTAAAAGACTAGGTTTGTATTCACTGACGTTTAGAAGGATGAGGAGGGATCTTATAGAAACTCATAAAAGGAGTGGACAAACTAGGTGCAGGAAAAATGTTTCCAATGTTAGGCGAGTACAGAACCAGGGGGCCAGAGTCTTAGAATAAAGTGGAGGCCATTTAAGACTGACGTGAGAAAATACTTTTTCTCCCAGAGCGTTGTGAATTTGTGGAATTCCCTGCCACAGAGGGCAGTGGAGGCCAAATTACTGGATGGATTTAAGAGAGAGTTTGCGCTCTAGGGGCTAGTGGAATCAAGGGATATGGGGAGAAGGCAGGCACGTTATTGAATGGGGACAATCAGCTATGATCACAAAGAATGACTCAAAGGGCCAAATGCTGCCCTCCTGCACCTATTTTCCATGTTTCTGTTTCTAAAAAATGTTTCCTCTTCTCAGTCCTAAATGGCCTACCCATTCTTGTGACCCCTGGTTCTGGACTTCCCCAACATCAGGAACATTTTTCCTGCATCTAGCCTCCCCAATCCCTTAAGCATTTTGTGTATTTCTTTAAGATCCCCTCTCATCCTTCTAAATTCCACTGCTTATAAGATCAGTCGATCCATTCTTTCATCCTATGTCAGTCCTGCCATCCCGGAAATTAACCTGGTGAACCTATGCTGCACTCCCCCAATAGCAAGAATATCCTTCCTCAAAATTAGGAGACCAAAACTGCACACAATGCTCCAGGTGTGGCCTCACCAGGGCCCTGTACAACTGCAGTAGGAACTCCTTGCTCCAATACTAAAATCCTCTGGTTATGAAGACCAACATACAATTTACTTTTTTCATTTCCTGCTGTACGTGCATGCTTACTTTCAGTGACTGATGTACAAGTACACCCAAGTCTCATTGCACCTTCCCTTTTCTGAATCTGACACCATTGAGATAATAACCTGCCTTCTTGTTCTTGCCAGTAAAGTTCTTGTCAGTAAAGTGGATAACCTCAAATTTATCCACATTATACTGCATCTTCCATGCATCTGCCCATTCACCCAACCAATCCAAGTCACCCTGCAGCCTTATATCATCCTCCTCGCAGCTCACCCTGCCATCTAGCTTTGTGTCATCCGCAAACTTGGAGATTGGAGTTACAGTATAAAATTTGAAGCTGTGGAGAGGACGTCGCCAGAGGAGATGAGATTGGTGATTGTTTGAGAGATGATGTCCTAGTGTTCTTCCGTGGGCTCAATGTCCAGGAAGAGGTGTCCAAGAGCTGACGCCTGGCATCAGCAGAGTAGAGGTCAACCTACCATGGCACCTCCCTTGTCAGAGTTAAACATGCTGTTTAACTCTATGAATCTATTAATCTGAACTCCTCAGTTACAAAGATAAAATTATTATAAAAGTGGAGTAGCCAGATGTTAATGCACACTAAAGTGCAATATCAGACTTTTACATAAAATGGGATGTGTGTAAATGGGTGTTTGATGAGGAGAAACTGCTTAATGATCCAAAGGACTTGTTTCTGTTCTGCGTGGCTCTAGGACCAGTTCTGAATGTTCTTTGCTTGTTGAATTGTACATTCAGGCTACATGTGTGCAACATGGGAGGGAAAGTTTGCATGAATCTGAAGCACGCTTAAGTGCCTGGAATGACCCAGTTATTTTCACACAAGTGATGAACTGAAAGACCATTATCTAAGAGTCAGGTTGATCAAAATCTATTGCAGTGTAAATGACTTCCACACTCAGTACATGATTCAAACACATCTTTACTCAGCATTGAAACTTAACAACATGAAGGATGATTAGTTGTTAACACATCCTGGCTGCTCTGACTGTCTGTGCTGGGAAAATATTAGTATAAGTATTATCGTGGGGTGGAGTCAGAGGTGCTGGCTGGTCTGTGATTGGTTAACATGCAACATCAATCTACATCCTTCCCCCCAAAGGTCAAGTATGAAAGGGCACTCATGTCATTGGGTTAAACATGGAGTTAAACATACTCGCCATATCTGTCTGGTGGTCTACTAACATGCCCCGAGCACATGCGGACCAAACCCGCCTCCACCCCCCCCCCCCCCCCCCCCCCCCCCCCCCCCCCCCCGCCTGAAATATGATTCGGAGAGCCTGGAGGCGAGAATGGTGCGATGGAGGCTTGTGGTGACTGAAAGGGGATACATGCGGTGGGTGAGGCCCCGTGGTTAGTGGAGACCACGGGACGTGGAGGGGTGCAAGGCATACGGGGACGGGTGGGATACATTGCAAGATGCGGCTGGAACTGGAGTGGTGGAGCATAGGGACCAGCAGGCGGTGGTTGCGGCTCCCTCACAGCAAGCAGGTGTTGTCGACTTCTCCGGTATACCGCTCCCTCAGTCAACCAGATACGACTGTGGCTCGATAACAGTGCCCAGACGGGAATGTCCAGTTGAAGTTCGTAGGTGGATGACCTGACCAGGAAGTAAAGGCTTGAGTGGTCTGCTGGAACTGTCGTATGACCGTTTCTGAATATCGTGCTTCTTTTGCAGATGTTTCTGGATAGTGGCAGGCTTCAGCACCTGAGGAACCAGTTGCTGTTGTGCGATGGGTGCCGGAGGCCTTGTCAATCTCGACATCAGTCGCTGTGCTGGTGATCCCAGGGTTCCGTCCCTCGCAACATTTCTGAGATTCAGGAGATCGAGATAAATGTCTTTGAAATCTGTGCTCGCTCCAGTAAGTGTTTGGCACTTCTGACAGCGCGTTCAGCGAGTCCATTACTCTGTGGATACTCGGGACTGCTCGTGACATGCTGGAAGTTCCATCGGTCTGCGAAAAGCTTGAACATGTGGCTGGTGAACTGCCGACCGTTGTCGGTTCTCAGGCTGACGGCAGCGCCAAAGGTAGAGAAGTGTCTTTTCAGCTTCTGGATGACCACCTGACGCCAATACGGCGTCAGAAGGGACTGAATCCACTCCTTCTGTATAATGTTTTTTTTGTTTTACCCTTTTGTGAGTCTTTATTTTGCTTTATGATGGCCTCTTAGTGTCAAAAGCCTGACCCTCTCGTCTTTGATGCGGATATCAGCAAACGCTGGGCTACGTTTGAAATTGATTGCCAAAACTATATGAACATTGCGCACCGAAATAAACCTGATGCTGTCAAGGCGTCTCTCCTATTCAACCTTGCGGGCCCAGATGCCCTTCGGTGATCCAGAACATTCCGCTATGCTCTGGCAGTCCTCGATGCCAATGACCAGGTAATAACCCCAGCTGAATCTCCTGATGACCCCAATGTTCTGATGCGTAAATTCAGCCAGATCTGTGAGCCGCCCTCAAATCACATTTTGGACAGGGCCAGGTTTTTCTCTTGCCATCAACTCCCTGGTGAACGAGTAGACTCGTTTATCTCAGACTTCATGTAATTAGCCCAGCGCAGCCGATTCCAAAAATATGCCGGTCGATCAGCTGACTGATCAGTTAACAAGGGACATTTTAGTGAATGGCATTACTGACCTAAAGCTCAGATCAGAGCTTCTGAGATGGCCAGATTTGACACTGGAGAAAGCAGCACACGCATGCAGGACAGCAGAATTCATTGACCCCATAGACAGTTCGCATGAAACCAAAACCATCAATCTGACGGGCCTCACTAGGCAGCGAACCAACACTGATAACAGGCGATTTATGGCGCAAGCTAGTCAGGCGGCTCTTGGCGATCCTCAGAAGAAATGCCATTCGGAATCAACTCTGCCAGTGAATTCTTCCAAAGAACTATGGAGCTATTATTCGATGACCTACCTTGTGCCATCATTGTCGACGATATCCTATTGTATAGCAAAGATGCAATGGAGCATGACCAGCGAACAACATCCCTATGAACAGGAAAATAGTATTAGTATAAGTATTATGGTGGGGTGGAGTTAGAGATGCTGGCCGGTGTGTGATTGGTTAACATGCAACATCAATCTACACACAGCAATTGGAAAGCTGTTAGAGCTCCAACAGCTTTTCAGTGCTATGAACACATTCAACCAAAGCTTGTAGAAGAAGATAGACACAAAAAGCTGGAGTAACTCTCCGGGACAGGCAGCATCTCTGGAGAGAGGGAATGGGTGACGTTTCAGGTGGAGACCTTTCTTCAAACTGATGTCAGGGAAGTGGGTGGTACATAGATAAGGAAGTGTAAGGTGAGAAAACAGGAGATTGGAGATCAAGAAAAATGTGGAATAGATCTTTGTTAGTTGGGAGACAGTAACATATCAGTCTGAAGAAGGGTCTTGACGTGAAACGTCACCCATTCCTTCTCTTCAGAGATGCTGCCTGTTCCGTTGAATTACGCCAGCATTTTATGTGTACCTTCGATTTAAACCAGCATCTGCAGTTCTTTCCTACATACCCTCCTATACTAAAGAAAACTTTCCATACACTTATAAATCAACACCATGTCTGTTCACTTTGACACATATTTAACCATAGTCTGAAGAGACGAGAATAAAATCACATCATAGGTCTTGCTGGGAAAGTTGTGAACTATTGTCTTGTAAACATCTCGTGTTCTTTTACCATCACTGGTAGTTACAGGATTAGTTACAAGGTATTAAAATTGGGAGTTCAAATACCATACAAGAGGTTGGGATGGTCCATATATTCAAGGGCAGCACTTCCCACTCAAAAGGCACACTGCTGTCCCATGCCAATCAATGAAGATTTTACACTAGTCCTGGGCTATCTCCTACAATGGTTAAAAGGGCTTTGCCCATTGCAGCTCCACTCTACTTCACGTTTGCAGCACTAATCCTTTCAACCTTAATATTTTCTAAAGCCCAACTAACACTTAAGATTTGTCAGAATTGTTTCCATATTTTAATGGATCCTTCGATAAATAAACATTTCACTTTCTACTCCGGACCTACTAATTGCCAGTTTCTGATTATGTTCTGCTTTCTTGAATGCCTTTAACTATTAACCCAGTCCCATCTATATATGCTTCAACAAGAAGTCCCCTCCATCACCTCATTTTGAAAACAAAGTTTAGAGTTCTTTCAATATTTTTTTATCATCTATGCCATGTTGCTCTTTTTTTCTTGTGGGTTTTAATAAGTGTAAGGCATAACTTAACACACCTACCTCACCTGCAGCAAACTTGCCATTCCCACTACTGGCCAAACAGTCAGATCAGAATCGGAGTTAAAGCAAGTCACCTACATTCCTGGGCAGTTGTTAAAGAAGAGAAATATTGCACAATTATCCATCCAACTACCACTATTGTTGAGTATTGATTGTGTTATAAATATTATTTGTTCCTGCCTACAAACATATCTTGATCTCCTTGGTTATTATCAAACAAGTTAAGCTTTCTGGGTCACTCATTCTAGTTCACCATGAAGTTTTATTATATTGTAGAATCATCTCAACAAAAGTACTGCAGTACTATCCATGAGGAAGTACTCGGGGGGGGGGGGGGGGGGGGGGGCAATAGCCACAACCTGCATTAAGCCCAATTATGCTGGCTTCAGTGAATGTTTAAGGTCAATGTGGAAAAAAGGATACTTGGGAAAGAAACCAAAAGGCACCAATGGACAGTTCTAGTTTACACAACATCACTGCAGTTTGAGACACTGGGGGCAAATTTGACTTTGTAAAATACTTTTAAATCAAGCTAATGGGATACAGTTTTGAAGAAGTTCTTAGCTGCCAGCAAAGGCTAATTGTGTGTTTTGCATGTCAGTTACTGTCAACTTTTAACACTTTATGTTAGGAAGAGGCAGAATGAATGTAGGAATAAAAGGAAATTACAAATTTCTGCTAATAATTTGTGAACAACACAAGCTCAATTTATTCCTTGCATTTTTGAGTTAAATGATTTGAATTTGGATAATAGCAGATTATTGTTAGTGAGGGTGGTGCCAGTGAGGCTTCATTCACCAGGCCAGATCTTAATGCTGAGGCCCATTTGAACACTGGATGCACCACTTTGTGTTAAGGTAGTGAGAAAGAGTAATAAAAAGCATAATTGGCTGCTGAGATCACATGTTTCTTCCTTGGCAGCAATAGCTGGCTGCTACTCCCTGCCAATAAAATCATGGGGAGTTGGTAATAATAAAGTGGGTTAGGGTATGATTATGGTAGAAATTTGGTGCTCAATGGTCAGTATGGATTTTGCAGGCCAAAGCCGCTGTTTCTGTTCTGTATTTCTCTACAACTCCATAAAACCTGAGATAAGATTCCAGTCTTGCAATTGTTTCATGGTACGTGAAAGTTATTTAATTAAGGTCAGAGAAAATAACACACAAACAAGGCTATTTGACCTCTTCTATCCATGCTGAGCCTTCTGTTAGGAGTCTTTTATTCAGGTTAGTTTCTGTCACCAAAATCAGTGGCACAGAGCTATGGATTACGGAGCTGCTGCCTCACAACACCAGTGAATTGGGTTTGATTCTGATTGGTGTTGTCTGTATGAATTTGCACCTTCTCCCCCTGACTGTGTGGACTTCTTCTGGGTATGCCTGTATCCTCCCTTGTCCTAAATAAATACTGATGTTAATTAATCAGTATCAATTACTCCTGGTGTAGGTGAGTGGCAGTAAATTCGGAGAGGAGTTAATGACGGCATGGGTAAAATAGGTTGCACAGTAAATTAATTGGGGAATGTCAATAGATGTGTTTGGTTGAATGGTTGCCATAACATCATTAGAAAGTAAGGTAATGTGGAAAAATGAGCTGTCAAAGTTATGCTCCTTAGCCCATCAGACATACTTCATCATTCAACAAGATCATGATTGATCGTCTAACTCAATACCATTTTACTTCAGAGTCACGTGAGTGACTACGTGAAGAAGCCCTACCAGGCGCATGCGCATCATTACGTCTGACGCATGTCGCACTAACGGGCTGGAGAGCACAGCTCCACCAGCGGTAAGTAGTAACCCGCAGGCAATATTAAGCCTTTCCTGCGAGTATTTTTTAAACTCTAAGTCTGGCTCGCAGAGCCAGCTACAGTTGGTAATATGGAATTGTTAATATAAACTGCGGTAATAGAGTGGAACACACAGGGACCGCGGTTACTGCTTATAGATCGGGTTAGGCGATAACGGCTACTCTAAAGCCGACTCCTGCTATTACCGCTATTTAGATTGGGTTTGGACATAACGGCTGCAATAATGCCGGCTCCAATACCGCTACTGTTCTACTGGCAGCTCAAATGCCTCCATCAATTTCCAGTGCTTCAGGGCACTCGGGAATACCAAAATAAAGTACTCTCAGGCTCATTTGTCTCATGAGTTTGATGTGGAAGGGATGTGCCATCCCTATCCCTATCCATATATAGGGATAGGGATGGCTCAACTAAATTTGAAAATGCTCCAAATTTAAAGAGCCATGAAAATTTTCAATTGGGGTAGAATGCCCTAGGATTTCCCACACAGCCTCTCACAGAGGTCCATACAGCAAAGAAGAAAACACCGCTTATGGATGACGGTGGGAATCGTCCTCTCCAGCACTTTGTTTAGGGCTGGAAGAGACCTCCCTATGACTCGGGAGAAGCAGGGCAGGAGGAATCTGACACTGAAGCTGGTGTCACTGCTTTTGTGCACACAACCAGAGCACACGAGCGATGCTCCAGGTGTCCCGGACGTAGTGTTAAACTTTGCTAAAACCGGAAGGGACTGGTGAGGCTATCAAGAAAACTCTAGCCGCCAATGTAAATTACATGGCTTCTCACCAGCTCCAGGATATGATCATGGAGAAGACTGCCACACGTTATAAAACACCTGTACACTGTGCTTCACTCAAAATGCCCACCGTGAACGCGGCAAGGGCACAAATGAGTGCAACGATTCGGGGACAAGAAGTGAGATTTCAACGCGTCCTCAAGTTGTTGGCAGCAGACATTCGGGGAAGGTCCAGGGGGCACCGATGTCTGGTACTCAACAAGATATACTGGCCTGTTCTGCAATGCCTACTTTGAGGTCAAATGCATCAGGAAGATAGCCATCAAACTGACGTTGAACCCGAAGTTTGCAGCTATATGTAGGTCCACCAATATCCAAGCCCTGATTATTTATTTAGGGTGGATCTCCTCAAACACGTCAAGGACCTGGAGGAACATGCCAAAACAATCCATCTCATGAAGACATACGTCCTTCTGCCAGGATGCTACTTCGCAGGTCGTTTTCAGCACGAAAGGTGACGGATCCAGGGCAGGGCTAAGCAGAGTGCGGCCAGTGGGATGACTGTATTACTCACCTGTGTATCCCAGCTATTACCCCAATATGGGAAGAAGGAGTAAAGGCCGTCTGTAGAGGTACAGGTGATTCATTCTGTCCAAGATAAGATTCTGGGAAACAACCTCCGGTTGGGGGTAGGTTGCAATTGGTTATGATGAATGGTGCTGCATAACATCTCATTGGTTTATACTAGACAATGTGTCAAGCTCAAATACAGTTATGTCAGGAATTGATCTGCCTGTACAGAATATGTCTAATAGAGTATTGGGGTTTTCTGCACCACAAACTCAGCAGGTAAAAGAAGAAATTATGGTTTTGTCCCAAAAAAGGGGTAATTGAGATGACGACAAACCATCCTCAACAAATTGTGTCCAATATATTCCCCAGACAGAGAAAAGATGGGGGAATGTAGAGTCATTCTGGACCTAAACCAGTTACATTTCTATGTTCAGTATAGGCATTTTTAAAATGGACACCTTCAATACTGCGAAAGGCTGTTATATGGCAACTATAGATCTGAAAGATGCATATTATTCAGTACCAATTCATCATCAGTATTGGAGATACCTGAAATTTAGATGGATGGGACAGCTGTGGCAATTTAAAGCATTACTCAATTAGTTAACCTCAGTTCCTAGGCTATTCAAGAAATTGTTGAAATCAGAATTGGTGCTACTTCGGGCCCAGAATCATATGGTAATGGCTTATATAGATGATATTTTAATCATAAGCAAAACTCAGGAGACAGGTGAGGAATCCGTTTCAGCAACCAAATACCTGTTTGAAAGGTTAGGGTTCCTGGTCCATCCAACCAAAAAGTTAGAGCCATCCTAAAAAATTGTTTATTTGGGATTTGTCATTGATTCAGTTGATATGTCAGTGATTTTGCCTACAGCCAAGGCTGTGGAGGTCAGAGAGGTCTGTACCAGTCTCACTGAAAAATAATATCCCTCCATCCGGGAAGTAGCTACTGTTATTGGTAAATTGGTGGCAGCTTTCCCTGCAGTGCAGTTTGTACCACTGCACTATCAAAGTCTGCAATGAGCTAGAGAACTAGCACTTAAAGAACATGCAGGTCATTTTGATAGATCTATGCAGTTACCAACCAGAGCCATAGCTGAATTACAATGGTGGATTATCAATATTGTACAAGCTCACAAAAACATTTTGGTTCAGCAACCTTCAGTGCTTTTACAGATATATGTGAGTGCTGCCAGATGGGGAGCTACAGACAGTGAGTCTAGCTGTGGTGGTAGATGGAGTGTGCAAGAGGATTTAATCCTGCACAGGCATGGTATAAATTACTTAGAATTGCTGGGTGCATTCTATGGATTAAAAGTTTGTTGTTCAACAATGAATAATATACATGTTCAACTCCAGATTGATAATACCACAGCTGTGTCATATATCAATCCCAAGGCAGGAATAAGGTCAGTATCATGTGATAATCTGGCTAACCTCATGTGGCACTGGTATATTTCCAGAAACATCTGGGTCTCGGCTATCTACCTACCAGGTAGAGACAATGTGGTGGCAGACAACAAGTCACAAAAGAACAATGACAACATAGAATGGATAATTAAATGCTGAAGTTTTAAAATGATTGTCAGCCGCTATGGGTTGCCAGGTATTGATCTGTTGCATCCAGGCTAAATCACCAGTTGCCTAAATATGTTTCATGGGAACAGGATCCAGGAGCAGTAGCGGTGGATGCATTCTCGCTACATTGGGGACGTACATTCATTTATGCTTCCCCCATTCTGCCTGATTAGGCAATGTCTCACCAAAATAGAGCAGGACTGGACTACACAGCCATGGTTCCCATTGGTGCTCAGAATGATGACTCAGCCATTCATGACTGTCCCCAACTGCAGTCAGTTGTTGGTGCATCCAGTAACAGGAGAAAGTCATCTGTTACATGATCGTATTAATTTGTTGATCTGCAGGTTCTGACCCGACCGTTCCAAGGCTTTAGATGTCGAATAGGACCATGGATGTCATAACTGCAGCTTGGAGAGATAGCACTAAGAAACAATATGTGTCTCATATTAAGAAACGGGAGACATTTTGTTTACAGTCAGATATATCTTATCATGCTGCAAGCATACCGGATGTATTGGAGTTCCTTGCTATGTTGCATTTTTGATAAACACTTGAGCTATAGTGCCATTAATAGTGCTCGGAGTGATTTGTCCTCCTATTTAGGGCAGTTTCAGAACAACAACCTATCGGGTCTCATCCATTAGTGTCCCGATTCATGAGAGGAATTTTGTAACAAAAATCCTCCTAAACCTAGATATACAGAAATCTGGGATGTCAGTATAGTTCTCACACTGCTTCGGCAATGGGCTCCAATTATGTCATTGTCTTTTCAGAAGTTGACACTTAAAGTGGTTAAGCTCATGGCGCTAGCATCACTGCAAAGAGTGCAAACATTGCAAAATCTACGACTAGATAGCATGTATTCTTCTGCAGATAACATTACGTTTTATGTGCATGATTTAATCAAACACAGCAGGCCAGGAATGGCCGGAACCAAAGTAAGTTTTAAAGCATACCCTGTTGACCAAAGGTTATAAGTAGTTAAGCACCTGAGTGAATACATCGAGGTAACTAAGGGTCTCAGAGGCTCTGAGACGATAATGCTCATCAGTCACAATAAACCTCATAAAAGTGTCAGTATAAACTATTTCTAGAAGGTAAAACAGGTTTTGGATTCCACTGGAGTAGACACTCATGTGTTTAAATCTCACCCCAGCAGGGTGGCATCAACATCCGCAGCAAGGCCGCAGGATGGTCTAAGGAATCAACTTTTCTAAAATTATGATAAACCTGTCCTGACAGTGCCAGGGTTTGGGCATGCTGTTTTGGGTTCCATTTGATTTGATTTGCTTTGTCTTTATAAATTTAATTTGTAATTTTCCCTGGGATTGAGGGGTTATGACTATTGTTATTTAAAAAATGATTATTGGATAATTTGAAGCAATGTTCAATACATTATTTATTCACTACTGTGTCAACTGAAGCAGTGTGTCATATGGAGTGAATCCACGGCATGAAATCACAGAGCTTTGAAATCTTCACGTAGTCACTCACGTGACTCCGAAGTAAAATAGTAAGATTAAATGAGCACTTACCAGTTTGAAGTTTGATCCTTATTTTATGAGGAGTTACGATGAGAGATTATGTGCCCTCTGCTCCCGGCCCTCATAATCAAAAGGATCATCTGGTAGTTCTAATCATCTAAAGCCTTACTATGTTACTTCGGCTATCGTTTTCTGTGTTTTCATGCCGTTGCTTTGAAGTACGATGCGCATGCACCTGGCGGAGCTTCTTCACGTAATCCCTCATCATAACTCCTCATAAAATAAGGATCAAACTTCAAACTGGTAAGTTCTCATTTAATCTTACTATTTTCCTGCACATTCCCCATAAACTGGAATTCCTTTAACATTCAGCAAGCTATTAAACCCCATTTTGAGTGAGCTCACAGAGCCCTCCGGGATAAAGAATAACAAAGATTCATCACCTATGTGAAGATATTTCTACTCATTTTGGTCCTGGTCTGTTCTATGGAGGAAAAAGGATGTCAGAAAAGCTTTATATTTCACTCCTCCTATGTTCTTTTTTTAATTTTATTTTAATAGAGGTAAGTACAGCAATATGGCACCAAGGTGCCTAATATATATTGACATATTACATTTTATGTACAGCTTATTTTTTTTTATTTTTTAATAATGAAAAATAAAAAGAGAGTAGAAAATAAAAGATAGAGAAACATGTGATATAGTGTGAGAAAGAAAAAAGTGTGAAAAATGAAAGTTGAGAATGAAATATAAAACAAGAAGAGTAGAAAGTAAGAGATTAAGGTGATCGTTACCCATATTCTTGACCATCTCTCACCCAATCCTGAAACAATTAGCTTCTATGGTTTTGTTGCACCATATGCTTCCCAAAAATTGACAAATGGAGACCAACTCGTTAAAAATTGGTCTGATTTATCTATTAGGAGGAATCGCATTTCCTCAAGATGTGCAGTGTCCAACATGTTTGAAATCCACATTTTAAGCGTTGGTATGGTTGTATTTTTCCAAAAGTTAAGTATATATTTTTTGCCGTTATTAACCCAGAATTAAAAAATAAATTTTGAGATGAGTTCAGTTTATTCCCAGCTTCCATTCCTCCAAATATAATCATTTCAGTATTAGGTTACATTTTCAACAAATTATTTTGTAAATATTTCAGAAATATCACTCCAGAGTTTATAAAGTTTTATGCAGGAGACAAAATAGTGTGTTATATTTGTGTTTTGGGATAGACATTTATCACAAATGGGGGAAGTATTTGGATAGAATTTATTCAGTCTAGTTTTTGAGTAATATAATCTATGTAAAATTTTAAATTGAATTAAATTATGTCTTGCATTAATCAAATATTTGTGTATCTATATCAAATACTTTTCCCATGTTTCTTTCTTAATTTTTATCACTATTTCTCGTTCCCACTCTTCTCTAAGTGTCTCTGTCGATGGTAAATATATATTTAAAATACTATTATATAAATATGATATTAATTGCTGTGAGTCGGCCTTAATGTTCATTGCTTCTTCCAATGGCTCTGAAGTTAGGTTTTGATACCTTTGTATGTATTTCTTCATGAATTCACAGATCCGAAGATATTTAAAATATTGGTTAATTTTCAGTTTAAATTTTAATTGTAGTTGTTGGAATGATAACAGATTTCCCATTTCATACATACCCCCAATCCTTTTAATTCCCATTCTTTCCCATTGATTATATGTTTTATCAATAAGAGATGGTTTAAATTAAGGATTATTCACTATTGGCATTGACAATGATAGTTTTCTTAATTTTAAGGATAGTTTTATTTCCAAATTCCTATTGTATCATGCATACTTGGGTTATTCTTATATATTGTGTTGTTCAGTTTTATCGGGGAGAAGAGGATCGCTAATATATTAGAAGGAGAACAGTCCTCTTTCTCCATTCTTATCCATTCTGTCTGTTGGGTGGAACTATCCAACCAGTAAATTATATTCTTAATATGCACTGCCCAATAATAATAATACAAAAAGTTCGGAAGTGAAAGTCCCCCAATATCTTTTGGTTTCCACAAATGTTTTCTTTGGATTCTATGTGATCTATAATCCCAGATAAAATTAGTAATATTAGAGTCTAATTTTTTTAAGAAGTTTTTTGGTGTATATATAATGGTATAGATTGAAATAGGTATAATATTTGTGGTAAAAAGATCATTTTTATAGCATTTATTCTGCCTATTAATGATAACGGAAGTGTTTTCCAGATTTAAAAAAAAATTTTTTTAATATCTTTATTTATTAGAGGTACCGTAGGTTACATCAGTGTACATACCTTATATTGTATTACAGTCATTGTACCCCTTAATATTTTTAAGTGTTTTGAAAAGAGAGAGAAATACCAGCAGAGAAAGAAAAGTGAAAAAGAGATGTGAAAGTGCAAAAGCTTGACAGAGGGAAAGGATACCCTTGAGGAGTTAGAGATCAGAGATTAAGAGATAGACCCTGGAGAGGAAAAAAAAAGAAAAGGGGAAATATAGAGAGAGAAAGAAAGAAGAAAAGCCAGTTACATTATTATAAACATCTCGCAAAAGGAATCTACCAACTCGACAGTTTTTCTTCCCCCTTTACAAAGACCTGACACTGGTACTTTTTTGAGGTATTCTTGCACCTTATCCTTGTAATAGATTTATAAATGCAGACCATGTCTTATAGAAAGAGTCTGGTTTTCCTGCTGGTCGGTGTCTCATATCTTCCAAGTGTAGTGTTTCGAACATTGTTGAAATCCACATATGGTGTTGGTATAGGAGAATTTTTCCAGAATTTTAAGATTAGCTTTTTTCCAGTTATTAAGCCATATTCAAATAGAGTCTTTTGAAACACATTTAATTCAGGGCTATCTTCCGATATCCTGAAGATAATCCAGTCATCCAATCCAGTTGCTGGGGAGAGTTATCCAGCAATTGGATTATGTTTCTGATATTTACAGACCAGTAGTAATACATAAAGTTGGGGAGTGCTAATCCCCCTACTACTTTGGGTTTATTCAGATGAGCTGTTTGTATTCTGTGGGATTTATAATCCCAAATAAAATTTGTGATATCCGAGTCCAGTATTAAAAAAAAAAAAAAAAATGGGTAAATATATTGGAATAGATTGGAAAAGGTATGTAATTTGTGGTAGAAAAATCATTTTTATGGCATTTATTCGGCCTATTAAGGACATCGGAAGCGTTTTCCAAAATTTAATCAGGTTACATAGTTTGTTAAGAAGAGGGTTATAATTTTCGTCAACTATATCTTGATATCTTCTAGTAATTTCAATGCCCAAGTATTTAAATTTTTCCATAGCTATTTTGAAAGGAAACTGTAAAAGATGCATAGAGTCTTTCGGTTTTAGTGACATGATTTCACTTTTATTCCAATTTATTCTATATCCTGAGAATGATCCGAAGTCCTATTAATTTTAAAATATTTGGTATAGTAATATGAGGTTTTGTGATGTACAATAGTACATCGTCAGCGTATAGTGATATTTTACTTCGGAGTCACGTGAGTGACTACGTGAAGAACCCGCCTCACGCTGTCAACGGCATGACGTCGACGCTGACGGCAGAAAGCAGGAGCTGCAGTAAGGAGCAGCTCCTCGACAGCGGTAGGTTCAGAACCGGCAGGTAAGTACTGTTGAAAAACTTTTTAGGACTAGAAAACTCCGTGCCTGGTGGAAACCAGGATTTTTAAAGGTTTTAAAAACTAACTAAAAGTTTAAATTAAACAGATATACTCTGTTAAAATAACGGAGTTTTTAAAAAAAAGAACGTCCCAGGGGAATACCCAGCGATCGGGACGAGAGATTAATTACGGGGCCGGTTCCGATACTGGTACCGTTTAAAATACGGTAGAAAGGTTTAAATGCTCCACAATTTTGGACAGGATATTTTAAAAGTCAGAAAGACTGTATTTTTAAAAAAAGTTAATAAAATTCGCGATATGGAGAAAGTACTCCATAATATAAAAGAGACTAGGGTCACAGTACCCAAACAGTTCCCCAAAAAAGACCCTGAGGGGCTTAAATGTACTAAAGACCAGGGTCACAGTACCCAAACAGTTCCCCAAAAAAGACCCTGAGGGGCTTGAATATACAAAATATGGCTATGTGCCAAATTGAAAAATAAAAACTCTGACCCTGGATAGGGTGGAGGAAGTCTCTTTGGATATAATTCCAAGTGGATCAGGGCTGCAAAAGACAGACCCTGCAAGTGGTGATGTGAATTATCAATACACACTACAAATAAAATAAAAATAAAAGTGAGGCCAGGTGTGCCTGAGATAGCAAAAGTTTTGCTATATCTAAAGGAAGTGGTGAGGCTATGGAAAAACCTAGCTACCTACATTATGTATATGGTATCTCACCAACTTCATGATTCTGTGATGATTGAAATATTAAAATTGCACAGCACAGGAAATTGTGCCTCATTGGAAGAGCCTACGGTTTATCCGTTAATATGGGCATTCATGACTCCAAATATGAGAGCGTCAAATAGTGAGGTTTAAAAATCCTCACAAATTACTCTGCTGCTATTATGGCTTTTGGGCAGATGAAAGGAAAACATAAAATAAAGACGCTATTGTGCAATTTTTTCTATGAACTTTTGTATAAAATAAATGGCTATTTGGCCCATTTTTCACCCAAAGTTGCATACCTGTGTCGAGCAAGTGGTGTTTAAGCTCTTGGTTATCTGTTTGGAATAATCTGCCTAACTTATTGAAATTGGATGAAAAGCTAAAAATATTTTAGCTGCATGAAACCTTCGTCTTTGGACGAAAAGGTATTTTCGCCCAGAAGGGGATTTGATATTGGAAATAGAGGCAGAAATATGTCAAGGAAGTTTTATGGTATTGCACAACCAAATACTTACCCGAATTCAGGGGATAAGGAGACCACCACGCTCATATGCAGAGGAATTAAAGACGTGTTCCCTGCTTAAAGAAACTGCGGATTAATCTCCAGATAGAGGGAGATTACAAAAAGTTTATTAAGACTGGCTTACTATTATTTTTGATCATATATTACGAGCAGTTTCATTAACTACTATTACTTTTAAAAACAAGAGGTTAATCCTCCTGTACAGAATAAACCTGCTTATGTTTTCGTGTTTCTGCATTGAAAAAGCAGAGTTTTATGTCCACATTGCCTAATTATCTGGAAAAGGGGTAATGGAAAAGATTTTGAACACGAGCATAAATTTGTCTTTAATGTTAGAAGGCATTACAGATGATGGTTGCAGAAGTATTCTGGACCTTACAGGTCTAAATAAGTTTGTAGAATACAAACATGTTCAAATGGAGTCATGGAATACTGCAAAATATTTAATTCAGCAGGTTGTTATATGGCTAAGATTGATGAAAAGACGCCTATTATTCTGTACCTATGTATCAGGTTTCGGTGATACTTAAATTTTAATTGGTTGTGACAATTATGGCAGTTAAGCTTTGCCAAATAGACTGAGTTCAGCTTTTTACTCTTTACGAAACTGTTGAAACCAGTTTAGCCCAATTAGAGCACAAAATGCACATCATTATGGCTTATCTCAATGACATTCTGGTCATTAGTGATTATCAGGAGTCAGCTGAGGACTCAGTTTCAGTTACTAAAGCTTTGTGGTAAGCTAAGGTTCTTAATTATCTAATTAAGCCCCAGCTGCAGCCAGCACAAACAATTTACTTTTGGGGTTTGTAATTAACTCAGTGACTATGTTAATACCTTTACCAACAGTTAAAGTCGATGATATTTTGGTAACTTGTCATTATCTCATTCAAAACCTTATCCTTCCATCCGAGAAATGGTGACAACCATTGGTGAACTGCTAGCAGCATTTTCCTGCATTAGAATTTGGTTCATTACATTTATTGATATCTTCGAAGGTACAAGATACAAGCTCTTAAAGAGAAGGCAGGCCATTTGACAGGCCTATGTAATTAACAAAAGAAGCTGTATTGGAATTTACAATGGTGGGTTAAAAAAGGAAAATGTCCCACAAACTGCTAAATAAATATTATGATTAAACAGCCTGAAATGGTTTTACATACAGATGCTAGTGCTCTCGGATGGGGGGGGGCCACAGATTTATCCTCCAGTTGTGGAGGTAGATGGAAAACTGAAGAACAAGTGTTTCTCCAAGAGTATGGTATTAACTATTGGGAGTTATTGGGGGCCTTTTATGGGCTTAAAGCATATTGTTGTGCTAAACAAGGTCTGCATGTGTTAATACAATTACACAATAAAACAGCTGTGGTTTACATTAATCACATGGGGAGAGTTGGATCAGTATCATGTGATTGTCTGGTCAATGAGATATGGCAATGGTGTATTGGTCGGCAGATATGGATTGCAGTAAGCTATACTCCAGGTAAAGACAATGTGGTAGCAGATGAAAGGTCCAGGATTTTTAAGATAATACGAAATGGATGTTTAAGCCACCAATATTTAAGAATATTGTTCGACGATTTGGGTTGCCAGAAATTGATTTTGCATCCAGGCTTAATCATCATTTGCCTCATTATGTGTCTTGGGAACACGATCCGGACGCAGTTGCAGTAGATGCATTTTTATTACACTGGGGAAAAATGTTCTTTTATGCTTTTCCACCATTTGCTCTGATCCAGAGATGCTTGAAGAAAATAGAGCAAGATTCAGCTTCCGGATTGTTGGTAGGGCCAAATTGGCCAACTCAACCTTGGTTCCCAGTTATGCTGAATATGATTAAAGAACCGTATATGCAGATTCTTAACTGTAGTGATATCTTGACTAATCCAGTAACAAATGAAGATTATCCATTATATGCATATATGAATTTGTTAATCTGCAGGTTTTGACCAGACCACTACAGGAAACTGGGATTGTCGGACCAAACTTGACAGTTATTGGCACATCATGACGAGATAGCACACAGAAACAATATATGACACATATTAAGAAATAGGAAGAATTTTGCACACAGTCAAAATATTTCTGATGATTATGTGAATGTTACTCATGTTTTGGAATTCCTTGCCAATTTGTGCTTTGGCCAACATTTAAGTTACAGTGCCATTAACATTGCACGCAGTGCCTTGTCGTCCTATTTAGGACTTATGACTGGTGAAAAATCAATTGGGTCGCAATCCATTAATATCACGATTCATGAAAGGAATTTTTTCACATGAATCCGCCAAAACCTAGATATACAGAGATTTGGGATGTGAGCATAGTACTTGCTCTACTTAGAGAATGGACGCCAATTGAAGGGTTGTCATTGGATAGGTTAACATTGAAATTGGTCCATGTTAATGTCACTGGTCTCAGCCCAAAGAGTGCAAACTTTACAAATGTTGCGTTTAGACTGTATGCATGTGACTACAGATAACGTTGTATTCTATGTTTACGATCTGATCAAACAAAGTAGACCAGGGAGATCTGGAACAAAGGTAACCTTTCAAGCTTTTCATATTGAGCTTGCTTTGTGTGTGGTTAGACATTTGAACCAATGTATTAAAGTGACGGACACTTTTCGAGGAAACGAAAAGACATTGCTGCTTACGCACAAAAAGCCACACACAAAAGCTTCAGTTCAAACTATCTCAAAATGGTTGAAACAGGTGTTGGTTTTAGCGGGAATAGACACTGATGTCTTCAAATCTCACTCCACCAGGGCGGCAGCTACGTCCGCGATGAAGGGGCGGGACGTACCTCTTGAGCATATTTTTAAAAATCGCAGGGTGGAGTAAAGAAGAAAACTTTTTCAAAGTCCTACAACAAACCTGTTCACACTATGACAAGCTTTGGACACGCGGTGTTGGGAGCACTATAATCACCTGCTTTGTTTGCTATTAATTGCTATAATCAGTTGTGTAGTCACTGATATTTTTTGTCACTTATAATCATTTTTTTCCCTCAAAATATAAGGAGGGTATTATATGGTTTTTCAGCCATTAAAAAACTTGATTGTGAAAAGATCTAACATTTGTGTGCTTTCTCATGTATGTGTTTACTTAGCCGGATTGTCGTACGGATTAATTCTACGACATAAAAAACACAGAAAGCTTTAAAACTCTTCACGTAGTCACTCACGTGACTCCGAAGTAAAATAGTAAGATTAAACGAGAACTCACCTGTTCGAAGTTTGATCGTTATTTTACGAGGAGTTACGATGAGGGATTACGTGCCCTCCGCTCCCACCCTCGTAAAATAAATGATCAAATGGTGGTTCTAAGTCTGTTTATGAGCCTTACTATGTTACTCTCCGGCTTTGGTGTTCTGTGTTTTTCATGCCGCTGCTTTGAAGTATGCCGTTGACAGCGTGAGGCGGGTTCTTCACGTAATCCCTCATCGTAACTCCTCGTAAAATAACGATCAAACTTCGAACAGGTGAGTTCTCGTTTAATCTTACTATTTTATTGTTGGAATATTTTGTTTTATATCCATGGATATTCAGATGAGTTCTAATTATTTCTGCTAGGGGTTCAATTATGAGGACAAATAACAACGGTGATAATGAGCATCCTTGTCTATTACCCCTTGACAAATGAAATTTCGTAGATAAATTTTTGTTAGTTAATATTCTGCCAGTTGGCTAATTATATAGTAATTTAATCCATAGAATAAAATTCTCTCCCAGTTGAAATTCCTGCAATACCCTGACCATATATTCCCATTTGACCTGATCAAATGCATTCTCTGCATCCAATGATATGATTGATAGTTTTTGATCTTCCGTTTGGTGTGAATGCATTATATTGAGCAGACGTCTCAAAGTATTAAATGATTGTCTCTTAGGGATAAACCCTGTTTGATCCAGATGTATTAATTTATTAGCGTATTTACTTAGTCTTCTAGCTAGTATTTTCGCTAATATTTATTGATCTATGTTTAACAACGCAATAGCTCTGTATGATCCAGGTTCTTCCACATCTTTATCTTTCTTAAGTATCAGTATGATCGTGGATTTTGTTAGTGTTTCAGGTAGTTTTTTGTTCTTTGATGGCATAAGTATACATTTTCTGTAGGTGAGGAGTAAATATGTCATAAAAACATTTATAGAATTTATTACTAAATCCGTTGGGACCTGGTTTCTTTTCCATTTTTTAATGAAATTATTGTTTCTTCTATTTCCTTATTTGAGATTTGTGCTCCCAATTCCTCTTGTTCCTGCAACTCTAATTTAGGAAGGTTACAATTATCCAAGAACTCTAACTTTGTTGGTGTCCATTATCGTTTTAGATGTATACAGATTCTCGTAAAATTGTGCAAATCTTTTATTAATATCACTCGGCAAGGTCAATATTTCCACGTTGTCTGATTTAATCTGTAAAATTGTGTGATCTTTTCTCGTTTTTTGAACTGACGTGACAGAAGTTTGTGGGGCTTATCCCCAAATTCAAAGTGCTCCTGTCTTGTAATTTGTAGTAATCTTATGACTTTCTCTGATAATTTTTTTAATTTGAATTTCAGTATTATTTTTCTATTATGTTTATCTGAAGTGGGGTCTTTTGCATTTTCTATGTCCAGTTGTCTAATTTGTTCTTCTAACTGTCTTTTTTTCATTCTTATTTTTCTTATTTTGAAAAGCTTTATGTGAAATTATCACGCCTTGAATAAATGCTTTGAAAGATTCCCATAATAGTGTAGGTGATATGTCTGGTGTGTCGTTTATTTCAAAAAAAAGGTGCATTTGCTCTTTTAAATATGTATACCCTTGCGGGTCTTTTAAAATTTGAGGATTGTACCTCCAAAACGATTTGTTCTTAGTCATTCCTTCCATTTTTAGAAAAAAAGTTATTGGGGCGTGATCTGAGATCATATTTGTGTGGTATTTTGGTTTAGAAGTATGGGGTATTAGTTTTGTATCCACCAGCAAATAATCTATTCGTGAATGTCTTGTGTACTATTGATTAGAATGAGTTATCCCTGCCGGTCGGATTTGCAATCCTCCAGACATCTATTATGTTTGTGTTTTTTATATATGTGTTTAGAAGTTTGCTAGTTTTGGATTTCGTAATACCTCTTTGTTTTTGATTGGATTTATATAATTAAGTGTCTAAGATACAGTTAAAGTCTCAGCCAATTATGACATTTGTAGTTATACTCTGCATATACTACATATGTAGTTATATTCTGCAATTATGTTCAAGATTTTATTGAAAAAGTGCGGGTTGTCAAAGTTGGGCGCATATATGTTTACCAAGATATTTGGGGCAGCATGGATCTCCCCGGTAACTATCAAATATCTCCCTTTCTTATCTGTTTAGGTAGTTTTGCGTTTAAATGGAATGCCTTAGCAAATAATAATAGACGTTCCCCTAGATGTCGACGAGTATGACGAGTGAACAGTTTGTCCTATCCAGTTCGCCCTCAATCTAGCTTGGTCTTGAAGTTTAAGATGTGTCTCTTGTAAAAAAGCAATATCTGTGTTGTATGCGTTCAGCTGAGCTAGAATCTTTTCCGTTTTAATGCGTTCGTTAACACCCCTAATGTTCCAAATACAAAATGAGATTCCTCCCAGTTCATTTTGGTTATCATCGTGCATTTTGAATAGATTTAATACCTGTGTGTCTGGCTGTGCATTCATATCTCAGGTCTTTAGATATAGGGGGTTTCCAGAATTTTTCTGAATTTTCCAGAATTTAATCGACACGTTGTGTTTATTTAATATGAGCATCAAATTAGCATTAAATAATGCTTTGTATTCTACTAATTTGAATACCAAATACTTAAATGTTTCTGTTGCAATTTTAAAGGGGAATTTTAACAGGTGTGTCGATTCTTGAGGTTGTAACATCATGATCTCACTTTTATTCCAATTTATTCTTTATCCAGAAAAAGAAGCAAATTTCTCTATTAAATTTAATAAGTTTCGTATATTCATTTGTGAGTTTGTAATATATAAAAGTGTATCCTCTGCATATAATGACATTTTATTATTTGAGTCCCTAGTATTATATCCCTGAATATTTGGATGACTTCTTATACTTTCAGCCAGGGGCTCTATCATAAGGGCGAATAGCAGAGGTGATAAAGCACATCCCTGCCTATTGCCTCTCGATAAATAAAATTTTGGAGACAACATATTATTGGTTAATATTTGTTTGTTTATTTTTGTTAGAGGTAAGTACAGTAGTCTGGTACTTAAGTACCTAATACATAAATACATATTTTCATTCTTCTACAACTTCATACTTTTGGTTCAATAATAAAAGAACAGTGAGAGAAAAAATAAATAAAGAGTCTCGGAATAGATAGACAAGTGAATAGAAAGTGATGCAAGGGTACACTACTGAAGATGTGTCCTGTGCCCAACTGTCCTGAAGGTTACCCAGGTCAAGATATACGTATACGTACCCCCCCCCCCCGATGTTGAGTGTCGACCACTCTCAGCAATCAATGAATGTCGTGAAATGCTCCCCACCTACTGGCACAAGGGACTTCTTAACATCTAGTCCTGTGTATTTGATTCATTCTTCGGAATAGATAGACAAGCGAGTAGAAACAGAAAACAAAAGAAAAAAAGGACAGAGATGAGAAGTTAAAAGATTGAAAGAAAAGAAAAAGTTAAAAAAAAGAGAGATTAGGAGAGATCTACCTATCTCATATTTTTGCCCATCCGTCACCCAATTCTAAACCATTTAATTTCTAAGGTTATGTTGCACCACATGCTTGTAAAAAGTTGATAAACGGAGGCAAAATCTTTAAGAATTGGTCTACTTTGCCTAGTAAGAGGAATCTCATTTCTTCAAGATATAGCGTTTCAGACATGTTTGAGATCCACATTTTGAATGTTGGCATAGGTGCGTTTTTCCAAAATTTATGTACAAGTTTTTTTGCTGTTATTAGACCATAATTAAGAAAAGCTTCTTGGAATATAGTTAGTTTACTTCCCTCTTCCATTGATCCAAAGATAATCAATTCGGTATTGGGGTTCAATATTGTGTTAAATAGTTTTGTAAAAATTCCAAAAATTTCATTCCAAAATGTATACAGTTTTGTACAAGAGACAAAGGAATGTGCTATAGTGGCATTTTGAGTTAGACATTTGTCGCAGATGGGGGAAACATTTGAAAATATTTTATTCAGTCTTGTTTTCGAATAATATAATCTATGTAAAATTTTAAATTGAATTAGGTTATGTCTTGCATTCATTGAACATTTGTTTACATATAATAAATTTTTATCCCATCTATCATTCGGAATTTTTATCAATAACTCTTGTTCCCAGTCTCTTCTAATTGCCTCTATCGTTGGTGTTTCTATAGTTAGAATTATATTATATTATCATTCCTTCCTCCAATAGATCTGGGGAATTTGAAGGTATTTGAAATATTGATTGCTTTTCAAATTATATTTTAGTTGTAGTTGTGGGAATGATAAAAATTTTCCCATTTTATACTTATCTCCCATCGTTTTAATTCCTATTCTTTCCCAATGGATAAACGTTTTATCAATAATGGATGGTTTGAATGAGGGATTATTAGCCATTGGAGAAAGAAGCGATAATTTTCTTAATTTTAAAGTTAATTTTATTTGTTTCCAAATTCGTATTATACTATGAATAATTGGATTCTTCTTGTATATTACATTGTTCAGTTTTATCGGGGAAAGAAGGATCGCTCCTATATTATAAGGAGAACATAAGTTTTGATAAAATTGAGAAAATCTTTTATGAATATCTTTAGGTCGTGTTAGTAATTCCCCTTTGTCTGATTTAATTTTAGTAATTGTATTTTCTATGTCCCTTTTTTTCAGTTGGCGTGCTAGGAGTTTATATCACCAAATTCAACATTTTCTATTTTTGTAATTTGAAATCTTATTATTCTGGCCGATAAAATTTTATTTAATTTATATTTTAGTATTATTATCTTATTATGTTTTTCCTATAGTTGGTTCTTTGGCATTTTCTTAATCTAATTGTCTAATTTCTTGTTCTAACTGCAATTGTTCAGTATTTTTATTTTGGAAAGCTTGATATGAGATTATAGTTCCTCTAATAAATGCCTTAAAAGTTTCCCATAATAAGGAGGGTGAAATATCTGGTGTATCATTTGTCTCAAAGAAGAATCTCATCTGCTCTTTCAAATATGTGCAACCTTGTGAGTTATTTAAATTTGGGGGTTAAACATCCAAAACCAATTTTTATCAGGCATTCCTTCTAATTTTAAAGGAAAAGTTAATGGGAATGATCAGAAATAATACTATTATGATATTTAGAATTATATGTATATGGAAATAGTTTTGTGTCCACTAAGAAATAATCAATACGTGAATATGTTTTATGTGCTGTTGAATAAAATGAATATTCCCTATCTACTGGGTTAGCGATCCTCCATACATCTGTTATATTAGTATGTTCATGTATGTATTTAGGAGTTCACTCGTTTTAGATTTTATGTTAGTCCTTTTTTGTTTTGCTCATTTATCCAAATATGGATCTAAAACAATTCAAATCTCCCCCTATTATCACATTTTGATGATTAAGTTCTGAAATTATATCCAAAATTTTACTAAAGAATTGGGGGTTGTCAAAATTAGGAGCATAAATATTTATCAAAGTAAGTGGAGTAGAATAAATTTCTCCCGTGACTATAACGTACCTCCCCTCTTTATCTGCTATAGTATTCTTTAATTTAAATGGTATACCTTTACGAATGATAATAGCCGTACCTCTAGATTTAGAAGTAAATGAAGAGTAGTATGCTTGCCCAATCCAATTTGCCTTCAGTCTTATCTGTGTTTGATATTTCAGATGCGTCTCTTGTAAGAAACTAATGTCACTGTTTAAGGCTTTTAATTGGGCAAAGGTCTTACCCCTTTTAATTGGTTCATTAGCGCCCCTTATATTCCAACTACAAAATGTGATTCCTCCAGTTTTCTTTTGTTTATCGTCTTGCATTATGAATCATGTTAATACCTTTACTTCATATGGTGCAACTAAGAACCTTATAACTCCAGATGAAAGATGGTTATCCCCAGCTGTTAAGTTTTGTTGGCATCTCGCCTTCAGAATAAACCTTGAAAAAAGACCAGAAAGTGTAGCATCGTGAAAAGATAATTAACAAACAAAAAGTGATATTATAATATCCAAAAATAAAGATATTATAATTAAAAACAAACCACCAACAGGTGGTAGAAAAATTCTTATTGACTTCCATAGATGTTTTTATGTTTTGCTCTGCCCCCTTGACCAATTATTATTAATTGGAAGAGAGAGCGATACAAAGTTCAAAATTATATATTTATATATATATAATTTATATATAATTTATATATATATATTATATATATATAAAATAAAACGTACTCCAATAGCTAGATTAGAAATGTATCTTCAAAGAGGAAAAACAAAATAAAAAGTAGTTTCCAACATTAATTATATACTTAGATATAACAGTAATTATGTTAATTATATATCTATATCTATCAATATGCCTATATTTATTACAATTAAGTGTCAAACTTTTGTATCAGACAACAGCAGGCTCCAAGGGGTTAACCAGATTCAGACCCTTGGATAACTTCCAAGTATCTGAGTCTCCTCCCACCCCCCCTTTACACGCAATCTAGACTAAGTCTACTGTATCCATAAAATGTGTTAATATGTTATTAATACTTATCAATCATATTTAACTCGTTATTCTTATTAGCAAATAATTAACTTCATGAAATAAACATCAGCTATAGTTAAGCTATGCCTTAATATTACCCAATTTTATTAATGATATTTTATGTTAGTTTGTAATTATGTTTCTTCAATCATAAATTTCTGTATACAAGTCCACTGATAATATTCTATATTACACTATATTCTCAATTTATTTTCCCCGCCACAATTTCTCTTGTCAGTCCTTTGTTGAGATGAAACATAAAATCCGACCTTGAATTAAAATTCCAAAGATAAAATGCCTCGAGGAAGGTACGCCATTTTAACAAGAACAGTCTTTTTTGTATGTTAAAAAAAGAGACACAATCCTTCCTTTGTCGTTTCTCCTCGATGTTATTGTAGGAGACCAACTCCTAACGATCAGTAGACCACCTTTGTGATACTTTGTGCATATTTAAATGCCTCTTCTGGATCCGTGAATGCACGTTCAACATGGTTATAAGAAATTCTCAATTTAGCGGGATATACTATCCCATATCTTACTCCCGAGACCTCTTTCAGTAGCCTTCTTGTGTTTGTAAACTAAATATTTATCTTTTTTTGGTATAAGCGTAATAGTTGATTCAGCTAATGTTTCTGGTAATTTATTTTCTTTAAAGGCATGAGTATATAAATTAAGTAAGCATGGAGCCATTATCTCATGAAATATTTTATAAAATTCATTACTAAAACCATCTGGTCCAGGCGTCTTACCATTTTTCAGCGATTTTATTGTTTCACCTATTTCTTCAAGTGTCATCTGAGCTCCTAATTCCTCTTGTTCCGAAAGGTCAAGTTTTGGAAGATTACAGTTATCTAATAAATTTATAATGTTACTATCTTCTATTTTAGTTTTAGATGTATACAAATATTGATAAAATTGAGCAAATCTATTGTTAATATTCTAGGTAATGTTAGTAATTCACCTTTCTTTGATTTAAATTTTAGTGATAATATTTTCCTTTTCTTGTGTTTTCAATTGACGAGCTAAGAGTTTGTGTGGCTTGTCACCAAATTTGAAATGTTCCTGTTTTGTGATTTGGAATAATCTTATTACTCTTGCCGATAAAATTAAGTTTAAATTTCAGTAGTATTATCTTATTATGTTTATCTGTAGTTGGATCTTTGGCATTATCTAACTCTAGTTGTCTAATTTCTTGTTCTAGCATCTGTTGTTCTGTCTTATTCTTTTTATTTTGAAAAATTTGATATGAGATTATAACTCCTCTGATAAATGCCTTGAAATTTTCCCATAGGAAAGAAGGTGAAATACCTGGTGTTTCATTCATCTCAAAAAAAAATAATTTGTTGTTTTAAATATTTATAACCTTGTGGGTTATTTAGAATTTGTGTATTAAACCTGCAAAAAGATTTTTTACCCGGCATTCCCTCAAATGTTAATAGAAAAGCCAACGGAGAATGATCGGAAATAATACTGGTTTATTATTAGTTGTGTATGGAAGGATTAGTTGTGTATGGAATTAGATATGTATGGAATTAATTTTGTATCCACTAAAAAATAATCAATTCGTGAATAAGTTTTATGTAACGATGGTTAAAACGAATATTCCCTTCCAGTTGGATTAGCAGTTCTCCATACATCTATTATATTAGTATTTTTATATATGTATTTAGAAGTTCAGTAGTCTTAGATTTTCAGTTACCCCTCCTTTGTTTTACTGATTTATCCAAATATTGATCGAAAACACAATTAAAGTCGTCCCCTCCTATTATTACATTTTGGTAATAAAACTCTGATATTATATCTATAATTTTATTAAAAAATTGGAGGTTATCAAAATTCGGAGCATAAATATTTATCATAGTCAGTGGAGTTGAATAAATTTCTCTCGAAACTATAATATACCTTTCCTCTTTATCCAAAATAGTATTCTTTAATTTAAATGGTATACCTTTCCGAATAATAATAGCCATAACTCTAGCTTTAGAAGTAAATGAAAAATAGTATGTTTGACCTATCCAGTTTGCCTTCAATCTCGTCTGTGTTTGTTGTTTCATGTGTGTTTCCTGCAAATACATAATGTCAGAATGTAATGATTTTAATTGGGCAAAAATTTTACCCCTCTTAATTGGTTCATTGGCACTCCTTATATTCCAACTGCAGAATGTGATTCCTCCATTCTTTATTTGTCTATCGACTTGCATTATATATCAGTTTAGTGTTTTTGACTCAGATGGTGCAACCAAATACCTGAGAACTCTGGGTGCTGGGTGGACTTTTCGAACATAATATTGGGAAAAAGAATCCCAAAGATTCATCACCTATGTGAAGACATTTCTACTCATTTTGGTCCTGGTCTGTTTTATGGAGGAAAAAGGATGTCAGAAAAGCTTTACATTTCACTCCTCCTAAAGTTCTTTCAACTTTCCTGATCTACCTTTACATTTCACTCTTCCACTTCCTTTTCTATTTGACACTCTTATCTCTATTTCGCCTCCAGCTTTTGTCACTATCGCCACTTATCCATCATTCACCCCATCTCAACTCTATCATTTGCCAGACTTTGTCCCATCTTCACCTTTCTTTACCAGTTTTCTCCCTCTGCTACATCTGTCTGCGGACCCAATTAGCCAACTGCCCATTTCCCACAAGACATGTTCCCTGACCCGCTGAATTCCTCCAGAAGCGTTTGTTTTTTGCTAAATGTTGGGCTGTTGTCTGCTCCATAAATGTGCAACCAACTTTGAGGTAGAAAGACCATTCTGCATATACCTTTGTGCTAAATTAATCCTCATCATGTTCTGTTAATATTGAGCACATGCTTTTGGCTGGCTTGCCAGAGTCTTTTCTAGATATGTATTAGTCTTCTTGCATAGTACTCATCCAGGACCTCTGCAGAAGGACTCACAAAGACCTTGCTTGCTCGGGTCCCAACATCATGGCAACTATTTCCCCCTTCTGGAAACAAAGCTTGAAGGAAAAAACAAAAGTTCAATTGGAAAGTGTGTAGGAAAGAACTGCAGATGCTGGTTTAAACCGAGGATAGACACAAAAAGCTGGAATAACTCAGCAGGACAGGCTGCATCTCTGGAGAAAAGGAATGGGTGACATTTCACGTAGAGACCCTTCTTCAGACCAATTGCAAAGAATATTTATAATGCCATGGGTGAAGACCATTCTGATGCCATGCTCAGATAAATCCCATTAGGCCATTTTTCCCTTCTACTTAATTTCCCTCCAGCATTACTTTGGACCTGACACGTTTTTGATGTTTCTCTGGGCCAACTGTGTCTAACACCAGGAGATAACATCACAAAAAGGGATGGCCATTCATCACTAAATTAGGAAGACATTTCTTTACTCAAAGGATAGTGAATGCTTTACCCAAAATGTATGTGGTGGCTCTGTCACTGACTACGTTCATGAAAAAGATCAATAAATCTGTTAGTTATTAAGGGAAACAAAAGATGCATGGAATTCATATAGCCTGTTCCTGGTTCAATGTCTTATTATATTCTTACTAACTCAGCAATAACAGCCCTTTGGTCTACCATCAGTTGAGACATTCATCTGGAAATATATGCATTGGCACTTGAAATGGAATTGGTTAATAAACAAAAGCCAGCATAGACTTGTTAAAGGCAAATTATATTTGAATAACTTGATAGAATTATTTCATGAAATAATAGTGTATTGATGTGAGTGACATGATTATATGTTGTGAAGAACCACTTTTAAAAGGTGCTTGATAAAGTGCCATACAAAATGCATTTGCAAAATTAAAGTTGCTGCATTGTAAGGACTGTGAAAATATGGAAACAGATATGGACAAAGGATAGAAGACAGAGATGAATGGAAATACATTGTTATTCAGATTGGAAGGAAGATTGTTGTAGTGTCCTCCTGATGTCAGGACCATTTTTATTTTTGATTTATGTTAGTGAGCGGGGGTTGGGCCATCAGGTTGAACTTTAAAGCTTGCAAGTGATATAAAACTCAAAAAGGCAGTGAAAGCTGAGGAAGATAATGCGATCTTCAGAAAGACATGGACCGGTGTAATGACAGGGGTAGGGGCAAGTTAATAAATTCTAAAAGAGAGAAAAATGTGTTTCAGAAGGAAGAAATGAGAAACAATATAAAAATTATTGCACGATAAATAGACTCTAGGGCTGTGAACAATGTTTTTAAGGATCGGACAATACATTAAGAAGGCTGAAGAAAAACCCCTTAATTATGGGACTGTAAAGTCTATAGGTTATGACAAAAAAAATTAAAGATGGGTGTTAAGTTCAGCTGGACCATTGTGCTCAATTCTGGGCACCTCTCTTAAGGAAGAACACAAGAAAATAGGATCAGGAGTTGGCATTCATACCCATCAAGCCGATCCCACCTTCCAATACTGTGTGTGTGTGTGTGACCACTTCCTGTTTGCGCTTTATATTGATTTTGAAAAAATGCTGTCACTTATGGCTGTGATATTTGGCCATCTTACTCAGAGTCCCCCTCCGCTCATCAGCTGCAGAGAACCTTTCTCATTGATGAAAAATTTAAGACTTATTAATGTTTAAAAATGTTGAGATTCTCTCTCCTGTCATTCATGCCATGAAGGCCATGCCCCTTCTGGTGGGAGAGGGAGGGACTATAAAACCCGGAAGTGTGGACATGGCTCAGTTGCTGCAAGGTGGGGGAGGGAGAGGCCACAACTCTCAGTCTGAGCTGCAAATCAACTGAACATTGAACACATGTCTACTAAACTGTGAGCGTGGTTTTATTTGGTTTATTTGTAACTGTGTTTGGAAGGAATAAATGTTTTTATGTGCCTTTAAACTGTGCCATTAAACTATGCCGCTAATTGAAAATGTGTGGCTATTCAATTGTGTGCCTTTTGCTACTGTGCCTATTGCAACTGTGTGACGATTGAATTGTGTACCTTTTGCAACTGTGTTTGGAAGGAATAAGCACTTTATTATGTCCCACCGTGTTTACTGCAAAAGTCTCGCTCATTTCATGATTTTCGCTTAGTGAACAGGCCATGCGTGGCAGTGCAGCATAGGTTCATGAGATTAATCCCTGGGATGGTGGGACTGTTATATGAGGAAAGATTGAAAAGACTAGTATTCACTAGAGTTTAAAAGGATGAGGGGGAATCTTATAGAAACATATAAAATTATAAAAAGACTGGACAAGCTAGATGCAGGAAAAAATGTCCCAATGTTGGGCGAGTCCAGAACCAGGGGCCACCGTCTTATAATAAAGGGCAGGTCTTTTAAGACTGAGGTGAGAAAACTGTTTTCACCCAGAGAGTTGTGAATTTATGTGATGCGTCTAAGTTTGGCCTCGGGGCTGCTTGCTTGCAGCTCCATGACGGAGTACAACTGCCCGTATCTTACGCATCCCGTATTGCTGGCTGTTGTCTTTGCCTGCTCAAAGTTCAAGGACTATATTCTGGGCACCTGCTTCACTATTGAGTCTGACCATCAGCCTCTGGTTACTATCCTCAACAAGCCGATACATGTGGCCTCCTCTCGTCTTCAGCGCATGATGCTCCAGCTACAATGGATCACTTTTACCCTAGTTTATCGAAAAGGCAAGGACATGTTTTTTGCCGACACGTTATCTCGGGTGCCTCTCGCATCCACAACCCGCCATCCCTACGAGGCGTCTGATTTGATAGTCCTAAACGTTAATTTCGTGCCCTACAGTCAGATAAAGTCCCTGGCCCAGCACACGGCGGCTGACGCTTCGCTACAACAGCTAGCCACGATTATCAAGCAGGGCTGGCCAGACCGCCGTTCTTCCCTACCGGCCGCAGCGGTGCCCTATTTTCTGGTTCGTGGCGAGCTGGTGCTGCGTGATGGTGTGATTGTGAAGGGGCACAAGTAGGTGACCCGTAGCATTTCGTGAACAATACTTTGAAACTGCCCATCGTGGCCATCCCGGGGCTGAAGCCACTCTTTCCATCGCTCAGAGCTAGTTCTACTGGCCTGATATGGCTCGTTATTTCCGGGACATGTTTTCCTCGTGCCCTACTTGCAACAGCCTCGCCCCGCAACAGCAGCGGCAGCCCCTCTTGCAGCAGCCTGCTCCCGACCTTCCCTGGTCTGCGCTGGCAAATTACATTTTCGAGTGGCGTGGAAAGCACTTTCTCGTGCTTGTCAACTCTTACTCCTGCTGGTTCAAGGTTGACCAGCTTCACTCCTTGTCTTCATCTGCTGTCATCGAAAAGTTGCGCTGCCACTTCGCTACTTTTGGGTCGCCGGCCAGCCTGCAGTCAGACAATGGCAGTCAATTCACCAGTACCGAATTCCGGGCTTTTGCTGATCACTGGAATTTCCGTCATTACACTAGCAGCCTGGAGTTCCCACAGAGCAATGGCCTGGCTGAGCGTGCGGTCCACAGTGCCAAAGGGATGCTATCGCTTGCCATGCTCTGACATCTACCTGGCCCTCCTGAACCTCCGCAACATCTCTCGCAACCATACCCTGGGATCCCCGGCACAGCGCCTCATGTCCCGTGTTACGCGGCCTCCGATCCCGGTGTCACAGCAATCGCTTGCTCCCTCCATTTTTAAACCTGCCACGGTCCGGAAATGAATCGACCACAAACACTGTATCCAGAAGCCTTCCCATGACAAGTTCTGCCATGTCCTCCATCCACTCTTTCCTGGCCAGGTCGTCCGTATGCGGTCCACCTCTGGCCACTCCAGGCTTTCCGTTCTTGTCGGCTCTGCTGGCTCCCCTCGTTCATACCTTGTCAACCACGATGGCACCGCGATGATTTCGTAGATTTCGTCAACATCTCCGGCTCGTTAACGAGCCCCGTCCCCCTGCAGCTTCTCCTTATGCCCCCCCTGTGCCGCATTCGCTGCCTCGCGCCATGCCCACCCTGCTTAGTCCACCCTCTCGGCCCTCCATGGTGCATCCTCCCGTTACGCTTCCTGGTTCTCCGGCCTTCTCTCCTCCCCCCCTCTCCATCCTCTCCTCTGCCTCCGTCGCCCAGGAGTTCTCCTGTCCGTGGCTCCCCTCCTGTCCCGGCGACAGTCCCTCTTGTTCCCGTTGGGGGGGGTGTGATGGCGAAGTCCAGACCCGGTCTGGTCGCCTGCTCAGGCTGCCAGATCATTATGGTGATTACGTGTGATTTTGCGTTCCTGTATTACTGCTGTTTACTTTCCCTAAGCGCATGAGACGTGGTCACCCTGTCACTACTTGCTGTTTCGTTCTTATAGAGGAAGGATGTAGTTGATATGTGTGTACACCTTTAACAGTAGTGACAAAGCCCTTGCTAACCACTCCCCCACCAGACAGTATAATTGTGACCTTCCCACCCTTAGCTCTCTCTCTAGTGTCCGTGACACACACGTACAGCTAGGGCAGTGATGTGTGTGTGTACGTTTAATAAAGTAGTAGTAAAGATTCATCTGTGTATGCCTGTACTCTTTACAGATATGGAAAAGTATGCATCTTCAAGATCAATTGAAGCCCTAAATCCTCAGAATCAGCTAAATTGCTGAAAGACATTTCTCCATCTTAAATTGGTTAACCAAACACATGATCAGACTAGCCAAATCCTAACCTGATTCAGCATGCCCCACATTTCTTCAACCTTGAGAAAATATTGGAAATATACCCTCTTGTTCTTGGACAGACCACTCATCCTTTGTGAGATGTCTCTGATTCCACTTGAATAATCATGGTTTCCTCTATTGACCATACAGATGGACATTTTTGGCTTCTCTTGCCGCGGAGGATGCATTTATTTATTTGTATATATTATTTTTTCTTCATACATATAATCAGAACCTTATGACTAGAGCTGAAGCACAACATCCACTTGATGTGGGAATATGAGTTTCCTTCAACTCTTCGCCGTCAGAGTCACCACGAATCCTCAGCCTCCTTCCTCAGAGTGGAAAATAGCATAATGCAAACCTGAACCAGGAATTGCTCCCCGTCCTCTGACTGAAACCACCTGTCTCAGGCGCCAGTGTGCGCAGCACACTCTCTTCGACCAGCCACTCAATCAGGAATTCTGGTATTGAGAGCCTATAGATTATTATGACTATATATATAAATATATTTTCTATTCACAACAGGAACCTGCAGGTCAGATATCAAATGCTACATGCCAGACTGGCTTTCTGCCGGTAGCTACATATTCCAGAGAGCATGGCAATGATGTTTCCAACGAACTGACAACTCTACTAGCTGAGTTGAAAGAATTAAGCATGTTTTGAGGGAAACCTCAAACTACCTCACTACTGAGCAGCTGGATAACCTCAATCACCGATGTTGAGGCAGTGCTTCCCTGGTCAATATGTTCCATATGGCCAGCCAGTTCCAAGTTGGTCTCTCCTGAACCAGGGTAGCCGAACTGTTCCTACTTGGAACTTACAGAGGTTGCTATGCAAGGCACCCTGCCAAAGTCTCTGCATCCGCCTGCTCTTCTCCAGAGTCAGTGAAAGGTATTAGACAGACCATGCTGCCAGTAAATCCAATCCTGGGGCGACAGACTGCTCCATTTCAGAGTTTTACGGAGGTTAGTAAAGAAACCTTACCTGCCAGCGTCTCTGAGTCCAGGTCGACCTGCGTGTTGGAGCGTCAGCGAAGTTCCATTGCAGGCCATGTCTGACCTCATCTTCAGCCCCACGCTTACCAAACAGCTCTTTTCCGGAGCTCAAAAGCGACATTGCTGTGCAAGGCACGCCTGCCAGCATTTCTGAGCCCAATGGGACAGACTGTTTCTTCTGCCTACAGCCTCTTTGGAGCCTTGCTGGAGCTTTACTGTGCATGTCATGCTACCAGTTACTCCCAGCCTGGTTTGACAGGCCGATCCTTCGGCCCCTTCTGCTCATTTGGGGCCTTAGCAGAGCTCACTGAACAGGCCGTGCCAGCCATTACTCCGAGCCTGCCTTGACAGGCTGCTCCTGAGGGCCTTCTGCCTTTTTTGGAGCCTTTGCTGGATCTGACTGCAGATTGCGCTGCCAGTTCCTCCCCGCCTGAATCAACAGGCTGTTCCTTCGGACCCTCAGCGGGGCTCACTGGGCAGGTCACACTTGCCATTTCTGCAAGCCTGGTTCAACAGACTGCTCTTGCGGGGCCAGCTAGTGACTCCTGACTGCTCCTTCTGGAGATTCTATGGTGCTTCCTGCCCCTTGTATACAGGGGTGAAAACCCACCGGAATACAGGAGCTTTACCCATATAGGATGGTACTCCACCCCCGCAGCCACCTTAAATTCCGCTTGCATGTCTTCAACTTGCTACATAAGGCCTCTCTGAAGAGATACTATGCAGGCTGCACGTTACTGGCCCTGTAAAAATGAGCCATTTTTGGAATTATCTCAATTAACTCTGCCTTATCGCATTTTGCAAAAGCTTTCTGCACTTCCAAGAGTTGAGACCCATCTACTGACTTGCAAAATGCCATAATGACTCCAGTGAGCAGTTTCTGGACTCGCTGAAATAATTGTTTGCCTACATATCATCACTAAGATATCCCAACTGATGAAATTGATTTATGGAACATCCAAAAGTCTGGAAGTATCTAGACTGGCATATTTCCCAGCCGAATCCAGCATATTCCCCTCCTTAGCTAATGAGGTTAAATCCCTGATCCTCTTATCCAGACCTTCCTTCAGTGAACCTCCTATCCCCGAAGGAATGGCAAATATGTGACAAGAGCCGGTAGCTCCTTCTTATGATTAAAATGAAGCATATCCCGCATTAGTTCAAGGGATTTGAATTCTTTATCGATATCCACATAGTTGGAGTCACCTATGTAATAATCTCCAACAGTCCCCCCTTCTGAGTGGGAAATATTATAACATAACCCTGAGCCATGTGTTGCCTCCCTTATTCTGAGCGGGAGATATTATAATGCCACTCTGAACCTGGTGTTGCACCCACAGGATTCAGACTGGCATAACCTGTAAGTGTCTCCTGAGCCAGGAGCACATTTCCCTTTTCCATTTTATTTATTTGTTTATTCATCCATTTATTTGTATTTATTTATTTGTTTGCTTGTTTGTTTATTTATTTTTTACTCACTAGACAGGTTATGCCTGCTAGTGACTCTGAGTCTGGCCTTACTCCCTTCCGGAGCCTCAACGTAATTTCTTAGGCGAAGAATATAACGAACCCTGAACCAGGTGTTGCTTCCTCAGTCCTCTGGCTGGCTCCTTTTCGGAGTTCCAAAGGAGGTATCTGAACAGGCCTCGCCCATCTGATGCTCCAAACAGCTGCATGCCCTCGTGGAGCCCCAATCCTTCACAGCGGTCGCTGTCCAGGTCGAGCCATCAGACGCTATTTTTACCAGCCAGCTCCTTTACGGAGCCTCCATGGCAGTCGCTGTCCTGGTGGCACCGTCAGCTGCTATTTTTAGCTGGCAGCTCATTACGAAGCCTCCGCGGCGGTCGCTGCACCCGCCGAGCCATCTGCCGAAATGTTTTTCACCGCCCACTCCCTGCGGAGCCTCCACGGCGGTCGCTGTACCGGCCGCGCCGTCAGCCATTATTTTTAGCCACCAGCTCATTATGGAGCCTCCACGGCGATCGCTGTCCCGGCCGAGCCGTCAGCCAAAAATGTTTACACCGCCCACTCCATACGGAGCCTCCACGGCAGCAGCTGCACAAGCTGTGCCAGCTTCTCTGGGCTCGCTGCCCCTATTTTCAGAGCAGCGGCCCATTCCTGCAACAAAAAATACCCTTACCTGCTTGGGCAGTTTTGAACTTCTCCGATTCTCACGCCATGTGTCGACATATTGACGCGCATGTGGGCTGGTGGACTCTTCGTGTAGTCACTCACATGACTTTGATATAAAATCTCAAACATTTTTTGTTAAACTATGATCGCTCAATCTCCCTATATTAAAATGTTATTTTTTAATATATCAACAGCAAAGAGCCATCAAGAGGCAGAGAGCCACTCAGTGTGCATCGGGGGGGGGGGGGGGGGGGGGGTGTTGAGGATAGGTTGAGGGGAGATGAACCTAAATGTGTGGGGGGAGGGGAATAGCAAGGAGCAGAGTTTGGGGGGGGGGGGGGGGGGTGAAGGGTGGAGAGGTGATTGAGTGAAATGCCACCACACCAGCCATGAGGGAATGAACTGCCAGCCCACCAGCCATGAGCCAGACCACCAGCTGTAAGTGACTACAGTGCCAGCTCACCAGCCATGACTTACCGAACTGCCAGCCAACTAGCCATGACTCACTAAACTGCAAGTCCAAGAATCCATTCAGTCCACAATGTCCATATTAGCCTTATGGAAACCAGTCCCTTCAGCGCATAACACCCATACCAGTGCTCCAGAGATCCATGCAAGGATAGACTATCCTCCTTCATTGCTGTGATCTGTAAAAAAAGATGAAAATATCTAAAATGCATTGTCCACCCTCTCCCCCTTCTCTCTCACACAATCTGTCACCTATTTTCGGCAGACTTTCTGGCAGTTTCTCAGCTGCCAGCCCATATATATGATCAATGCTGGCCTTCTCTGTGCCAATTCACCTCAACATGCAATTCTTTGAATTTCTATAAAATTCAATTCATTTCCACCTTAACATTTTCTTATCTCCACCATCCTCTGGGGCAGAAATCCCAGTGATCCGTTGTTCTCTGATAGAAGAAAGTTTCACGCACCTTAGTTTTAAATGACCGGACTTAATCTTGTAAAAATACCCTTGTTTCTGACTTTACAAGCAGTGAAAACATCTTAACAATAACCCTAGATAGAAACAGAAAGCTGCAGTAACTCAGTAGGAGAGGCAGCATCTCTGGAGAGAAGGAATGGGTGACGTTTCGGGGCGAGACCCTTCTTCAGACTGGTTAGGCATAAGGTAAATTAAAGATATCGACAGTGATGTGGAGAAATAAAGAATAATGAATGAAAGAGATGAAAAAAGTAATTATTATATACGAAACAGGCCATTGTAAGCTGTTTGTAGGGTGAAAATGAGAAGCTAGTGTGAATTGGGTGGGGGAAGGATAGAGAGAGAGAGATAATGCCGGCCTACCTGAAATAAGAGAAATCAATATTCATACCACTGGGCTGTAAGCTGCCCAAGCGAAACATGAGATGCTGTTCCTCCAATTTGCGTTTAGCCTCATTCTGACAATGGTGGAGACCGAGGACAGAATGGCCTGTGTAGGAATGGGAAGGAGAGTAAAAGTGTCCAGCAACCGGGAGATCAGGTTGGTTTTTCATGGGCTGAGCGAGTAAAACAAGGAGACTTACTGATGGAGTAAACAAGGAGAAAGCATTTCTGGAGCAGAAAATGGGTAATCAAAGATCAAAGGTGAGAAGCAATGGGCCAGGGATGGCAAGAGGAAAACATGTTTTATACAGTAAGGTGCTGTGATCAGCAGTGCACAGCCTGGTGCCCTTTGCGCAGTTCATATTGTTAACAAATATCTGTAACTCCAGTGTGTCTCAGAAACTAAACTTAAAATTGGACTTGATACATTCCGTGGATATTTTTTTCAGAACATATCAAACTCTGATACGACCTTGGTAAGGCCATCGAAAAGGCCAAAAGGGTCTTCTGCTCCAAACTGGAGGATGAGACAGATGTTCGGCAGCTGTAGCGGGGCTTGAATGCAATCACCTCCTAAAAGTCGAGATCAGGAGGCAGCTCGAATGTTGGCGTACCATCATTCCCTGACGAGCTCAATACGTTTTATGCATGTTTTGATAGGGAGAACACAAATGTGCCTTCTCGAGCCCCCATTCGCTGTGATGGTATTTCAGTCACAGTCACAGAGGCCAACGTCAGAACATCCTTCAGAGGGGTGAACCCGCAAAAAGCACCTGGACCTGATGGTATACGCGGTCGTGTTCTAAAAACCTGTGCGGACCAACTGGCTGGAGGTTTTACGGACATTTTCAACCTCTCACTTCTGAGGTCTGAGGTTCCCACCTGCTTTAAAAGTGCATCAATTATACCGGAGCCCAAGAAGAGCAAGGTGACGTGCCTCAATGACTATCGACCAGTGGCACTAACGTCGGCAGTGATGAAGTGTTTTGAGAGGTTTATAATGGTGCAAATCAACTCCTACCTCAACAAAAACCTGGACCCACTGCAGTTCACTTACCGCCAACAGATCAATGGTGGATAGGATTCAATTCAATTCACTTCCGGTGGCACCATGTTATCTTAACAGACGCTGCACATAGCTCCACTCCATAAAATTTGCGATTTTTCGCGTTAAAATCAGATCAACAGGTCGGGACCAATTTAAAAGACATCAGAGTCTCTGCTCGACTTGCTGATAACATTATCAGTAACAGCTGTGAATTTAACAGAGGCTTAAAGCACGTTAAATTAAAAAATTTTCCTTGGGTAAGAGCACTCAGAGGACAGTTACAAAACTCTCCTGGGGAAGCCAGACAAAGCCTACAGATTTATTTTTGAAGTGGCTTCCGAAGAAAAGGTGCTTTTCGATATGGCTACAAGACTCAAAGCAGACTTGGCCAAGGACTAAGAATTTGAAGAATTAAAGCTTTCGGTAAGTGAACTGAAAGATGTATAGGTGGATGGAAAAAGGATGGAACACATGTTGGGAGTGATGATGGAAAAGATAGAAAAGATGACGATAAATATGACTTCTTGTAATCAGAATGTTACTGAGTCTGTTGAAGGATTCGATTGGTACTATTAATAAAAGAATTGATGATGTGAGAGATGAACTATCGGAGAGAATTGATAAGGGTGAAGAAGACACCACAAAGAAGTTTGGCGCTGTGCTGGACACTGTATCAACCTGTATGTTAACAATGCACGAGATGGAGGATGAGATGGCAAGAATGGTGGAGGAGATGAAGAAGATGAGGTCAGAACAAGATCTCGCTACACGACGGATGGCGACTCAGCTGGCTAAAGTTTCAGACAAATGTCTAGAACTCGAGGCTCGTTCGAGACGTCATAACCTAAGATTAGTTGGCGTACCAGAAGGAGCCGAGAGACATAACACTTGCGAGCTTGTTGCAGGATTAATTAAAGAGTCTCTTAAGCTCCCTACCAAAAATTGAAGCAGCACATCGGGTTCCTAGATTCAAACACAAATCTCAGGATGGCTCAAAACGTACACGACAGATTATTGTGAAATTCCGGGACATTGCTGACGTGGAAGTTGCTATGAGGAATATCAAATATGGCGTGCCTCTGATGTATGGTGTAACTATTTTTAAAATCTTCAGAGACTACCCTAAGGAAATTATGCAAAAACGAAATCAGTTCTCCAATGCAAAGCAGGCTCTCCAAGGACATAAGAGGTCAGATATGGTGTTTATTACCCAGCTAGAATGCGCATCTCCTACAAAGAACAGCAAAAATCCGTTCACAAATCCCGAGGAGGCGTACAAATATGCTCTAATCATCGTGGAACAGAAGGACTAGCTGGAAAGGTTGGACATTTTGGACACTCTCTCTCTTTATTATTGCAACCAGAATGGTAGCACTTTGTTTAGACGTCTTATCGGCGGAATGCTAACTCAAGGACACACTCTGTTCCAAGATAAGCAGGAAAAAGATAATCAACGAAAGCAGAGCTCAACAACAGACTATATGAGATTGAATGAATAACCTAAATGATATAGCATTAACCTCCTGAACAATATTAACATAGAATATTAACATAGAAATAGTAATGAATGCTGATCAGAAATGCAGAAATGGGGATTTTCAAATTAACATTTTAATTTAACCTAATAATTCTTAAGTAGAATTATAACCAGGGGATGAGGTGAGCTACTGGCTTAGTTCCAGAGCCAGAAATAGGTTAACCCATTCATCTAATAGTCGAAGATCTTTGAAGTTAAAATATACGCTTAACACTCAGTAGACAAAAATTATAGTTATATCCGGAAATACCTAGGAAATAGACATATATTCTGTGAATGGGTACTATACATTTGATTTTTTTAAACTGGTCCCGTTCCAATAAGTTATGATTAATTGAGGGAGCAGAGCTATTTGTTTGTTTTATATTGACACGGAAGTCAATAAAATGTTTTTTCCCACCTACAGGTGGGTCACTTGTCACAGTGCCGACAAGCTCGGAAACTGTATTCTCACTTGTATTCATTTTCACAATTAATCACATGTCTTTTTTTTATTCAAGGATTATCGCAAAGGGAATCTACTAACTGAACATTGTAGGGTAAATGATCCCCCATATCCAAAGACCTGAGGTACGAATGCACCACAAGACACATAGGTATTAAATCTATTCAAAATGCAAGACGATAACCAAAATAAACTGGGAAGAATCTCATTTTGTAGTTGGAACATTAGGGGTGTTAACAAATGCAATATAAGGGGTAAGATTCTAGCACAGTTGAAAGCATACAACACAGATATTGCCTTTTTACAAGAGACACATCTTAAACTTCAAGACCAAGCTAGATTGAGGGCGAACAGGATAGGACAAACTTTTCACTCGTCATATACATCGAAATCTAGAGGAACGTCTATTATTATTCACAAAGGCATTCCATTTAAACCCAAAAATACCTTAACAGATAAGGACGGGAGATATTTGATAGCTACCGGGGACATCCACGCTGCCCCAATTACCTTGGTAAATATATATGCGCCCAACTTTGACAACCCGCACTTTTTCAATAAAATCTTGAATATAATTGCAGAATATAACTACCAAAATATCATAATCGGCAGAGACTTTAACTGTGTCTTAGACACTTAGATAAATCCAATCTAAAAAAAAGAGGTATTACGAAATCCAAAACTAGCAAACTTCTAAACACATACATAAAAAACACAAATAGAACAGATGTCTGGAGGATTCTATGGTACACAATTCATATTCACGAATAGATTATTTTTTGGTGGATGCAAAACTAATACCCCACACTTCTAAACCAAAATACCACACAAATACAATCTCAGATCATACCCCAATAACTTTTTTTTTTAAAGGGAAGGAATGACTAAGAATAAACCGTTTTGGAGGTACAATCCACAAATTTTAAAAGACCCGCAAGAGAGTACATATTTAAAAAAGCAAATGCACCTTTTCTTCGAAAATAAACAACACGACAGACATATCACCTACACTATTATGGGAATCTTTTAAAGCATTTATTTGAGGCGTGATAATTTCATATCAAGCTTTTCAAAATCAGAAAAATAAGAATGAACAAAGACAACTAGAAGAATAAATTAGACAACTGGAAATCGTAAACGCTAAAGACCCCACGACGGATAAAAATAATAGAATAATAATACTGAAATTCAAATTAAATAAATTATTATCAGAGAAAATCATAAGATTATTACAGATTACAAGACAGGAACACTTTGAATTAGGGGATAAGCCCCATTTGGCACGCCAGTTAAAAAAACGAGAAAAGGGTCACACAATTTTAAAGATTAAATCAGGCAAAGGGGAAATATTGACCTTGCCGAGTGATATTAATAAAAGATTTGCACAATTTTATGAGAATCTGTATACATCAAAAACGATAAAGGACACCAACAAAGTTACAGTGTTCTTGGATAATTGTAACCTTCCTAAATTAGAGTTGCAGGAACAAGAGGAATTGGGAGCACAAATCTCAAATAAGGAAATAGAAGAAACAATAATCTCATTAAAAAATGGAAAAACACCAGGTCCTGACGGATTTAGTAACAAATTCTATAAAGGTTTTTATGACATATTTACCCCCCCGCCTACAGAAAATGTATACTTATGCCTTCAAAGCACAAAAACTACCTAAAACATTAGCAGAATCCACGATCACACTAATACCTAAGAAAGATAAAGATGTGGAAGAACCTGGATCATACAGAGCTATTGCATTGCTAAATACAGATAAAAAAATATTAGCGAAAATACTAGCTAAGTAAATATGCTAGTAAATTAATACATCCGGATCAAATGGGGTTTATCCCTGAGAGACAATCATTTAATAATTTGAGACGTCTGTTCAATATAATGCATTCACACCAAACTGAAGTTCAAAAACTATCAACATATCGTTGGATGCAGATAAATCATTCGATAAGGTCGAATGGGATTATATGCTCAGGGTATTGCAAGAATTTCAACTGGGAGAGAATTTTATTCTATGGATTAAATTACTATATAATAAGCCAATGGGCCGAATATTAACGAACAATAATTTATCTACGACATTTCATTTGTCAAGGGGAAACAGACAAGGATGTTCTTTATCACCGTTTTTTTTTGCTCTCATAATTGAACCCCTAGTGGAAAGAATCAGAACTCATCCGAATATCCATGGATATAAAACAAAATATTCCAATAATAAAATATCACTATACGCTGACGACGTACTATTGTACATCACAAAACGTCATATTACTATACCAAATATTTTAAAATTAATAGAGGACTTCGGATCATTTTCAGGATATAGAATAAATTGGAATAAAAGTGAAATCATGTCAATAAAACCGAAAGACTCTACGCTTCTTTTACAGTTTCCTTTCAAATTAGCTGCAGAAAAATTTAAATACTTGGGCATCGAAATTACTAGAAGATATCAAGATATGTTTGATGGAAATTATAACCCTCTACTTAAGAAACTATGTAACTTGATTAAATTTTGGGAAAGGCTTCCGATGTCCTTAATAGGCCGAATAAATGCCATAAAAATGATTTTTCTACCACAAATTTTATACCTGTTCCAATCTATCCCAATATATTTACCCAAAAAGTATTTTTAAAAAACTGGACTCAGATATCACAGATTTTATTTGGGATTATAAATCCCACAGAATACAAAGAGCTCATCTGAATAAACCCAAAGTAGTAGGGGGATTAGCACTCCCCAACTTTATGTATTACTACTGGTCTGTAAATATCAGGAACATGATCCAATTGCTGGATAACTCTCCCCAACAATTGGATTGGATAATTATGGAGAGAGAGGATTGCTCTCCTTATACTATTGGAGCAATCCTTCTCTGTCCGATATCGATGAATAATATAAATTACAACAATAATCCAATTATATACAGTACAATCAGAATTTGGAAACAAATAAAACACAATCTAAAATTAAGAAATGTATCTCTCTTATCTCCTATTGGTAAAAACCCCTCATTTAAACCTTCACTATAGATAAAGAATTTAAATAATGGGAAAGAGCTGGAATTAAAATCTTCAGCGATGTGTATGAATCGGGAAAACTATTATTATTTAAACAAATACAATTAAAATACAATTTGGGAAACAATCAGTGTTTAAATATTTCTAAATCTGTGACTATCTGAAAAAATTCACACAAGATTATCACAATATGTCTCCAGATTTGCTGGAAGAGGTAATGAATACAAAGGCAGAATCAGCAAACCTAATATCATATATATATATAATATTATTCTAAATGAAGATATACCAACAACAGATGGTATCAGGAGAGACTGGGAAAAAGAATTAAGTATAAAAATTCCCAAAGAAAGGTGGGAAGAATATTTATTAAACGTGCATAAATGTTCAATTAATGTAAGACACACCTTAATACAATTTAAAATCCTACAGATTATACTATTCAAAAACTAAAATAAGTAAACTTTTTCCCAACGTCTCACCTATATGTGATAAATGTCAATGTCAAGAAGCTAATATAGCACACTCATTTGTCTTTTGTACAAAAATGCAAACAATTTGGACTGAAATTTTTGAATTTTTCACAAAAATATTTAAAATAAAACTGACCCCAGAAGCAGACTGGATAATCTTCGGGATATCTTCACTAAGTTATGTCTTCACTAAGGAAGACATAAATAATCTGCCTGAAATAGCAGGGGACTGTGGGTCAAAGGAGGAATTGAGTGAAATCCAGGTCAGTCGGGAAGTGGTGTTGGGTAAATTGAATAGATTAAAGGCCGATAAATCCCCAGGGCCAGATAGGCTGCATCCCAGAGTACTTAAGGAAGTAGCTCAGGAAATAGTGGATGCATTAGTGATAATCTTTCAAAACTCTTTAGATTCTGGAGTAGTTCCTGAGGATTGGCGGGTAGCAAATGTAACCCCTCTTTTTAAGAAGGGAGGGAGAGAGAAAACGGGGAATTACAGACCAGTTAGGCTAACATCGGTAGTGGGGAAACTGCTAGAGTCAGTTATTAAAGATGGGATAGCAGCACATTTGGAAAGTGGTGAAATCATTGGACAAAGTCAGCATGGATTTACAAAAGGTAAATCATGTCTGACGAATCTTGTGGAATTTTTCGAGGATGTAACTACTAGCGTGGATAAGGGAGAACCAGTGGATGTGGTATATCTGGACTTCCAGAAGGCTTTCGACAAGGTCCCACATAAGAGATTAGTATACAAACTTAAAGCATACGGTATTAGGGGTTCAGTATTGATGTGGATAGAGAACTGGCTGGCAAACAGGAAGCAAAGAGTAGGAGTAAACGGGTCCTTTTCACAATGGCAGGCAGTAACTAGTGGGGTACCGCAGGGCTCAGTGCTGGGACCCCAGCTATTTACAATATATATTAATGATCTGGATGAGGGAATTGAAGGCAATATCTCCAAGTTGCGGATGACACTAAGCTGGGGGGGCAGTGTTCGCTGTGAGGAGGATGCTAGGAGACTGCAAGGTGACTTGGATAGGCTGGGTGAGTGGGCAAATGTTTGGCAGATGCAGTATAATGTGGATAAATGTGAGGTTATCCACTTTGGTGGCAAAAACAGGAAAGCAGACTATTATTTAAATGGTGGCCGATTAGGAAAAGGGGAGATGCAGCGAGACCTGGGTGTCATGGTACACCAGTCATTGAAAGTAGGCATGCAGGTGCAGCAGGCAGTGAAAAAAGCGAATGGTATGTTAGCTTTCATAGCAAAAGGATTTGAGTACAGGAGCAGGGAGGTTCTACTTCAGTTGTACAGGGTCTTGGTGAGACCACACCTGGAGTATTGCGTGCAGTTTTGGTCTCCAAATCTGAGGAAGGACATTATTGCCATAGAGGGAGTGCAGAGAAGGTTCACCAGACTGATTCCTGGGATGTCAGGACTGTCTTATGAAGAAAGACTGGATAGACTTGGTTTATACTCTCTGGAATTTAGGAGATTAAGAGGGGATCTTATAGAAACTTACAAAATTCTTAAGGGGTTGGACAGGCTAGATGCAGGAAGATTGTTCCCGATGTTGGGGAAGTCCAGGACAAGGGGTCACAGCTTAAGGATAAGGGGGAAATCCTTTAAGACCGAGATGAGAAAGACTTTCTTCACACAGAGAGTGGTGAGTCTCTGGAACTCTCTGCCACAGAGGGTAGTTGAGGCCAGTTCATTGGCTATATTTAAGAGTGAGTTGGATGTGGCCCTTGTGGCTAAGGGGATCAGAGGGTATGGAGAGAAGGCAGGTACGGGATACTGAGTTGGATGATCAGCCATGATCATATTGAATGGCGGTGCAGGCTCGAAGGGCTGAATGGCCTACTCCTGCACCTAATTTCTATGTTTCTATGTTTCGGGATATCGGAAGATTGCCCCGAATTAAATGTGTTTCAACAAACTCTACTTGAATATGGCTTAATAACTGGAAAAAAGCTAATCTTAAAATTCTGGAGAAATTCTCCGGTACTGTTAGGTACTTCAAGGTGTTTCAGGGCTCCTGTTCCTGATTGGCCAAGCTGCGTCAGGTGACGGGTGACTCATCGGATGCTTAAATACCAGGATTCTCCCAGAACTCTCTCTCTTCGTCAACCCTGACTCGTGAGCAGGTTGCTGGTCTGAGCTACCTACATTTACCTACATTTGTCAATTAATATTGATTTGGGATGGATAAGGGTTGACCTGAGGGTTTTCGTGTATTTTGTTTCAGGGTTATTTCCATTTAGGCAGGTTAGAGACTCTAGTTCGACGGCCCATTGCGAGGCTGGCTGGTGCACTGTTACCTTTGTTTATTAGTTTATTCTTGTCCTTGACTGGATTGTTTGAATCAGGTTTGACTTTTAATTAAATAAAAGACTATTTTCTTGAACCTGAGCCTGGTTTTTGACTATGTTACGCGGCTCTGAAGTACCTGCATTCAGGAGTCGTAACAGGTACCAACAGTCAATATGTGGATCTCAACTATGTTCGAGAAACTACACTTGGAAGACATGAAACTCCGACTAGCAGGAAAATCAGACTGTTTTTATAAGACGTGGTCTGCATTTATAAATCAAGGATAAGGTGCAAGAATACCTCAAAAAAGTACCGGTGTCGGGACTTGGTAAAGGGGGAAGAAAAACTGTCGAGTTGGTAGATACCTTTTGCGAGATGTTTGTAATAAAGAAACTGGCTTTTCTTTTTTCTTTCTCTAATTTTCCCTTTTTCTTTTTTTCTTTTTTTCCTCTCCAGGGTCTATCTCTTAATTCCTGTTTCTAACTCTTCAAGGGTTTCCTTTCCCTGTGTCATGCTTTTGCATTTTCACATCTCGTTTTCACTTTTCTACAATCTATGCTGCTATTTTTCTCTCTATTCTCACATTTCTAAAGCCTTAAAATAAAAAAAATAAAAATTAAGGGGTACAATGACTGTAATACAATACAAGGGATGTACATTGATGTAACTGAAAGTACCGCTAATAAATAAAGATATATATAAAAAAAAAGGATTCAATTCAATTCAATTCAATTCAATTTGATCTTTATTGGCATTGTGCAGTGTACAATACAGAGACAACAAAATGCAGTTGGTATCTCCGAAGGGCGAACTTATGAATAAACAAGTAATACATATACATATACAGTGGTGTCCGTGCAATTTGCTGGTGATTAGATAGTCCGGGGGTGGGGGGTGAGGGGTGGAGACAGGCAGTCATTGAGGTGCAGCGTTGAGAGGTGTGACAGCTGCAGGGAAGAAGCTGTTCTTGAGCCTGCTGGTCCGGCAACAGAGGGACCTGTAGCGTCGCCCAGATGGGAGGAGGGTAAACAGTCTGTGGTTGGGGTGTGAGCTGTCCCTGACGATGTTGTGCGCCCTGCGCAGGCATCGTTTACTATGGGCAGACTCAATGGAAGGGAGTGAGGAGCCTATGATGCGTTGGGCAATCTTCACCACCCTCTGCAGAGCTTTCCAGTCGGCAACAGAGCAGTTACCATACCATACTGTGATGCAGTTGGTAAGGATGCTCTCAATGATGCAGCGGTAGAAGTTCACCAGAATCTGGGGAGACAGGTGAACCTTCTTAAGTCTCCTCAGGAAGAAGAGATGCTGGTGAGCCTTCTTGATCAGCGAGGATGTGTTGTGGGTCCAGGAGAGGTCATCGGAGATGTTGACCCCCAGGAACCTGAAGCTGGAGACACGTTCCACCTCCGTCCAGTTGATATGGATGGGGTGGTGCGTGCACCCTCTCGATCTCCTGAATTCAACAATGAGCTCCTTGGTCTTCTTGGAGTTGAGGGCCAGGTTATTGTCGGCACACCATGCTGTTAGGAGCTGAACCTCCTCCCTGTAGGCCGACTCATCGTTGTCGCTGATGAGGCCAATCACCGTCGTCTCATCTGCATACTTGATGATGGTGTTGGTACCATGAACAGGTATGCAGTCGTAGGTGAAGAGGGAGTAGAGGAGGGGGCTCAGCATGCAGCCCTGGGGTACGTCAGTGTTCAGGGTGAGCGTAGAAGAGGAGTGGTTATCCAACCTAACAGACTGTGGTCTGTTGGTTAGAAAGTCCAGTAACCAATTGCAGAGGGAGTGGTTGATGCCCAGGTCATCGCGTTTGGCGATCAATTTCGAGGGGATAATGGTGTTGAATGCTGAGCTGTAGTCGATGAACAGCATTCTCACATAAGTGTTTCTGTTGTCAAGGTGGGAGGGGGCGGAGTGGAGTGCCGTTGAGATGGCATCCTCCATGCTCCTGTTCTTGCAGTATGCAAACTGGTAGGGGTCCAGAGTGGGAGGTAGGCAGCATTTGAGGTGTGCCATGACCAGCCTTTCAAAGCACTTGGCGATGATAGGGGTGAGTGCAACTGGGCGGAAGTTGTTGAGGCTCGACGCAGTGGAGAGTTTTGGCACTGGCACGATGGAGGTAGTTTTAAGGCACGTGGGGACAACTGCCTGGGTAAGTGACAGGTTTAAGATGTCAGTCCAGACGTCTGTCAGCTGTGCAGCACAGGTCCTGAAGACGCGCCCGGGGATGCTGTCAGGGCCGGCAGCCTTACGTACTTTGATCCCAGTGCCACGTGCACATCGATGGGGTTGAGTGTGAGGGGCTGGTGGTCATCGGGGAGCACAGTCTTGATGGCCAACTCTTGGATGTCCCTTTCAAAGCAGCCATAAAAGTGATTGAGTTCCTCGAGGAAGTTTGCGTCACTGGAAGTGGGGGTGGAGTTGGTGGCTCTGTAGGCAGTGATGGCCTGGATGCCATGACACATGCTTTGGGGGTCGGAGTTGCTGTCGAAGTGCTCCTCGATCCGCAGCTTGTATCTATGTTTGGCGTTCTTGATGCCCCTCTTCAGATTGGCCCTCGATGAACTATAGGCACGGTCATCGCCTGACCTGAAAGCCGAGTCCCGTGCTTTCAGCAGTCGCCTGACCTCGCTGTTCATCCATGGCTTCTGATTCGGGTGTGTGGTGATTTGTTTCAGAGTGGTGACACTGTTGATGGAGGAATTGATGAAGTCCAGAACAGAGGAAGTATAGGCGTCAATGTCAGTGTGAGAGTCAAGGGTGGCCTGAGCTGCAAACGCATCCCAGTCAGTGTTACCAAAATGCTGCTGGAGTTGTGGAGTCCACTGGAGTGAGGATCTTGCTGGCTCTCCATTCCGCTCTGGACCACTTGGACAACAAAACCTCATATGTCAGGCTGTTATTCATTGATTACAGCTCGGCATTTAATACAATCATCCCCTCCAAGCTGGTCATCAAACTCGAGAACTGGGTCTCTGCGCATCCCTCTGCAATTGGACCCTCGACTTCCTCATTCACAGACCACAGACAGTTCGTATTGGTGGATATGTGTCAGCCTCGATAACAATCAGCACGGGAGCACCTCAAGGCTGCGTGCTCAGCCCCCTGCTGTACTCACTCTTTACTCATGACTGCGTAGCAGGTCATAGTGCAAATGCCATCATCAAGTTTGCTGATGACACCACCGTTGTGGGACGTATCACTGATAGGGACGAGTCAGAGTATAAAAGAGAGATCGACCGACTGACCAAATGGTGGCAGCACAATAACCTGGCCCTCAACACCAGCAAAACCAAGGAACTGATTGTGGACTTTGGAAGGGGTAGGATCTGGACCCACTGTCCCCTTTATATCAACAGGTCGATGGTGGAAAGGATCAAGAGCTTCAAATACCTGGGCGTGCATATCTCTGAAGATCTTTCCTGGTCCGAGAACACTGATGCAATTATAAAGAAAGCTGAGAAGATGTCGGAGAGTCGGTATGTCAAGGAGGAATCTCTCTAACTTCTACAGGTGCACAGTAGAGAGCATGCTGACTGGTTGCATCGTGGCTTGGTTCGGAAACTTGAGCGCCCTGGTGTGGAAAAGACTACAAAAGTAGAAAACACTGCCCAGTCCATCATCGGCTCTGATCTCCCTTCCATCAAGGGGATCTATCACAGTCGCTGCCTCAAAAAGACTGGCAGCATCATCAAGGACACATCCTGGTCACACACTCCTCTCCCCGCTACCTTGAGGTTGAAGGTATAGGATCCTGACTGCAACGACCAGGTTCAGGAATAGCTACTTCCCCACAGCCATCATTAAACTCGGCTTGGACAAAACTCTGAACATTAATATCCCATTATCTGTTTACTTGCATTTTATCAGTTTATTTATTCATGTGTGTATATATTTATATAATGGTATATGGACACACTGATCTGTTCTGTACTCATGCCTACTATGTTCTGGTGTGCTAAAGCAAAGCAAGAATTTCATTGTCCTATCAGGGACACATGACAATAAACTCTCTTGATTCTTGAATCTCAGGAACTGGTTTCTTATGTAACATTAATTTATTTTATTTTTAGTGTGTACTTGGGGGCAGTGTCTGAAAGCAGTCCCATTCCATCATAGACAGCACTGAGTTCAATTAACAATGCAGAGCTAACATTGTTACATTTTTCTGGACCTCTGGTAAATGTTAGGTCAGAACAGTTGTTTGGCCTAGCACTTGCTGTGCTCAAAGTAGTTATCCATTTTGTTTTCTTTTATATAACTTTGCAATCTCTCTCTCCAAGGTATTCCTGGAGATGACTTCAGGATAAACCTCTCATAAAATCAGCAGGTTGTCTTTTTGCCTCTTATTTTACAGCAAATGCATCTTTTATCTGGTACTTGATGCAGGCTTTGCATCTCACATTTATGAGAGTACATATGTTGATTTCACAGGCCAGCAGTTACCACTGCTGTTATGTCTTCACACTCCATTAGCCCCTCGTCCTTAGCGCCCTAACTCACTTTGCAAAATGTTCCAAGTCTGCTTCTTCAGTAAGACATTAACCTTGGCGGTAATTTCTCCAGGGACAGGTTCAGTTCTGAAGAAAAATAAAACAGTACGCTTGTCCCAGGTGATGATTGAAAACCTCACCAAGTAATGTAAATGTATCTTACACCCTGCCACAGTCAATCGCATCGAATTTCTAATTAAGGAACATACACTTGCGAGATAACAAGATGTAAAAATAATTGACTTATTTTTCATATGTAAATGGTGCCAGTGTGCTATGAATGCACAAAAAATGATTAACATTCGCCGAGGACCAATGTATCACAAGTTATCCAAACAGGCTTTACAAGCTAATCCATAGCAGCTTTTGCCTGTGAGATCTAATGCTTACTTTTGTTCTGGAAGGCAAGGACCGAGGAGGGCTAAGGATGACTGACTTCACTAATGTATTTCTGCTGTGCAAAGCTGCATGCTGAAGATATGGGGTAACCTTGTAGCATGGGATTTATAACAAGAACCATTCATTTAAACAGACAGAAATTGTGCAGCTTGGGCACACAGGCCAGACTGCCACCATTGACTCCATCTACACTTCATGCCACCTCAGGAAAGCAGCCAACATAATTAAGGACCTTTCTAACCCCAGTCATTCCCACTTATCCTGCTCCCATCTGACAGGAGAAACAAAGGTTTGAAAGCATGTTCCACCAGCCTCAGGAACGCTTCTTCCCCTCTGTTATCAGAGTTCTGAACTATCATCCCATTAGCTAGGGTGTAGTCCAAATACCCCAATCTACCTCATGGTGTAATTTGAATTTTTCTCTGAAATTGTAATGTTAAAATACTGAAAAACTATATTGTGCACTCTGATATTTTTCTCCTTGCTCTACCTGTTGTACTTGTGTATGACTTGATTGTATTGATGTGTAGAATTATATACTTTAATTGAATTACGTACAAATAAAAAAGTTTTGTTGCATCTTGGTATACATGACGATAATAGACCAATACCATTATTAAATTAGGGCCAGGATATAAATTCATTTTAACATTTTCTCATTCTTCATTTTGAGTGGTCCAGATGCCTGCTCACTTGTCACATCCAACCAACTCGCTGCAAATGGCAACTTCTGAGCTTCAGAAAAGATTAAATTGAGAATATATCTACAATGTTTGCTGAACACCTCTCCCCCCATACAACCACCCCACCCACACACTGATCCCCCCACAAGCCCCGCTGCCCACACACTTCACCGCCCACACACACCCCTCCCCCTTTCCCACAACCCCCCTCCCCCCAAACCACCCTCTCCCCCCTCATACACCTCCCCATCCACATACACCCATCCTCTGCTCCCACCCCACAGCCCCCCCTGCCACATACCCCCTCCCCCCTTCCCCCCACACCACCCTCTCTGCCCCTCCTACACCTCCCCGGCCACACCCCCCCACCACACACCCCACTTCCCTCCCCCATCCCCCCTCCCCCCACACATGAAGGGGCGGGGAATACTCTGGGATTAGTGGAAATTAGCTGCGCCTGCGCAGTTAGGGGCAATGGGTGAGTGGTGGAATATTGCGTTGGGGAACAGGTGAGTGGTGGAATATTGTGTTGTGGAATGGGCTGTGTTGGGGGGCCAGGCCTCCCATGAGACTGAGACCCAATGGGTCCCACTTAGCGTAGTTTATTATAGATTTCCATAATAATCATTTTCTTTCCAGTTTCCATTCGCTAAGAACCTCAAGCACACTTCCCCATTCACCAAAGTCACACAAAGTCTGCTGGTGGGAATGATTATTATAAACTACCAGGTTCTTTTGGGCAATGAGGTCTTAGAAGTGTGGTATTAGTTTCACAGTAAAAATGAAAATTAACTGATTGCTTATTAAGATGCTGGCAGATAAATAAATTAATAGCTTTTGGTTTCCCACTGTTGAATTGAAATTTCATTGACATAAAAAGTTGCAACCTTTCTAGTTCAATTGATTAATGTAGGTTGGGTACACAAAAGGCTGGAAAAACTCAGCGGGTGCAGCAGCGTCTAAGGAGCGAAGGAGATAGACGATGTTTCGGGTCGAGACCCTTCTTCAGACTGGTCAGGGATCAGGGAAACAAGAGATATAGGCGGTGATGTGAAGAGATAAAGAACAATGAATGAAAGATATGCAAAAAAGTATCAATGATAAAGGGAACAAGCCATTGTAAGCTGTTTGTGGTGTGAAAATGAGAAGCTGGTGCGACTAGGGTGGGGGAGGGAGATAGAGAGAGAGGGAATGCCAGGGCCCGAGGGCTGAGGGAGAGGTGGGAATGGGAGGAGACAGCAAGGGTTAACAGAATTGAGAAAAATCAATGTTCAAGCCCAAAGGATGCAGACTCCCCAAGCGGAATATGAGGTGCTGTTCCTCCAACTTGCGGTGTTGCTCACTCTGGCCTGGAGAAGGCCCAGGACCGAGAGGTCGGATACGGAATGGGAGGGGGAGTTGAAGTGCTGAGCCACCGGGAGGTCGGGTTGGTTAATGAGGACCGAGCGGAGGTGTTCGGCGAAACGATCGCCAAGCCTCCGCTTGGTCTCACCGATATAGATCATCTGGCATCTGGAGCAGCGGATGCAGTAGATGAGGTCGGATCTGGAAGGACTGCTTGGGTCCCTGAAAGGAGTGGAGGGGGGATGGTGAAGGGACAAGTGTAGCATTTCTTGCGGTTGCAAGAGAAAGTGCCCGGGGAAAGGGTAGAGCGGGAGGAAGGGAAGAATTGACAAGGGAGTTGCGGAGGGAGCGGTCTTTGCGGAAGGCTGACAGGGGGGGAGATGGGAAGATGTGGCGAGTGGAGGGGTCACGTTGGAGGTGGCAAAACTGGCGGAGGACTATGTGTTGTATTTGCCGGCTGGTGGAGTGAAAGGTGAGGACCAGGGGGACTCTGCTCTGTTTGCGAATGGGGGAATGGGGAGAGAGGGCAGTGTTGCGGGGTATGGAGGAGACCCTGGTGCGAGCCTCATCTATGGTGGGGGAGGGGAATCCCCGTTCTCTGAAGAATGAGGCCATTTGTGATGACCTGGTGTGGAACACCTCATCCTGGGAGCTGATGCGGCATAGGTGGAGGAATTGGGAATAGGGGATGGAGTCCTTACAGGAAGCAGGGTGGGAGGAAGAGTAGTCCAGATAGCTGTGGGAGTCAGTTGGTTTGTAGTGGATGTCGGTCAGGAGTGCATCACCTGCAATAGAGATGGTGAGGTCAAGGAATTTTAGGGAAATGTCGGAAATGGTCCAAGTGTATTTGAGTGCCGGATGGAAGTTGATGGGGAAATGGATGAAGTCAGTCAGTTGTTAATATAGGTTAATATGTTTTGTGTTAATAGTGAAAGTCTAAAACAGAGGAATGTTAAATATTTAGCATTTTCTTGTTAAACAAATGCTTCAACAAAAAGTTAAGTACAAATTAAGAGTTCTAAGCTCAGAACTTTTATTAGAAGCCATTTTTCATAACAGAAAAAAATCAATTCCAACATTTAATTGTGATAACCTCTCATTTCTGGTATCACATTTGCAAATTTGATTTGCACTTTCTAATTTGCATACATATCCTCTATACATGCGCCCAGAATTCAGTACAGTGAAGTAAAGGTCCAAGGTCACAAAATTCAGGTACAGGGTGCTATCTCTGTGTGTGCACTCTGTGTCTAACAGAATCTCATCTGTCGTGGATAGACACAAAAAGCTGGAGTAACTCAGTGGGACAAGCAGCATCTCTGGAGAGAAGGAATGGGTGACGTTTCGGGTCAAGACCCTTCTTCAGACTCTCTAAATTAGTGTAGGGGAGAGCATTAGAGGAAAAGCAAAGAAATATGTTGTTGAGTAGGGACAGAGTGAAGGAATTTTCCAGCATTGGTCTTACTCATAGTTACATATTTTCTTAACAATTCCAATCCATTCAGACTTTTGCCATTCCATTCCACAATAGTGCAAGACTGTTTAATGTTGACATAGAGCATAGAGATTACAGCTGAACAGATCAGAACCAAAAACCTCCAAATCGTTTTCTACAACTTGCTTTCTTATGTATGCCAGATTGAAAAAAGCTGTTCACAGTTAACGACTGCTCCTTCTGCCCTAGTGAAAATCCCAATTTATTAGCCCAGAATTTAATGATGCCATATCCTGGCCTAAAACCTGGTAAAAACAGCAGTGATTCTCATTTTTTGTTAAGAGCTGGAATAGGATGAGGATAGGGAGCTAAGGGATAAATAGACCATGGTATCTGGGTGGTAATCATCAAATACTTTCCGCACAATACCAGTACTGCTAAATGCAAATGGCATAGTCTTTCACACATTTCCTCAATAACATGTAACCAGAATTCCATACGGTATAGTGGCCCAGGCAAGGAACAGGATTCGAAACATTTCAGCATTGAATCACAATATTTGGGGTTGCCTGGCACCGCTTTCTTGTCATTCATACATGGAAATGCAACACTGTGGAGTGGCTCAGGGAAGAGTCCCATTATTTTATGAATCAGCCATTATTGGGCATAGGATTATAGAGTCTTGGATTAATCTACCATAGAAACATAGCCTTTGGACCCGTTCATAAATAGACTGCCATGGTCTGAGACGCATTGGAAATACAGAAATATCCATAAAAATTAATAGCTTTCTTCAATGTTTCCACCTCTCCTTCTTATCAAAAGCTGCTGATTTTAGGCCAGATATTTTTCCAGAAATCCTCATGACTTACAAAAGCCATTCAAACCATCAAGTCCTTTGACATTCCTCCACTACATCTCCCTGCAACCCATTCTCTCTACTTTCCCATTAACATCCCCCTGAATCACTTGGAACTCACATACTGGGGATAAGTTATAATGACATTTTAACCAACCAGCTTGCTTTTGGGGTGTGGGAGAAAATCAGATAAATCAGAAATTGGGCTGTTAGAGTGCAAGCTAGATTCTAGGAGTTAGCATAAAGAGTTAGCTTGACCATGGGATCGTCGCTGTGACTTCCCTGCAATTTGGGCAAGGATGAAGTAGAGGGCCTTGAGGGGGGCATATTTGCAACACTTGCAGCAGGAATGAAAGGAAAAGTGGCAAAGAGAGAGGAAGGTATCAATTCCGCCCCCAATGGTAGAGCATCTTTGATTGTCTGCACCTCCTCCAGTAAGATCTCCATCTGCACCTCCTCTTTTGGTCGATCTGCCATCCTGCAGAGATACCCAAAGCACATTCAGCAGAAGTGGCTTGAGGAGCCCAGTCATAGTGCTCAAAAAAGGTTGCTCCATGAAGATGGCAGAGTGAAGATGAGGCAAGATTTTTCTTCAACATCTCCGAACAAATAATGCAGAATGCCCATTAACACCTAAACATTTTGCCACAACACCCATTGAAAAGTAATAACCTTCTTGTATTTTATTTCATCTGAGGGATTTTTCAGCGAATTGGCGCTCATGCATAAACAAATAAGTTGGAAATGAAATAGGACTTATGTCAAATAAATAGGGACAAACAGCAGTATTCTCAATAAACAAATCAGCATCATCATCATTATCATCATTGAAAACATCTACGGGCATGGTGCCCTAAAATGCTAAGTACAACAGTGATCGCATCTTCTACTGAAGTGTGGATGGCCGTTGGCTCGCGAGGGCCACAGCCTCCTCCTCACCTGGCAAACCAGGTGGGGGAGACAGTTTAGTCGCCGACTATCCAACCATGGAGCAGGTAGCACGGGATTACATGGTACCCGTGACGGGGGAACTCCCCCTCAACCTGACAATAAATAGTACACAATACACAAATAGTACATTTCAATAGAGTTCATGGTAGACTGACAAGGTTGGTTGGGCATCTTGCTTGGGCCTGCATTATACACAACAGTAAAATTCACTGTTGCCTTTGGCAGGCCAGCAACAACATTTGGCCATTTAATGAAAAGGGTATTTGTAATTCAAAACGTCAAATACAGCAAGAATTTCACTCGGCACTCATGATTCTTGATCCCTTATATGCTTCTCAGACCAGGTATCTCAAAGTGCTGGTGAGAAACCATCAATGCTGTCTACACAAAATCCTACAAATACACAGGGAAGATTAACAAACCAACATCAGGGCAACATCTCTCACGTCAACATTGTGAGCTTAATTACTCTCGGTCACCTTTGTTGGGCAGCCCATGTTGTGTGTTTGTCCAAAACCAAACTCCTGAACAAACACACTATTCCAAGCTAAGTCAGTGGAAAAAATCCCAAGTGGATAAAGGAAAAAATTGAAATCTATACTCACTGTTTCCTTGGAAAATGCAACATCTTCTCTGACTGAAGAAACAAGGATGCTGCTTTACAAAATCCCCCGACTCTTCGGTATCTTTATCCGATGAACACCTAAAGTGGCAGGAAAAATTTGACATAATACTGCCTCGAGTCCAGGTATCAATAGAGCATGGAAGTCCCGTGTCAATGGTGGATGGAATACTTTACCGCACAAACTACCCAAGCTCTGTCAGGCACTCATTGCCCCATTTGTGGTCAAGACTACTGTTCCAACATTGTTCTCATCAGTGAGATCACAGTATATAGATCTGGAGTAATTTTGCACTGGAAGCTCCAGGCCGGCACCAAAAACGTGGCGACTCTAGTGTACTGACTCAGTGTCATCTACTATATTACATCCTTATACTTAGTATGATTGTGCCTAATGTACAGTAATGGCCCTGTCTCACTGTGCGAGTTGACCCACGAGGTACCCCGACTGACAGACTCGTGGCTGTGCACGAGACTTCAAGTTTATGATCAAGTGTGTAACCGAGTTCCCACGGGTATGTCATTGCTGCGATGTTCCAAGTTCCTCTCCCGAGTTACCAAGTTCCTCTCCCGTTACTCTTGAGCCAACCGTGAATGAAGGTATGTTTTAATAAAGCAACAATGTTAAAATACATCTCCATCCTGTGGTTTTGAGTTATTTCAGCGCGGCGGCATCTATTGATATGACCTACAATGGGAAAATGCGCATCCTCCAGTAACCAAGCATTTCTTGTTGTTTTATGTTTTTAAATACTTTTTTTGCAATGGATCTCTATTTTAAATAATTTTTAAAAAGGAAGCAGCTCGGGTGACTGACATTGAGCGGCCGCCGGGACCCGACAGCAGACACACACACACACACACACACACACACACACACACACACACACACACACACACACACACACACACACACACACACACACACACACACACACACACACACACAGACAGAGAGAGAGAGAGATACACACAGACAGCAGGACTGGCCGCCACTTCAGAGGAAGGAAGCAGCTCGGGTGACTTTGAGCGGCCACCGGGACCCGACAGCAGACACACACACAGATACAAACAGATAGACAGAGAGGGAGAGAGAGAGACACACACACACACACACATACACACACACACACATAGAGAGAGAGATACACACAGACAGCAGCTGGCCACCACTTCAGAGGAAGCAGCTCGGGTGACTTTGAGCGGCCGCCGGGACCCGACAGCAGACACACACACAGATACACACACACACAAACACACACACACACACAAACACACACACAAACACAGACACACACACAGACACACACACAGACACACACACAGCCACACACACAGCCACACACACACACACACATATGTGGCGTTTCTGCTCGGGACCCTTCTTCAGACAATCCAATGTCCCATAATATATTCTTTAAATATTAAGTTTTCTGTTGAAAGTGTGGTGCCGTGGTTACGGGTTGTCGGAAGGAAGATGATGAGGTCTGGTACAAGTTGACTTTGTTTTCAGTAATCAGGCCTCTATGTTGGCCGATGTCTGGTTGATCGAGCGTTCATACAGTTGCGAGCGAGCGAGGTCCATATATAGGATTTAAAGAAGGAACTGCAGATGCTGGAGAATCGAGGGTACACAAAAAGCTGGAGAAACTCAGCGGGTGCAGCAGCATCTAAGGAGCGAAGGAGATAGGCGACGTTTCGGGTCGAGACCCTTCTTCCTAATAAAGGAAGAAGGGTCTCGACCCGAAACGTCGCCTATCTCCTTCGCTCCTTAGATGCTGCTGCACCCGCTGAGTTTCTCCAGCTTTTTGTGTACCCTCCATATATAGGAGCAAGGAACGCAAAGCCTCTGAGGGTTCATTGTTCCCCTGGTTTGGATTGCTCCCAGGAGAGCGGGCACAAAGAAAAATTTAGGCATTTTTCTGTGGAAGGGGGAGGGCAGTATAAAATCGAAAGCATTGTACAGCAGCACTCTCCCCAACTTGAAACACAGCGCAGCGTAAACAATTAAACAGCTTCACTTTTAAAAGCAAAGACACACGTTAAATTACACGGCCCCAAGAAATCGCCTCTCAATTGCTTCGGGGTTGGAATTGAAATATATATAATATATATAATATGTATATACATATTATACTACTTTGGTTCAGTCCCTTTCAGATTATAAAAAAGTTCCCACAGACTCACGAGACACTATGGTAAACGCACGGGCCATTACGTTACTGCAACGAGTTAAAATGTTTCCATTTTTAACTTGAACAGTTAATTTGACTCGTGGAAAAAATCAAACATGTTTGATTTTTTTCACGAGTTAACAAGTTTCCCGAGTACCTGCCATTAGCGCCACGAGTGGACAAGTTGAACGCGCGAGTTCCGACGTTCCCGCTACGTGATCACCACGAGTGAAAACTCGGGGTCACTCGTGGGCCAACTCGCACAGTGATACAGGGGTTTAAGATTGTCACAGAACTGCACACAAAAAAAATTCACTGTACTTAGGTACACATGGCAATAAAGTAGCATTAAACAAATGACTCAATCTCGAGGTACTGCCGATGTAGAGTCTTCCAGAATGATTGATAGGTGAATGTTGCAAATCATCTGTGCTCTGATTAATGCTTCCCATCTGACAATAGATACCCGTAATTTTTAGCTTAAAGCTGTGATTCAGTAAAGTGAAGGATGGTGCTGAAGTTAGACCAGGTCTAAACTGCCTTGATTTCTTTAGAGGTAGGTTTAGTGACAACACTATAATCAGGCAGAGCAGTGATGACTGGGAGACTTCCCTGGCATTCCCAAAAGTGGCTGAGATCAATTTAATGCACATGATTTATATGTAATTATCCTCCATTAATTACATATTTCATGAGAAATTAATCTATTTTATTTGGAGAATGAAGGAATGAATGAATGAATGAATGAATGAATGAATGGATGAAAGAATGAATAAATGAATATGTTTATTGGCCAAGTATTCACATACAAGGAATTTGCTTTGGTGCTCCGCACACATGTGACAACATGACACACAGTGACAGTTAGGAATGACACATAAAACATTAAACATTACTAATAAAACATTATCGATTAAACATGTAAATTAAATAAAATACCAGAGCAAACGGAGGTGACAGATTTTTGGTTATTCAGTGGAGCTATGACTCATGGAAAAAAGCTGTTTTTATGTCTGGCTGTGGCAGCTTTGACAGTCCGGAATCACCTTCCAGAAGGAAATGCTTCAAAGAGATTGTGGCCAGGGTGAGAGGGGTCAGAGATGATCTTACCTGCTCACTTCCTGGCCCTTGCACTGTACAGTTTGTCAATGGAGGGAAGGTTGCAGTCAATAACCATCTCAGCTGATTGGACTCTGAAAGTTTAAAGATTTAAAAGTTATAAAATGCATGCTTAACCTTTCTCCTATTCCACTAATGGTGTTTTATCATTGATGTTTTATTATTATTAATTTTTAGTGTTTTCTGAGTCATTTATAACTGTCACTGTATGTCATGTTGTTACTTGTGGATGGAGCACCAACAGAAATTCCTTGTATGTGAATACTTGGCCTATAAACTTACTTACATACTTACTTACTTACTTACTTACTAGTGAGTGTTCTGCACAATAACATATTTATTTTTGCCTTTCTTCTATAACACTAGCGAGATTACAGCACAATAACATGAATGTTTTTCTCTGTGATATAAACAACCGGAAGAATGTTCAGACAGCAGTTCTTTCCTCTACAGATTGCGATGTACATAAACAAGGTCAAAAAACAAATGATTGAATCTGCAAAAATATAGCTTCTTCAGCATAACCCTATATGAGCTAACCTTTCCTCTATCAGAAGAACCTGTCAATCCTAACAGGCAAGAGGCTGTACAATGCTCGGTAAGATAAAGAATTGCTGAATTGCTGATTATTCGGGTATAAATATATCTGATTGAACATTACCTCTGTGTGTGGGGATAGAGTGACTCTATAGTCTGTATTTTACATACTGTGAGATTTAACTGCTACACCTGTCTGGGCGAAATAAAGATTTCAAGAGTTCAAGAGTTCAAGAGAGTTTTATTGTCATGTGACCCTGATAGGACAATGAAATTCTTGCTTTGCTTCAGCACACCAGAACATAGTAGGCACGAATACTGAACAGACCAGTGAGTCCATATACCATTGCATAAATATATACACACATGAATAATTAAACTGATAAAGTGCAAATAAACAGATTATTGGCTATTAATGTTCAGAGTTTTGTCCGAGCCGAGCTTAATATCCTGATGGCTCTGGGGAAGCAGCCGTTCGTGAACCTGGTTGTTGCAATCTTCAGGCTCCTGTGCCTTCTACCTGAAGGTAGTGGGGAGATGAATGTATGGCCTGGATGGTGTGGGTCCTTGATGATGCTGCCAGCCTTTTTGAGGCAGCGACTGTGATAGATCCCCTCGATGGATGGGAGGTCAGAGCCGATGATAGACTGGGCAGTGTTTACCACTTTTTGTAGTCTTTTCCGCTCCAGGGCGCTCAAGTTTCCGAACCAAGCCACAGTGCAACCAGTCAGCATGCCCTCCACTGTGCACCTGTAGAAGTTAGAGAGAGTCGTCATACCAACTATCCGTAATCTTCTCAGGAAGTAGAGGCACTGATGTGCTTTCTTTATGATTACATCAGTGGTCTCGGACCAGGAAAGATCTTCAGAGATATGTACGCCCAAGAATTTGACCCTTTCCACCATCAACCCGTTGATATAAACAGGGCTGTGGGTCCCCATCCTCCCTCTTCCAAAGTCCCCAATCAGTTCCCTGGTTTTGCTGGTGTTGAGGGCCAGGTTATTGAGCTGGCACCATTTGGTCAGTCGGTCGATCTCCCTTCTGTACTCTGACTCGTCCCTATCAGTGATACGTCCCACAACAGTGGTATCATCAGCTAACTTGATGACGGAGTCGCACTATGACCCGCTACGCAGTCATGCGTATAGAGTGAGTTCAGCAGGGCGCTAAGCACGCAGCCTTGAGGTGCTTCCATGCTGATTTTTATTGAGTCTGACACATTACCACCAATTGCAGAGGGATGCACAGAGACCCAGTTCTGCGAGTTTGGTAACCAGCTTGGAGGGGATGATTGTATTAAATGCTGAGCTGTAAACAATGAATAGCAGCCTGACATATGAGTTTTTGTTGTCCAAGTGGTCCAGAGTGTAGTGGAGATCCAGCGAGATCACATCCACCGTTGATCTGTTGTGGCGGTAAGCGAACTCCAGAGGCTCCAGGTTTTTGTCGAGGTAGGAGTTGATTTGTGCCATGATCAACCTCTCAAAGCAACATCACCACAGACATTAATGCCACTGGTCGATAGTCATTGTGGCACGTCACCTTGCTCATCTGGGGCACCAATATAATTGATGACCTTTAAAAGCAGATGGGACCTTGGACCTCAGAAGAGAGAGGTTAAAAATGTCCGTAAAAACTCCAGCCAGTTGGTCTGCACAGTTTTTAGAACACGACCAGGTATACCATCAGGTCCAGGTGCTTTTCGAGGGTTCATCCCTCTGAAGGATTTTCTGACATCGGCCTCGGTGACTGTGAGTGAAATACCATCACATCGAATGGGGGCTCGAGAAGGCACAGCAGTGTTCTCCCTATCAAAGTGTGCGTAAAACGCATTGAGCTCATCAGAGAGTGATGCTATGCCGACATTCGAGCTGCCTCCTGGTCTCGCTTTGTTGGTGATGATTGCATTCAAGCCCCGCCACAGCTGCCGAACATCTGTCTCATCCTCCAGTTTGGAGCGGACAGCTTGTAGCCCACTGTATCATCAGACATGAATGCCCGGTGTCTGGTTTTCAGAAGAGTGCGGATCTCATAGTTCATTCAAGACTTCTGATTGGGAAACACTTGGAAGGTTTTTGTTGGGATTCAGTCCCCCATACATTTCTTTATGAAGTCTGTAATGACTGTGGCATATTCGCTCAGGTCCATTGCCGACTCCATGAACATTGCCCAGTCTACATACTCTAAACAGTCCTGTAGTTGTTCCTCTAGATTTTGCTTCCTCATTGCCGCAGGAAGCACATCCTCTGTTGTGCCCTTTTGACTGTGGAGTCGATGGTGCCATGATTGCTGTTTCTTTCAAATCAACTGCATATCAACTTTGTTGTTTGCCGAGTGCACATTAAGGTCATTAACATGGTTTTGACAATGACAACTCAGTTCCAAAGTAGCATCTACAGTCTCTGTCTCTGAGAGCTGGAATATCCTGAACCCGCAACAAAATGCATTTGCTGCTTTGTAAATATCATCTAAAACAACATTACAAGATACATTTTGAAAACAATAATTAGATGACATTGTATTGGAAGTTTTATACATGTGTTACTGCTAAAGCAAGAAAGTTTAAAAAAAACTCAATTTCAAACACTCTACATAATCCGTTAAACAATACTTGCTTGTGTTTATATATAAATAACAATTCCCTTGGTTAAAAGCCAATTTATGTTTCTGTATTTTACATTCATGTATGTTGAAAATTGAATGACATATTATTTCCAAGAAAATGTTCAGATCATAGCTAAATGATCCTGCCCATATATAAATTGGCCTGGACTCTTTAAAACAAATTATTTTTTTGAACAGGCAATAGAACAATTAGCATAATCTGGGCATTGTTGGCTTTTGCAAAAGCCAAATGTTCTAATTTCAATAGATTTGAGATGTAAAGAGATGCAGAGCACAGCAGACATACTGAGATAAGACAGAAACAACAAGCAAGCCATGGCAGAGCTCTGGCAGAGCTATGGCAGCTGCTGAGTGCGAAAATAATACAATTCAGAGGTCAAATAGTCCATTAACTATCCCTTATTATTGATCTTAGGTGAGATGTCAAACGATAAATCTTAACTTAAAAAGGCACTATTAAGTAAAGGAGCTTAAGAAAGAGGAAAATATAGTTCAAGTTCACATTTATTGACACATGCACCAATTAAGGTACAGTGATATTGGAGTTACCATACAGCCATACAAGTAAAAAGAACACAATACACGATAGAATTTAAACATCCACCACAGTATTTCCGCAGTCGCCACTACAGATGTTCAGGCCCTCTCGTCGGGATGATCGAAACTCCGACGTCGGGACGGATCTGAACACACCTGGAGTTCCCGAATCGGCCACTTCTTACCGGAGACCGCAGCTTCACGATGTTAAAGTCCACAGGGCCCGCGGTCGGAGCTCCAACACTGGCGAACCTCGGCAAAGGATCGCAGCTCCGCAATGTTAAAGTCCATGCTGCGCCCACGGCTAGAAGCTCTGCAGACCGCTGCTCCACGATGTTAGCATACATTTAGACACACTATAAATAACAAAAAAAGTCGAAAATACACACGAGCTGCTGGCGAGGAAAATATGGAAGCAATATTTTGGGAAAACTGGGATATTTTTTCCCTTCAACCCCTGCCAGCTAAAAGATGAAGAACATTAAGGGATTGCTTTCTCCAGAGAATGCTGGAAACACTTGACAGACAGGAGAGATGAACAAGTCAACATTCCTGAATAATGCCTTTCATCAGAAATAAGAATTGATGGCATGGCTCCATGAGGAGCTCCATTGGCATCTCCCTTGCCAAGTCAAGTTTATTGTACAAAAGTATGCTGATGTAAATATGCAATGAAAAGCTTTGTATCATGTTTGCAGCATCAACTTACACAGATAGTATGCAAAAACATAAATGTATATTATCATATATATTTTTAAAACACAAAGCACGAGATATTAGTGCGAAAAATAGACAATTAGACAATAGAAAATAGACAATAAACAATAGGCGCAGGAGTAGGCCATTAGGCCTTTAGAGCCAGCACCGCCATTCAACGTGATCATGGCTGATCATCCCCAATCAGTACCCCGTACCTGCCTTCACCCCATATCCCCCGACTCTGCTATTTTTAAGAGCACTATCTAGCTTTCTCTTGAAAGCATCCAGATAACGTACCTCCACCACCCTCTGAGGCAGAGACTTCAACAGACTCACCACTTTCTGTCAGAAAAAGTGTTTTTTCGTCTCCGTTCTAAATGGCTTACTCCTTTTTCTTAAACTGTGGCCCCTGGCTCTGGACTCCCCCAACATCGGGAACATGTTTCCTGCCTCTGGCATGTCCAAACCCTTAACAATCTTATATGTTTCAATGAGATATCCTCTCATCCTTCTAAACTCCAGAGTGTATAAGCCCAGCTGCTCATTTTCTCAGCATATGACAGTCCACCTATGCTTCACTCCCTCAATAGTCCTTCCTTAAATTAGGGGACCAAAACTGCACACAATACTCCAGGTGTGGTCTCACTAGGGCTCTGTACAACTGCAGAAGGACCTCTTTGCTCCTATATTCGATTCTTCTTGTTATAAAAGCCAACATGCCATTCGCTTTCTTCACTGCCTGCTGTACCTGCATGCTTACTTTCATAGACTGATGTACAAGGACTCCCAGATCCCTTTGTCCTTCCCCTTTTCCCAACTTCACGCAATTTAGATAATTATCTGAATTCCTGTTTTTGCTACCAAAGTGGATAACCACAAATGTATCCGCATTAAACTTCATCTCCCATGCATCTGCCCACTCCCCCAACCTGTTCAAGTCACCCTGCATTCTCATAGCATCCTCTTCACAGTTCACACTGCCACCCAGCTTTGTGTCATCTGCCACCCAGCTTTGTGTCATCAATTAGAAAACAAATCATTGTAGTTCTAGAGATGGTCCATTGTGTTCCATTGCAAAGGTATAGTTAGGGTTGTGCAGGTTGGTTCAAGAACCTGATAGCTATAGAAAAGTAGCTACTCCTGAACCTGGTGGTGTGAGATCCCAGGTTTCTGAACATCCTGCCCAATGGTAACAGCGAGAAGAGGGCCTGGCCTATATTGGTGGGGATCTTCGACGATGGATGCCATCTACTTGAGGCAGCACTTATGTAGATGCTTTTGATAGTGGGGAGGGCTGTACACATGATCAACGGGGTAGAGTGCACCGCTCTCTGCAGTCTCTTGCATCCTTGCATACCTTTTAGAATACATCTGTATGGGTTTGTTAGAGTATGCAGTAACATGTCAAATCACATTAAACCTAGAAAGTATTGGTGCTGGTGTGCCTTCTTCATGACTACATCAATTTGTTGGGTCAACCCAGGAATTTGAACTTCCTAATTCTTTCCACTACCAACCCATTAATGAAAACTGGTGCATGGTTTCCCGACTTTCCCTTGTCGATGTCACCAATTAGTTCTCAGTCATGCAGCAGCCACAGACCCATGTTTACTAGAACAGTGGCACCACAGTTTATTTCGTAGATGAGTAATGCAGAGAATTGAACAGACAATCCAAAGAGCCAGCGTGGCTTACGCACTAAGCTAGCCACATCCTGATGGACAAAGATACCAGCCTGTATCATTTCAGAGTTTACAGTTTAGAGATATAGTATCAGTGAGAGATAATAAATGAACCCGTAAGAGGCATGAACCTACTTGTTATCGGTCTCACCAATTTACTGGTGTAGATGCACCCGCCTGTGCAGCATTTGTAGAACTGACCATCACAGTCCTTACAGAGACCAAGCCCTGTCACGTTGTGTTGCATTACACTTGCTCTATGTGGTCAAGGCTCAGAAGAAACCAACCAACCCAGAAATGAGCATCTATGAAGCGTTGTGATCAACATCTCTAGCAAAGGTTAAGTTCTCCATAATCGGCACAATCTGCATATGTCTCATTCCACTGTTACCATCAAACCAGGAAATTAACCCCAGATCAAGAAGGCGTGAAAAGCACATGGGACCAGCACCAAAGAGATCCTACAAGTTATGAAATAAAAGCCGAGTGAATCTTCAGTGCATACATAGCAACATAGAAAATAAGTGCAGGAGTAGACCATTCAGCCCTTTGAGACAGCACTGCCATTCGATATGATCATGGCTGACCATCCAAAAATCAGTACCCCTTTCCCCTTTTTCCCCTATATCCCTTGTTTCTGTTGGCCCAAAGAGCTAAATCTAACTTCATAGATTCATAACTTCGTAACTTCAAAGATTCATAACAAGAGGATTTCAGTATAGGAGTAAAGAGGGGTTCTTCTGCTGTTGTATAGGGCTCTGGTAAGACCAAAACTGCAGTATTGTGTACAGTTTTGGTCTCCTAATTTGAGGAAGGACATCCGTGTGATTGAGGCAGTGCAGCGTAGGTTCATGAGATTGATCCCTGGGATGGTGGGAATGTCATATGAGGTAAGATTGAAAAGATTAACATAGAAACATAGAAAATAGGTGCAGGAGTAGGCCATTCGGCCCTTCGAGCCTGCACCACCATTCAATATGATCATGGCTGATCATCCAACTCAGTATCCTGTACCTGCCTTCTCTCCATACCCCCTGATACCTTGAGCCACAAGGGGCCACATCTAACTCCCTCTTAAATATAGCCAATGAACTGGCCTCAACTACCTTCTGTGGCAGAGAATTCCACAGATTCACCACTCTCTGTGTGAAATGATTTTCTCATCTTGGTCCTAAAAGACTTCCCCCATTATCCTTAAACTGTGACCCCTTGTTCTGGACTTCCCCAACATCGGGAACAATCTTCCTGCATCTAGCCTGTCTAACCCCTTAAGAATTTTGTAAGTTTCTATAAGATCCCCCCTCAATCTTCTAAATTCTAGCGTGTACAAGCCGAGTCTATCCAGTCTTTCTTCATATGAAAGAACTGCCATCCCAGGAATCAGTCTGGTGAACCTTCTCTGTACTCCCTCTATGGCAAGAATGTCTTACTTCAGATTAGGAGACCAAAACTGTACACAATACTCCAGGTGTGGCCTCACCAAGGCCCTGCACAACTGATAATGAATGAGAATGCCTTTTTATTGTCACTATACACATGTACAATGAATGAGATTAAAAGCTGCTCCTACTCAGTGCAAAAACAAAAAAGGGGGGGGGGGAACAAATAAGGTGCACAGTTTCTGCGGAGCTATATACATATCTATAAAAGACAATGGATAAATAGAATAAATAAATAGGATTCCTATATCCAGTATGGGTTATTGCACATATTGGAAATTACAGTTACAGTACAAATTACAGTAGGAGGATAGATGAAAGTCCGGGGTTAGGCTGTGAAGTCAGTGCATGTGTGAGTTCAGGGAGATAATGGATTTTGGAAAGAAACTGTTCTTGAGTCTATTTGTCCTTGTGCTGATGCACCTATAGCGCCTCCCTGAGGGCAGCAGGTTGAACAGGCCAAATGCAGGATGGGAGCTGTCCTTGATAATGTTCTTCGCCCTGCTGAGGCAGCGGGAGGTGTAAATGTGCATCAGAGAGGGGAGAGGGCAGCCGATGATCTTCTGTGCTGCCCTAACTACCCTCTGAAGTCTCTCCCGGTCTGCCATGGTGCAGCTGCCGTACCATGCTGTAATGCAGTATGTCAACAGGCTCTCAATGGACAAGCGGTAGAAGGTCAGCAGCAGGTTGGAGTCCAGGTTGTGCTTCCTGAGGACCCACAGGAAGTGCAGCCGCTGCTGAGCCTTCTTGATGACCGCTGTGATGTTATCTGTCCAGAAGATGTCAGCGGAGATGAGGACGCCGAGAAACCGGAAGATGTAGACCCTCTCCATACACTCGCTGTTGATGTATAAGGGAGCTAAGTCGTTGCTGTGCCTCCTGAAGTCGACAAAGAGCTCTTTGGTTTTCTTGGTGTTCAGAGCCAGGTTGTTTTCTGAGCACCAGGCTGTCAACTTCAGGACTTCCTCTCTGTAGGCTGCCTCGTCTCCCCTTGTGATGAGACTGACTACTGTCATGTCGTCAGCAAACTTGACGATTCAGTTGTTGTTGTGTACTGGACTACAGTCGTGGGTGTAGAGACAGTATAGGAGGGGGCTTAGCACACAGCCCTGTGGGGAGCCGGTACTCAACATGCGAGTGGAGGAGAGGTGGGGGCCGAGTCTCACCGTCTGGGGCCGGTTGGTGAGGAAGTCCTTTATCCAGGCACATGTGAGAGTAGGGAGCCGAGAGTGACCAGTTTGTTGATGAGAATGTCCGGGATGATAGTATTGAAAGCTGAGCTGTAATCCACAAAGAGCATCCGGACGTAGTTCTGCCCCAGCTCCAGGTGGCTCAGCACAGAGTGGAGAACTACGGTGATGGCGTCTTCTGTGGACCTGTTTGGGCTATAGGCGAACTGGTGGGGGTCGAAGTCTGGAGGGAGATAGTCCTTGATGTGCTGGAGGACCAATCTCTCGAAGCACTTCGTGATTACTGGAGTGAGAGCCACAGGACGATAATCGTTTAGGCTGGTGATGGGGGACTTCTTCGGCACTGGGCCGATTGTGGCTTATTTTAGGCAGGATGGGATAACTGCCTGTCCAGGGAGTGATTGAAGATTCTGGTGAAGATGACGGTGAGCTGGTGGGCACACGCTTTGAGCACCTTCCAAGGTACTTCATCTGGGCTGGCACCCTTCTTGGGGTTCACTGCCAGGAGCACCCGTCTGACATCATGCTCCCTTACAGTGAGTGGAGTCGTGCAGAAGCCAGGTAAGGGTGGGAGCAGGGCTGTAGCAGATGAGTGCTGCTGTTGTGATGTTTCAAAGCGGGAAAATAAGCAATTTAGCTTCTCTGCCAGCAGCGTACTCAGGTCTTCTGTCATTGTGGCACAGCTTCTGTAGTTTGTGATTCACCAGTTTCTGACTGCAATGGACCTACATTTGTTTTAACTAACCTTTTTCTCTTCGCATATCTGACTTTTGCAGTCAGTTTTTTATGTTCCCTGCCAATTTTCTTTCATAATCTATTTTCCCTTTCCTAATTAAGCCCTTTGTCCTCCTCTGCTGGACTCTGAATTTCTTCCAGTCCTCTGGTAGGCTGCTTTTTCTGACTAATTTGTATGCTTCAACGTTTGTTTTGATACTATCCCTGATTTCCCTTGTTATCCACGGATGCACTACCTTCCCTGATTTATTATTTTGCCAAACTGAGATGAACAATTGTTGTAGTTCATCCATGCAGGCTTTAAATGCCTTCCATTGCATATCCACCATCAACCCTTTAAGAATCACTTGTCAGTCTATCTTGGCAGATTCACGTCTCATACCCTCAAAGTTACCTTTCTTTAAGGTCAGAACCCATGTTTCTGAATTAACAATGTCACTCTCCATCCTAACGAAGAATTCAACCATATTATGGTCACTCTTGCCCAAGGAGCCATACACAACAAGACTGCTAACTAACCCTTCCTCATTACTCAATGCCCAGTCTAGAATAGCCTGGTTTTGAAAACTATCCTGCATACATTCCAAGAAATCCTCTTCTTCAGCTTCCCTGCCAATTTGTTTCACCCAATCTATATGTAGATTAAAGTCACCCGTTATAACTGTTTTATCTTTGTTGCACGCATTTCTAATTTCCTGTTTGATGCCAAATCCAACTCCACTACTACTGTTAGGTGGCCTGTACACAACTCCCACTAGCGTTTTCTGCCCCTTAGTGTTTCGCAGCTCTACCCATATCGATTCCACATCCTCCAAGCTAATGTCCTTCCTTTCTATTACGTTAATCTCCTCTCTAACCAGCAATGCTATTCCACCTCCTTTTCCTTTCTCTCTATCCCTCCTGAATATTGAATATCCATTGATGTTCAGCTTCCAGCCTTGGTCACCCTGGAGCCATGTCTCCGTGATCCCAACTATATCATATTCATTAATAACTATCTGCACATTCAACTCATCCATCTTATTACGAATGCTCCTTGCACTGAGACACAAAGCCTTCAGGCTTGTTTTACAACACTCTTATACAATTATGTTGAAAAGTGGCCCTTTTTGATAGTTGCCCTGGATTTTTCTGCCTGCCACTTATACTTTTCACCTTGCTACCTATTGCTTCTACCCTCATTTTACACCCCTCTGTCTCTCATGCTCATGCTCATGCTCATGCTCATGCTCATGCTCCCACGCCCCCCCCCCCCCTGCCACATTAGTTTAAATCCCCCCTAACAGCACTAGCAAACACTCCCCCAAGGACATTGGTACCATTCCAGCCCAGGTGCAGACCGTTCTGTTTGTACTGGTCCCAGAGAATAGGCTTGTATTTACTGAAGTTTAGAAGGATGAGGGGGTGTCGCGTAGAAACATATTAAATTATAAACATGACTGGACAAGCTAGAAGCTTGCAGGGCCGAATGGCCTCCTCCTGCACCTATTTTCTATGTTTCTATGTTTCTATGTTAACTCTCCCTTGAAAACATCCTGTGAATTGGCCTCCACTGCCTGTGGCAGAGAATTCCACAGATTCATAATTCTCTGGGTGAAAACGTTTTTCCTCTTCTCAGTTCTAAATGGCCTACCCTTTATTCCTAAACTGTGACCCCTGGTTCTGGACTCCCCCATCATGGGGAACATTTTTCATACAGCTAGTCTGGCCACTCCCTTAAGAATTTATATGTTTCTATACCTTTCTATAAGATCCCCTCTCATCCTTCTAAATTCCAGTGAAAAACAAGCCCAGTCAACCCATTCTTTAATCATATTAACATGTTATGCAGTTAAGAAAAACATGCAATAGGCAGATCTAAGTCACAACAAAGGGATCAGGTGCAAGTTTTAGTGGAGAATTAAACAGCTAATTGGAAAATAATGTTTCAGTAACAAATCTGCAACACATTGGCAACAACAATAGAACCTTGAACCTGAGTGCTAAAGCAAAGACTAAAATTTGCAGCTATGTTCAGACAGAATGATTCATCTTGCTTCCTCATGAGAATCTCAACATCACAGATCCTAGTCTCCAGTCAGCGTGATAGAAAGAAATGGCTGGGGGCACTGAATGGAGCGAAAACTACAGACTAGAAAATGTTTCAGCTGAGTGGTAGCATACCAGAACATGCCATGTCTCTATCAAGCTGCTCCAGTACAGTCACAACACGGGCATGTCCCCAACGATGTAGGAAATTGCTCAGGTATGTTCTGCCAATGAAACAGAACAAGACCTAACAGGGCAGTGTTATCAAATGCCTTGAGCAAATATACATAGCTCATTGTGTGTAGGATGAAACTGCAGAAGCTGCTTTATATCGAAAATAGACACAAAATGCTGGAGTAACTCAGCGGGATAGGCAGCATCTCTGAAGAGAAATAATGGGTTATATATTGGGCCGAGACCCTTCTTCAGACTGATGTCAGGGGAGTGGGTGGTACATAGATAAGGACGTGTATAGATAAGGAAGTGTAAGGTGTGAAAACAGGACAAAGGGAATGCTGATCGAGAAAAACGTGGAATTGATCATTGTTAGTTGGGAGATGAAAACATAACTCATAGTTTGCGTAGCGGCAGATTTTCATATCGTTCAGGTTAATTAGCACCCTAGCCACTATTTGGATGAGAATAATTGAAGGGGTGTCTTCTAACCGCATGCAAGCTCACTCAAAGAGACCTTCAGAGCTTCTTCTCAGATATGGCTTCAAAACACAGTCTTTTGATGAATAAATACTTTATTGTTGATAGAAAACAGTAAGATACATCCAAGTTTCTTCCGACTTGTTGCTAAAATCTTCTTCGAGCTCCAGCTTATTAATTTAGACATTAGAAAACACCTTGTGTCTCCGTAACACTGACATGGTCGAAGGATTGACCTTCTCCATCGTCTCTCAATCTAAAAAACTAGACTTCTTCACAAACATCTAAGCTCCAAACATGCCCAAAAACACGTCATAAATCCCACCCACAATATAACGGGCAGTCTAAAATTTAACGGCACATGGCATCATCAATGACATTCAAAACAGGCCAAATGGCCACTACATACCGGCCCCTACTTTTTCTGAATATATAATGAGGCAATTACTAATAAACATTAAAAAAGTGACCATAAAAGCTATACATACAACAAAATCAAAAGGTCAGGGAATAAAACCCTGTGGCTCCTCGTAGCGAAATTGAACCGCAGTCTACCGCGTGACAGGCAGGGATACTAATCCACTATACTAACGAGGAAAAAATAACATGCACTATCCGCAATCAGAATTCTTCATTGACTCTTCCATCTTCAATTTTGCCTTCTAGAAGCAAGCACAACTTTGTTATTTAATCTTATTACAACAGTGGTTTAATTCAAAGTCGTATTGTTCATACCAATTCCTTAAAATCAGGCATGATACCCAGTATATAGTCCAAAAGATAATAGTCCAAAGCTTTGACAGCATGAAACGTCTTCCTCCATGTCCGATCAACTCATGAACGTGTTGTAACAGCAATGTTGAAGTATGAAAATCCTTCCAAAGACTAACAGGATCTTTAACAATAAAGTTCACCGTTAAGTTTGATTTAATGTCTGAATCATTAGCAGAGATTTAAAATCCCACTCAAGCTTTGGTGATTCTCTGTCTGGCTTGCAGAGAGATTTTAGTTCATTGATCCATTTCTTCTTGCTTAAGAAGCGGTTCACTGTCAGTTCTCTGGAAACTTCACTCGCAGAATTTTCTTGTGTCAACGTATTTCAGTTGCACCACACTATTAACTCCCAATGCTCTCTCTATTGGCAGATCGCCTTTGTCCAAATCTAACTCTCTGGTTTATTTGGCTCTGTCATCTAGTGGAATGCTTACACAATTGTCGCTGTTCCACTTAGAAAGTTTAAATCCTCCCTTATTGCAAAGAGGTCAGATGTTCTACTGGTAGAATTGCTTCCTGCTCAATAGACCTAGATTTTAAGCAATCATACGTAGAAATTATTCTTCAAAGAGATTCCTCTTTCATGAAATTTACTCTTCTCGCCAAACTTGCGTTTCAAAGTCTGGGTACGTTGCTCTGCCATACGGCGATTATTTGGCAGATTAACACTTTCTTGTTTGAAATGTAAGTTCACACAACATGCATTAGGATGTTCACACAACATGCATTAGGTTTCACTGAGTAGTTCATAACATCGATGAAGTTCAATTCTTCATTCGACATTTCTTCAGATTCCTTGCTGGTATTTTCATTAGAGTCATGATTTTATGGCTTCATCACCGGCTTTTCTAATTCATCAGTGGACATTTGATTAAAAGCAATGGCAGGACAGTTCATCTGATTTTCTTTTTCGTGGTTCCTTTTCAATGAGCCATAGATAACCCATCCAAGTCGGGTTTTCGTAGCATACTGTCCATCATCTTGCCTCCTAACAATCTGTATAGGATCCAAAGCTTTCAAAACATTCGTTCCGATAAGTAGATCAATACAAGAATCTATTTCAGGTATCTTGACATCCTTCAGGTAAGGCCATTGCTTTAAGTCTTCATGTCTTGGTATATTTTGACGACCAACAGGCATAGTTCCATGCAGAAACACTTCAGATATCGGTATGAAATTATATCCATCCAAATTGGATATCTCCATACTCGTAATGCAATGACTCATGCTCTCTTTATCTTTAGTCATGGTACATAATCAAATCTTAGTCTCTTCTCCTGTGATATTCAGCCTTCCCACCAGGCTTCCTGTGCAAAGGGTAGTCGAACTTCCATGATCCAGAAAAGCATATGTTTGCAACAATATATTCGCCTTGCTGTTTTACTTGCACTGCTAAAATAGAAAAATTACGAGCTTCTACTCCAGCCTCAATATGAGCAGTTACTTGAGGTGAGGTGATAGCATTTCTAGTAGTTGGCTTCTCGCCCTGTTCTGTTTGTTCCGGTTCATCTTCTTCTATTTGCTCTGCTAACTCATCATCCGTTTGTTCCAGTTCTTCTTCTTCTTCTTCCTGGTGCTCTAGCAGCTCTTCTTCAATGTGAAGTGCTTCAGGATGATATTGTTTACACTCATAACAAATTATAGGACTCTTACAGTCTCTTACTATATATCCTATTTTCAAACATCCAAAACATATTCTCTTGGCTTTCAAGAAATCCATCTTGTCTTCATGTTCTTTCATCTTGAATCTTCAACACCATCTTATGGTGTGACCAGTCTCATCACATAACAAACAAAATACTATTTGCTTGCTAGTAGACACCTTTCTTTTTCTTTCATCTGTCTTTTCCACAGATACGGTCATGATAGCAAAACTACTTCTCTTACGTTTAGATCTTTCTTCAGTTTTGGTAAAGGTAGAACCTTTATGAGTTGCAAGTGGTCTGCGATCTTCAATAGTTCCGCTGTATGAGTCTGACATGTACCGTACTTCTTTGTCTAAAAATTCCACCAGGTTTGGTAGCCTGGCTACTTGTTTGCTCTTATCTCGTATTTCGCCTGCCCTATCTCTCCACTTTTCTCTCATTCTTCTGGGCAACTTGTTAATGATGATTCTCGTATTACTTGCAAGATTCATTTCCTCCATGTAGCCGAGATTTTTCATCGAGCTGCAACAATCTCTCAGAAATATTGCATAATCACTCAATTTTTCCACATCTTCTGGCTTGATTTCTTTCCAAGCATGGGCCTTCTCAATGTATGTGTTCGCAATTCTCTGTTCATCACCAAAATGTTATTTTAGTAATCTTCTTGCCTTTTTATAGCCCTGGTTGCCTGGCTCCTTCTGACAATTTTCTAAACAGTACCTTCACACCTCCACTTGTGTACTGCACCAGAAATCGTAAGCGCTCTTTTTCATCCTTAACTTTCGTCTCTAACACCTCCTCTCGTGCCCTTACGAAAGTTTCATACTGTAAAGGATCTCCACCATATGTAGGAATTTCTACTGGTGGTAGAATGAGAGAGTTATTTTGTCGAGCTAGGATCTGTTGAATTCAGAATGCCTATTCAACAGTGCCAATAATCCATCCTGATAAGTCTGTCTTGGCTCCACCTGTTGATAAACAGGCCTTTGTGATTCAAACTGGCTTGCTCAAGCCTGTGCACCAGGCCTCAAAAAAGCGTGGTCCAGTAATGGTTTGTCGCGAGCATCCACAGACACTCCAATAGTAATTGGTTTCGATCTGGCACCCGTTTGCTGAGATTAAGTTTTAGCCATCTTCCTTTGTGCCAATGGGTTTTCAAAGCATAGAAATCCGGTGGACCTCGATTGTGGAACTGATCCAACTGCCAATTAATTTAGAGCAGTTTTTCTTCTTTGTCCAGAGTTCATCGTCCTCGACAATCTAGAGCTGCATCTTGACCCCTCACTTTCCAGTATGTCCTTCCTGGCTTTGGCCACCGCCATCTTTGTATCTAATTCCAGTTGTTCCTGACATCGCATCATCTGTTTCTGCTGTCATGCCATCTATTTTTGCTGTTGCGCCATCTCATGCGCCACCTCTTCTTGCTGTTGCGCCATCTCATGCTTTTTCTTCATGGCATCCGCTTCTATTGAGAGCGCAGCTAAATCAGCTTTTGCTCACAATTGAGCAGAAGCCCTCGAAACCGAACTGGTTGAGCAACCAGATTTATGTCTTGATCCTCGTGAAGATATATTGGAGATATTATCTCGTCGTCTAATTTCATCTTCCATTCTGGCACCTTGGTGCTTCGCACTTCCAGCTACTAAACTCATAACTTGTGACATAATTTCAGATAACCCCTTCTCTGCCTTTTTCTTGAAACCATTGAATATGTTCTTTGTGTCTTCATCCCACTGGGTATGTCTTCTGTGTTCTTCCCAAGACAGCACTGAATACAGCAGTACATTCTGTTTCTTGCCAACCTCTTGGTAGAGGTTCCATAGTTGGCTCATATTACATTTCACCTTGATCACGTTCTGTTCTGATTCCATTAGTTCCTTCTATATATCAATTAATCTGGTAACCTGCAACCATAATTCATTTCTCTCTTTCTCGGTTTCCCTCAAATAGGCAGCATGTGAAATATCTGTTTCCTCAAGTTGTCTGGGTCTTTCTTCTCCACCACGTGGTTCATCTTGCATAGCTTCGCCTTCCTCTTCTAATTCCATCATTTTAAAGAGGTCAAGTTGCCAAGTCTTTTAATTAATCAAACAAAAGTCTCTGCTAGTAGCTGTGGCTTGTTTTGTCAAAAATTTTCTTTCAAAACCAAAACATACTGATAATGTAGAGAACATCTCTCTAACTCCAGGTGCAAAAAGATTATCCTAATTCAAATGAAATGTCCTTATCAAGAGACTCAAAACAATCCAAGGTCAGTCTGGCTAGAATCTCCATGCAGACTAGAAAAACACTTTCTGATTTTTCTGATATGTTTGCAGTTTATAATTAAAGCTGTGATTTCAATTTAAAGAGTAATAATCGATTTGTGCTCACAAATCCAGTGATACATCTTCAAATATGTCTCGATACTGTTGATAGACCTCAAGGCTCTTCCCTGGCCGAGATCTAGTTCTTCCTGGAACCACTTCTTCAGGCTAAAACCGCTCCGAGAATTTTAGCCATTGTTTTGTCCTCTCCTCTGGGACATGTATTTCTTCTTCTTCAGTTCCACGACTGGAACCAGACTTCTTTGGTTGTGCCTCACCGAGGTCTTAGCCTGGTCGTCCTTCTTTGGCTGTGCCTCTCCGAGATCTTAGCCTGGTCATCCTTCTTTTGCTTCGATTCAATCTTCTGTCCCAATCTCTGGGACTGGTATTTAACCCCCCTGCCGGAGCTTTCCTTCGACTTAATGTAGCGACAGATTTTCATATCTTTCAGGTAATTAGCCACTATTTGGATGAGAATAGTTGAATGGGGTGTCTTCTAAACATGCAAGCTCACTCACAGAGACATTCGGAGCTTCTTCTCAGATATGACTTAAAAACACAGTCTTTTGATGAATAAATGCTTTATTGTTGATGGAAAACAGTAAGATAATCCAAGTTTCTTCCGACTCATTACTTCAACTTTCTTCGAAATCCAGCTTATTGCTTTAGACATTAGCAAACTCCTCATGTCTCTGTAACACTGACATGGTCAAAGGATTGACCTTCTCCATCATCTCTCCAAACTAATCTAAAAAACTAGACTTCTGCGCAAGCATATAAGCTCCAAACACGCCCAAAAACACGTCATAAATCCCACCCACAATATAACGGGCAATCTAAAATTTAAAGGCACATGCCATCATCAATGACATGCAAAACAAGTCAAATGGCCACTACAGTTTGGACCAAACTCATAAAACAGCTGTAGAAGAAAGTACCTACAATAATTGCAACCCGATCAATCTACTCTCAAAGATCATCAAAGTGAAGGAAGCTGAGTTGGTAGTGCTGCCAAGCAAGCAGCATTCATCCATCAACAACATAATCATTAATGCCTCATTTAGGTTTTGTCAGGACCACTTGGATACAAATTCCAAAACAGTCCCATGGGCTAAATGCCAGAGGTGAAATGAGAGTGATGGCCTTTGTATGGCATCAGGGTAAGCTGATTGTACATAGCTCAATAAACATCAACATAAAACATTGCGTTAATGAGAATCCTGCCTTACACAAAGGACAATGGTTGGAGTTCGTGGATGTCAATTATCAAGGCCACAGGGCATCACTGCAGAAGTCTTTAAAAGGTCAAAGTCCTAAATCCAATCATATTAAGCTGCTTAATGAATAACTCCTTCTGTCATAAGATCAGATGTGGGGTTGTACACTAATGCTTGCACAATGTTCAAATCTATACCCAATTTGTCAGTGAATGAAGATAGAAGGAACTGCAGAGACTGATTTGCCAATTTTGACACATGTTGCTCAATGGGTCAGCCAGTATCTCTGATCTCTGGAGAACATGGATAGGTGACATATTGGATTGGGACCTTTCAGACTGAAGTGACGTTACTTCCTGCTCCACATTAGAAAGGAAGTCATGGTCTGTTTAACATTGAAAACTAAGGATGATATCATCTGTTCATTGCTGGAAGATAAGAGGCATTCTGCCTGTGTACTTACACCTACAGTATTTTTCTTTAACCTTTATTATCGACAGCCTTATCTAACCCCTCACAATGGATCTAACCACACAATGGAGCTCACCCTTGAAATAGCCGAGCATTCTCTCTATTTTCTTCAGATTGTTGGCAAGTGCATTGTTTTACTTCTCCTGTGATTGTATCCAGTTTTTTTAATTTCATTTTTCCTTATCTCACTGTTTTCATTCGCCTCCTCCTTCTTATACCTCCCTCCAGACAAGGAGGGCATTAAGTATAGGGAGTATATGTAGGAAGGAACTGCAGATGCTGGTTTAAACCAAAGATAGACACAGATTGCTGGAGTAACTCAGCAGGACAGACAGCATATCTGGAGACAAGGAATGGGTGATGTTTCAGGTCGAGACCCTTCCTCAGACTGAGAGACAGGGGAGTGGGAAACTGAAGATATGGAAGGGCAAGGTCCTCCTGATTCATTTTACTGTTTGTATGCCTTGTTGTCACATTCCCCTCAATGAACCATTCTACATTTCCTTGAACCATTCTGCTTTGATCTGTCATTTTCACATCTTGCTCTTCCATATCTCTAGTTTCCCTCTCCGACTCTCAATCTGGAAAATATATATATTGTATTGTATTGTATTGTATATCTTTATTATCATTTTTCTGAGTATTTGCATACCCAGAGGAAAATGAAAAAGCGTTTCTCAACCAGTGTCCATTCAGTGTGTGGTAAAAAATAAATAGAAATAGAGAATAAAAGTAGATATATCACAAGTTCCGATCGGCAGTGGCACGGCAATGGCTCTGCTTCAGTGTGTCCAGGTTGGTGTTTGGTGCACGATACTTTGGCAGGCGGCAAAGTCCGTTTATCAGTCTAATTGCCTGCGGGAAGAAGCTGAGGAGCATCCTGCTGCTTTTGCAGCTGATGCTCCTGTACCTCTGCCCAGATGGCAGGATGGAGAATATGTGATGCGATGGGTGGTATGGGTCTTTGATGATGGAGATGGCTCTGCTAATACATCTCTTCCTGTATATGTCCAGCAATAAAGGGAGTGGCGCACCAATAATCCTGCTGGCGGTCTTCACAATCCTGTCCAGTTGGTGCCGTTCGTACGCCTTGCAGCTCCCGAACCAGGAGGTGATGCCGTAGGTTAATGTGCTCTCGATTGTCCCCCTATAAAAAGTTCATAGGTGTGCAGCGGGGAGACCTGCTTTCCGTAGTCTTCGGAGAGGGAGTAGTCGCTGCTGGGCTCTCTTGACCAGTGCTGTGGTGTTGGTCGTGGACGTCAGGTCATCTGACAGGTGGAGTCCTAGGAACTTCACACTGCTGACCCTTTCCACATCAGCTCCATCGATGTGCAGAGGTGTATGGCATTGTTTTCCCGCCCTCCTGAAGTCAACCACCATCTCCTTCGTTTTTCCCACGTTGAGAATGAGATTGTGGGATTTGCACCATCCTGTGAGCAGCTCCACCTCCATCCTGTACGCCGACTCATCATTGTCACTGATGAGGGCCACCACTGTTGTGTCATCAGCGAACCTGTTGATTAAGTTGTTGTTGAGTCTAGCAGTACAGTCGTGTGTAAGCAGACTAAACAGCAGGGGGCTTAGGACACAGCCTTGGGGCATGCCAGTGCTCACGGCTATGGTTTTTGATGTCCTACTGCCCATACTGACTGTCTGCTGCCGTTGTGATAGAAAGTTCAGAACCCAGTTACATGTGCCAGCATCTACCCCCAATAACTCCAACTTCTCCACCAACTGCTGCGGAATGATTGTGTTAAAAGCAGAGCTGAAGTCTATGAAGAGGATCCTGGCATAATTATTTTTCCGATCAAGGTGTGGCAGTACGAGGTTCAGTGTTGTTGAGACTGCATCCTCTGTGGATCGGTTGGCTCTGTAGGCGAACTGCAGTGGGTCTAGGTCGGCAGGTAGGCTATTTTTGATATGCTGCATAACCAGTCGCTCAAAACACTTCATTACTATGGGTGTTATTACTATTGGTCATCACTGGTTGAAAGTCATTATGGCAGGCTGGGTTTGGTTTCTTCGGGACAGGAATGATGGTGGCACTCTTAAGACAGTTGGGCACTACTGCCTGGCTGAGCGAGGTGTTAAAAATATCTGTGAAGACATCTTTCAGTTGCTCGGCGCAATCTCTTAGCATGCACCCAGGAATGTTGTCCGGCCCTGTGGCTTTGCTTGGGTTGATGCTGGCAAAGGCTTTTTTTACTCCGGCTGTGGACAGTCTGAGCGACTGGTCACTGGGAGATGGCAGTAGTGCGCGTGTCTGGGTGCTGTTTTTAAGCTCAAACATTGCGTAGAACTTGTTCAGTTCATCTGGTAGAGAGGGGTCATTTTGGCATATCCGCAGTGGGGGGGGGGGGGGGGGGGGCTTGTAGTCAGTGATGGTATGAAATCCCTGCCACAAGCGATGTGTGTCTTTGTCATTTGTGAAGTGACTATTATGTTTTTGTCCATACATCCTCTTCGCTTCCCTGATCCCCCTTGATAGGTTACTCCTCGCCAGTTTGTATGCTGCGTTGTCTCCAGATTTAAATGCAACATTCCGGATTCTCAGTAGGGAACACACTTCCCCAGTTAGCCAAGGTTTCTGATTGGCATGCCTCCTGACGGTTTTTACCACAGTTACATCCTTGATGCATTTATTGATGTATCCGATGACGGAATCTGTGTATTCTTGGAGGTTGATCCCACTGTCATCTGTTGCTGCCTCTCTGAAGATGGCCCACTGCGTGGTTTCGAAACAGTCCTGTAGTGCCTCGGTAGCTCCCTGTGGCCATGTTCTGACTTCTTTGACCGTTCGTCTGTCCTGTTTCACCCTGGGTCTGTATGCAGGTGTGAGCATAACCGCTAGGTGGTCAGAGTTGCCGATATGGGGGAGAGGGGCTGCTTTATATGCATCTTTAATGTTGGTGTACACCAGATCTAGTTTGTTCTTTCCCCTGGTTGCAATGTTTACGTGCTGGTAGAATTTAGGCAGGACAGAAGTAAGACTTGCCTGGTTGAAATCCCCAGCTGCCGTGAAGAAAGCATCTGGATGTTCCCTCTGCTGCTCACTGATGTTGTTGTAGAGCTGTGTCATAGCATCCTTCACGTCCGCGCTCGGTGGTACATAGACGGCATTATTTGGTGCAATCAATAACTGTCCCACTAATGGCACTATAGAGAATGACAAAGCAGCTCAAACAGTGTCAATTGTATTATAACATAATCGCTTCTATGAGCACAAACTGAGAAACACAAAGCACTGCAACTTTTGTTTAAAAGTAGCTCACATGTCTTCCCCACAAAGTCCCATACAATCGTGCAGAGCTAGCTGCACGAGAAATAGGTTGAGCTCGCCATCACTCGTGACTTTGAGTAAAAAGGAGCTTCTTTCAGCCTCTTTACCACGGACACTTTGAATGAGTAGGCAAATTTGGCATTATTAAATTTCATGATGCCTATCTGTAATATCTTAAGAGACATCTCTTGATAAACCCCCGAGTCTTATCAGCTACAACATTTGTGTGTCGTCTAAAAACTCCATGACACAATGCCATTTTGATCTGAATAGGGCAGCATTAGCTTTAGAATCTTTGTAAATAGTCTAGGCCTGAAGACAATCCCTAGGTAGAGCCTAAACTTTGCACCACTGGCTTTGTCATCAAAACACCAGATATATCTGTGCCTCTCGTGAAGAGATATGGCAAAGTATGCATCTTTAAGATCGAGTGATGCCCTCATCCTCTGAATCTGCTAAATTGCTGAAAAACAATTATCCGTTTTAGAGTGGGTAACGAGGCACATGATCAGACTAGCCAAATCCTAACCTGATTTGGCATGCTTCATTTTGCTACAACCTAGAGAAATATCAGAAATATACCCTTCTTGTTCTTGGGCAGACTAAAAGTCTCCGTATCCACTTGGATAACCATCATTTCCTTGATTGACCATACGGACAAAACGTTTGGCTTTTCTTGCCGCATAAGATGCATTTACCTACTTATTTATTTATTTTACTCATAACATATAATCAGATCTTGATGGTTAGAGCTGAAACATAACATCCTGTTGATGTGGGAATGCACGATCCCTGTCAACTCTTGACTGTCAGAGTCATCACGAAACCTCAGCCTTCTTCCTCAGAATGGAAAATAGCATAATGCAACCCTGAACCGGGAGGTGCTCCCCAGTCCTCTGACTGAAACCACCTCTCAGTCGCCAGCGTGCGCAACACTCGGTCTTCCACCAGCCACTCAATCCGGAATACTGGTATTGCGAGCCTACAAATTATTGTATATATATTTTGTATTCACAACATGAACCGGCAGGTCAGATAAAAAAATGTTACATGCCAGACCGGCTTTCTGCTGGTAGCTATTTATCCTAGAGCTGAAAGAATTAAACATGTGTTGAGGGAAACCTCAAACTACTTCACTCTCTCAATCACAGATGTTGAGGGTGAGTTTCCCTGGTCAATATGATCCATATGACCAGCCAGTTGCAACTTAGAGCTTACAGAGTTTGCCATGCAAGGCACCCTACCAATGTCTCTGCATCAGCCTGATCTCTCCAGAGACAGTGACAAGTAGTAGACAGCCCATGCTGCCAGTGAATCCAAACCTCGGTGACAGACTGCTCCATTTCGGGATTTACCGCGGTTAAAGAGACCTTACCTGCCAGCGTTTCTGAGCCCAGATCGACCTGCTTGTTGGAGCTTCCGCGAAGTTCCATTGCAGATCCATCTGCCACATCATCAGCCCCACGTTTGCCAAACAGCTTGATTCAAGAGCTCAAGGGCGATTGCTTCTGGAGCTTTACAGTACAGTGCTACCAGGTATTCCCAGCCTGGTTTGACATGCCGCTCCTTCGACTCCTTCTGCTCCATCAGAGCCTTAGTGTAGTGCAATGAACAGGCCATGCCTGCCATAATTCCAAGCCTGCCTCGAAAGACAACACTGGCCATATTTCCGAGCCTGCTCCTGCGGCCTTCTGCCTTTATTGGAGCGTTTGCTGGAGTTGACTGTGCAGATTGAGCTGCCAGCTTTTCTCAGCCTGGATCAATAGGCTGCTCCTTTCCAGGTCTTCAACAGCGCCTCCTGTTCCTATGAATACAGGGAGAAAAACCCGCCGGAATACTGGAGCTTACACACATAGGATGGTGCTCCACTCCTGCAGCTGCCTAACCCCTGCAAGTCTACACTTGCTACATAAGTCCTTTCTGAAGAGATACAATGCAGGCTGCACCTTACTGGCCCTGTAAAAAATGAGCCATTTTGGGAATCATCTCATGCCTTATAGCATTTTGCGAATGCGACAACCCTGACTGTGTATTACAGAGAAGTGTTAATACAGCTTTCTGCACTTCCGAGAGATGAGATGAGTCTGTAATGACTCCAGAGCCGATATTTTACTTGCCTATATATTATCACTGGGATATCTCAATTTATAGAATAGACATATGAACATCCAAAAAGTCTGGCAGTTTATGTGGTATGCATATGTCCCGGATACTTTTAGCCAGATCTTCCTCCAGCGAATCTCCTACCCCCAAAGGGATGGCAAATATGTGACAAGAGCTGGTAGCTCCCGCATATCATTGATAAATCATGGGATTCAGATATCTTGTTAATATTCCCATAATCGGAGTCACATCTGCAATATTCTACAATACTCCCCTCATCAGAGTGGGAGGAATGCTGCAACCCTGAGCCAGGTGTTGCCACAGGCATAAAGCTGGAGCCGCCTGTTAATGCCTCCGGTGCACGGAGCATATTTTGTTCACATTCTGCCATGATAGTCACAGACGTGACTGAGTGGCAGCCGCTATTATCAATTGCCAGCTCTATTTATAGCTGCCCTATAAATAGAGCATATGCTATACGTGGCTCTACAGCGTATGCTGAACCGACCTCAGCCGGCAGCTGCTATTTTTTAAAAATGCTAGCTGCTGCGGAAACCCCCACAGCGAATGCTGACCCGGCAGCGGAGCTCCCATGGCGGTCACTGCCCTGGCCGTGGCTATTTTTAAAACCTCCAACTGCTGCTATTCCTTTGCAGTGGTCGCTGACCTGGTCATGCCGGCAGCCACGCCGGCAGCCGCAATTTTGCATCCCGCCAGCTCCTTACGGAACCTCCACGGCGGCCTCCAAATCCGACCGCCTGCTCCCGTTCGGAGCTCCAAAAGCAGCAGCCGCACAGGCTGCACCCGTCAGCTACTCCGGGCCTGCTGTACCGCAGCGGCCCATTCCTGAACAAAAATTGGCTTACCTGCCAGAGCAGTTTCGAACTGCTCTGAATCCCGCGTAATGTGTTGACATATTGACGCGCATGCGGGCTGGCGGGCTCATCAAGTCGTCACTCACGTAACTTCTAAATAAAATAAATGGATTTAATAAGAAAATTACTGACCATGTAGAGTGGGACTATTTGTGATAACATGGATTAATTGTAATAACAAGAAATTTTTATTTAATTCCTATGCTTAGTTTTGTCTGGAAAATCCTGGATGGTTTTGTCACTGCTCGTTTCAATGTTACCCAGATAAAAATCATCAACCACTGCACCTCCACCCAGACATCCCCTTCGTGAGCTAACAGTGCTGCAAGGTAATATTACCTCAGTATCTTACCTTTCTGATTAACATTGCTGTAACATTGATAATTTCGCCAGGAATTATGAATAGTTACCTCATTTTCCGACTGGGGAGAGATTCCAAACTGTTAGATCACCACGCTCACCCAATGAGTCTGTGGAAGGGAAGGATTGATTGATGAAGATAAATTAAAATTAGAGATGTGTTACCTCAACTTGCAGGCCATGGCATTTTCTACTTTGCCCATGGAAACATCTATCAAAATTACATAATTGTGGTGCACCATTGTAGTGCCCAAAACCATAAGAATACAATTCATTGGTTACAATTGACTGATAATTTGAAAATATGTCCTCAATTAGACTCCCACTAGCATGCCACAAAAGGTGTATTACATTGGGAAATGCCATCATTTCTCGACAAATTAACATGTCAATGCTTGGTCAAATTACTAGAGTGATATAAAATAGTAAGATTAAATGAGTTTGAAGTTTGATCTTTATTTTATGAGGAGTTACGATGAGGGATTACGTGAAGAAGCCCCGCCAGTGCGCATGCTTGTCAATCTTCAAAGCAGCGACGTGAAATCACAGTAACTACAGTCAAAGTGATATAGTAAGACTCAGAAGACTAGAACTACCAGAGGATCTTTGTGATTACGAGGGTCGGGAGTTGAGGGCACGTAATCCCTCATTGTAACTCCTCATAAAATAAAGATCAAACTTCAAACTGGTAAGTTCTCATTTAATCTTACTATTTTACTTCGGAGTCACGTGAGTGACTACGTGAAGATTTCAAAGCTCTGTGATTTCATGCCATAGATACAGCTCCATACGATACACTGCCTTGGGTGACACAGGATAAACACATAATTTATTGAACATTGTTTAAATTATACAACGAATGTCTTAAACAATAAAAGAGCAGTAATAACCCCTCTTTCGCAGGGCAAATTACAAAGGAGAACTCAAACTCAAGCATTGCAAGGACAGGTTTATCATAAACCGTGAAAAAGGTTCCTTCACTGGACCATCCTGCGGTGAGGGTTTGGTCTAATGGCACGTCCTGTGCCTTTGCTGCATACGTTGATGCCGCCCTGGTGGAGTGATTTAAACACATCAGTATCTACTCCAGCATAATGCAAACCTGTTTCGGCCATCGAGAAATAGTTTGCACTGACACCTTTGCATGAGGTTTTATGTGCCCGATGAGCATCGCTGTATCAGAGCCTCTGAGACTCTTGATGACCTTGATATATTAGCTCAGATGCGTAATTACATATAGTCTTAGAGCAATGGGTATATTTTAAGCTTATTTTGGTTCCATCCATCCCTGGCCTGCTCTGTTTGATTAGATCATATGCATAAAACACAATATCATCTACAGAAGAATGCATGCTGTCCAGTCATAACTTTTGCAATATTTGGACCCATAGTGCTGCCACTAGCACCATGAACATGACCATTTTGAGCGTTAAACTCCGGAAAGGCAGAGATGTAATTGGAGCCCATTGCCAAAGCAGTGTGAGAACTATGCTCACATCACAGATTTCCGAATATCTACGTCTGAGAGGGTTTTGTTAATACCTCCTATGAATCGGGCCACCAATAGATGAGATCAGACAGAGTGTACACAAAAAGCTGGAGAAACTCAGCGGGTGCAGCAGCATCTAAGGAGTGAAGGAGATAGGCGACGTTTCGGGTCGAGACCCTTCTTCAGACTGGTCAAGGATCAGGGAAACGAGAGATATAGACGGTGATGTGGAGAGATAAGGAACAATGAATGAAAGATATGCAAAAAAGTATCGATGATAAAGGGAACAAGCCATTGTAAGCTGTTTGTGGTGTGAAAATGAGAAGCTGGTGCGACTGGGGTGGGGGAGGGAGATAGAGATAGAGGGAATGCCAGGGCCCGAGGGCTGAGGGAGAGGTGGGAAGGGGAGGAGACAGCAAGGGTTAACAGAATTGAGAAAATTCAATGTTCAAGCCCAAAGGATGCAGACTCCCCAAGCGGAATATGAGGTGCTGTTCCTCCAGCTTGCGGTGTTGCTCACTCTGGCCGTGGAGGAGGCCCAGGACCGAGAGGTCGGATGTGGAATGGGAGGGGGAGTTGAAGTGCTGTGCCACCGGGAGGTCGGGTTGGTTATTGCGGACCGAGCGGAGGTGTTCGGCGAAGCGATCGCCAAGCCTCCGCTTGGTCTCACCGATATAGATCATCTGGCATCTGGAGCAGCGGATGCAGTAGATGAGGTTGGAGGAGGTTGCAGGTGAACCTCAGTCGGACCTGGAAGGACTGCTTGGGTCCCTGAAAGGAGTGGAGGGGGGAGGTGAAGGGACAAGTGTTGCATTTCTTGCGGTTGCAAGGGAAATGTGCCCGGGGAAGGGGTAGAATGGGAGGGGAGGGAAGAATTGACAAGGGAGTTGCGGAGGGAGCGGTCTTTGCGGAAGGCAGACAGGGGGGGTGATGGGAAGATGTGGCGGGTGGAGGGGTCACGTTGGAGGTGGCGAAACTGGCGGAGGACAATATGTTGTATTTGCCGGCTGGTGGGGTGAAAGGTGAGGACCAGGGGGACTCTGCCCTGTTTGCGAGTGGGGGAATGGGGAGCGAGGGCAGTGTTGCGGGGTATGGAGGAGACCCTGGTGCGAGCCTCATCAATAGTGGGGGAGGGGAATCCCCGTTCTCTGTAGAATGAGGCCATTTGTGATGAGCCTCATTCAGATCAGACAGAGTGTTGTCCGGCCAGTAGGAGGACAAAGCACTTTGAGCATTGTAATGGTACTATAGCTTAACTGCTCGTCAAAATGCAATGTAGCCGGGAACTCCAATACATCCCAAATGCCTGCAACTTATGATAAGATATATTTGACTGTAAACAGGACATCTCCCATTTCTTACTATGAGATACATATCATTTTTTTTTCAGTACTATCTCTCCAGGCCATCATAATCACATCGAAGGTCCTACTCGATAGTCCGAATCCCTGGAACAGTCTGGTCAGAAGATACACATCAATAGATTAATACGCTCATGTAAAGGGGAACTCTCCTCCTATCCCAGTCTGAACCAACAAGTTGCTGTAATTGGGATAATCATGACTGCTGTGTCATCAGTCTCAGAACCATGCTGTGTGGACCAATTCAGAAACAACCAAATGCCTAAGCATAGTCGTGCTCTATTTTGGTGAGACATTGATTAAATGAGGCAGAAATGGGGAAAGCGTAAGAACGTACGTCCCAACATAGCGAGAATGTATCCTCTGCTACTGCCCCTAGATTGGTTCCCATGCTGAATTTAGGTACTGGTAATTTAACCCAGATACAACAGATTTATATTTGGCAATCCATACCGGCTAACAATCATTTTGAAACTTTTGGATTCATCGTCCACTTTTTGTTTGTCATAGAATTTACGTGACCTGGTGTCTGCAACTTTCACATTATCTCTCCCTGATAGGTAGATATCTGAGACCCAGATGTTTCTAGTAATGCACCAGTGCCAGATGAGGTTAGGCAGATTGTCACAGAATAATGACCTCATTCCACCCGTGATTGATATGCAACAGCTGTGGTATTATCAATCTGAAGCTGCACATGCAAATCATGCATTGTTGAGCAGAATACTTAAGGCCATAAAAAGTACCCAGCAATTCTACGCAGTTTACCCCATTAGCAGGGCTAATGCTTCTTTCACATAGAATTCACATTCTATCTGCCGCCACAGCCAGACTCGATATCAGTGGCTCCTCATCCTAAAGCTCACATCAGTTTGTAAACTAAATGTTATTGAGTCAGAATGTCTCTAGTACATCGCAAGATCTTAGTTACAGTTTTGGCCGTAGGCAAAGTACTGCCATGTTAATTAACCAATGATGAACCTCAAATAGCCAATCATTCTAAATGGTACTAATCTAAGTTTAATTAGATGGATGAGGACCTAACCTCTCAACAGGTGTGTGGTAGCTGAATATTATGAGTCTTTCAGATCTATGGCTGCCATATAACACCTTTTTTATCCCAGTTACAATACTGACATTTTTTATTTTAAATCATTTATACTGGACCTTAAGGGTTAAGTATGTTTAGGCCCAGAATAACTTGACACTCACCATCGTTCTTTCGACTGGGGCAGTGGACACAATTGTTAAGGCTGATATACATCATTCACCTTTAGAGTTAGTGGTATTGAACCCCAATACCCAACTAGGTGTATTTTGTACGGGTGGATGTACTTCCGAGATACATTTTCGAGATCCCCAGATACAGTCCAATATTGACTTACCCCTTCCTAATCTGAAAGGGTATGGTTTCTGAGGTGGCATCCTGGTCTCAGTTTTTGTCTCATCGTCCAGGTCTTCCCCTGGATATTAGAGGATCTGCGCAAGGCTGTGAGCCGTGGGTTGAGCGTAGGCTGGATAGTTATTCTTAAAGATTAAACTAACAAATGGGCTTTTTCCACAGCAGGGTCCATATCCTGCTGCGTTTAGATAGTTGCCTTGCCATTTGCCCAAACGCCATTGTTCCTGCTCCAACCAGTTCTTTAGGACATCTGCAGCCTTAATTCATGCACCCTCATGATGCGCTCCTTTAGAGCGAGGCACAGTTACAGGTGTTTGATATGTGAAGTTTCTTCCATTATGAAGTCCTGGAACTGGTGAGAGGCCATTAATTTGCTGGCCATGTTGTCATCCCTGGCTTCACCAGTTCCTGCCGTTATGGTAAATTGCTGACCACATCCGGCACACCTGGAGCATGGCTCATGTGCTTTGGTGTATGCACATAAGCAGTGACACCAAACTTCAGGGTCAGCTTCCTCCTGCCCTGGCTCTCCCAGCTGATGCTCACGGGAGGTCACACACAGCTCTAAACGAGGTGCTGGTGTGCTGGGACCCCAAACTTCAGGGATAGATTCCTACTGTCCTGGCTCTCCCGGGTCATGTTCACGGGAGGTCACACACACAGCCCTAATGAGGTGCTGCTGTGCTGGGTCCCCATGTCCTGGCTCTCCCGGCTGATGCTCACGGGAGGTCACCACTTTATGGTCAGATTTATACTGCCCTGGCTCTCCCAGCTCCTGCTTATGGGAGGTCACACACACAGCCCTGTCAACAGGTGCTGCTGGCGCGGTTCTCCCATAGGCCAGCGCTGTGACAAGTTCGGTGTCAGCAACCCATTGACCCGAACTGGTCTGCCCTTTGCAACAGGTAGGCCATGAGCAGCCCTGTCCTAAGCGCTAACACGGCTCTCCCGTAGGCCGGCACTTTCACACATGAAGCAGCCCTATCCCAGGCGCTGCTAGCGCGGCTCTCCCATAGGCAAGCGCTGTGGCAGATCCGACGTCAGTAGTACACTGACCCGTCCTGGTCTCCCCCTCCAGCAGGGAGACCTTGAGCAACTCTGTCCCAGGCGTTGCCGGTACCGCCTCTCATAGAGGCCGGTGCTTTTTCACATGAAGAAGCCCTGTCCTAGGCATTGCTGGTGTGGCTCTCCCGTAGGCCGGCGCTTTCACACATGAAGCAGCCCTATCCCATGCGCTGCTGATGCGGCTCTCCCGTAAGTCAGCTCTGTGACAGATTCGGCATCAGTAGTACACTGACCCGTCCAGGTCTCCCCCTCCAGCAGGGAGACCTTGAGCTACCCTGTCCCAGGCATTACCGGCGCCGCCTCTCGTAGAGGTTGCCGCTTTTTCACATGAAGCAGCCCTGTCCTAGGCGCTGCTGGTGCGGCTCTCCCATAGGCCAGCGCTTTCACACATGAAGCAGCCCTGTCCCAGCCACTGCTGGCGCGGCATTCCCGTAGCTAGCGCTTTGACACAGAAAACAGCCCTGTCCCAGGTGCTGCTAGCACGGCATGTCCCATAGGCCTGCGCTATTACAGTGTAGTCTCACTAATTTGGTGGTGTGGACTTGTGATGGGTGAAAGTACCCTTATTCTTGCAGCCCAACTCAACCGTAGTCCCAATAGGGCTGCACGAGTTCTCTCCTCCTCCAATTTCACTCCATGCCTGGGGACCAAAGTGTCTGTGAGTCGCTGACCGCACTGTCAGCGACTCTGGCGTTACTTCCACGGCATCCCAGCAGGATGGAAGCCACTAACTGCTTTGTCAGCGGCTGTTATCGCGAAACCCGATCTTTGCCAGCTATCCACTTCAGCAGTCGGACCGGGGTTCCCCCACAGCCCATAGCCAGCATATGCATCTGACTCCGCATAAATCAGGCAGGAAACCTCTGTGAAGAGAGGCTCCTGCTCGAACCAACAACCCTGGGAAGTAAAAGGCACTTACCTTCTAGGTTGGAACTTACCGCCGGCAGGAGCGCTGCCCTGCCAGTCTGGTGCTTGCCAATGCGGGTGACATAATGACGAGCATGCGCACAGGCGGGACTTCTTCATGTAGTCACTCACGTGACTCCAAAGTAAAATGACCCAGAGGCAATAGAAAATGTCGGAAATACTCTGCAGGTTAGGCAGCACCTATGGAAAGACAAACAGAGTTAATGCTTCACGTAAATGATCACGCGGTCATAAGGAATAGGAATAGAATTAGACCATTTGGCCCATCATGTCTACTCCACCATTCAATCATGGCTGATCGATAGCTCCTTCCTAACCCCATTCTCCTGTGTTCTCCCCATAACCTCTGACACCCATACTAATGAAGAATTAGTGCTGTGGTCAGAGCTGGGAAAGAAGGGGAAACGTTAGTTTTAAATTCCACAGCAGGTGCGATGTAAAAGATGATATCTGTGCTAGCGGGAGACTTGAGTTTGATCATTAATGGGGCAAGAAGAGAGACATAAAATTGTAAAGTATTTCAGATAGCTAGTCAGGATGTTTTAACAGAAAGAGGTTAACATTTGTTATATTTGCAGATAGATTTGGACAGAGAAAACAAGGTTAGATATAGTTGAAAAATTCAGCAATGGGTTTTGCAGACTGCAATGTGCCCTGAAGGAAGATAAAGCATTTTTCTTCAGGCATGCATTGGATCTCTTTATAATAGTACTGGAGGCCAAAGACATAGGTAAGAGTGGGAGTGGGATTACAAAGATAGGAAGTTCAGGGTCATCCCACAGACTGGTTGCAAGTGCATCATAAAATGATCATCCAATCTGAAGATACAAGAAACTGCAGGTGTTGTTTTACAAAAAAAAAAGATTGAAAGTGCTGAAGTAACTCAGTGGGTCAGGCAGTGTTTCTGGAGAACGAGGATAGGTGATGTTTTGAGTCGGGAACCTTCTCAGTTAGTTTCTCTCATGTAGAAAACATCAACCGTGTTGTGCACATCAAATTATTTAACCTGATCAGAAGACGTTCCAGGGAAGGTCAGCAACTTTTTACTCCAGGTAAGTTCAACTTTGAATCTTATATTGCTGAGAAACAAAAACTTGTAATCAGACCAGAATTTTGAAAGAATAAGGAAAGGAAAACAGAAGAATGAGGTGGCACCATTAATAATACAGAACATCAAGAAATTGCAGCACTATAACTATGGGTGGAAGGTAGACAAAAGTGCTGGAGAAACTCAGCGGGTGCAGCAGCATCTATGGAGCGAAGGAAATAGGTAACATTTCAGGCCAAAACCCTTCTTTTGACCTAACTATGGGTGGAATTGACTAATGGGACAGGGTGCAAAGTAATGAATTCAACAGTATTCAAGCAACTTATTGTGAGAAGTATCTCCAGAAAACACAGAACTCTAACATTTCATCATGGGAAAGCAATGGCAACATATGCAGTGGCAGTGAAATACAGAGGTGACTGGAATAGGTTGTTTTATTACAAAGTCATGTGAGTGAATACGTGAAGAACCCGCCAGTCGCATGCGTGTCAATACGTTGACGTATGGCACGCGAGTCGGAGCAGTAATCTTCTCTAATCTTACTATGTTCAGTTCAACAACTGTTATCTGTGATTTCACACCGCTTTGAAGATTGACACGCTCAACGGACTGATGGCCTTCTTCACGTAAACGCTCATCGTAAATCCTCATAAAATCAAGATCAAATTTCAAACCGGTAAGTTCTCATTTAATCTTACTATTTATACCGACAGCAGAGGACTGTGGCAGTGCAGAAAGCCGATGGCCACTTTGGAGTTTCTGGCAGCGCCAATCTGCAGAGCTAGTTGCGATTCGGCTCGCAGAGGGAGCAGCTTGGCAGCCCGAGTGGGGGCAAAGCTAACGCCAAGTCTGTGAGACTAGTCCTGTCGGACAATTTGGGACAAGAGGATTCTGTTCCCACATCTATGGCAGATGTGATTGGCCGTTTGTCTCAATTGAAACATCTGATGGATCAGATGGTGGCACAGAATATGATTCGTGTTACAGAGGCATGCACGGGCAGTTCGAGTCATACACCAGTAGCAACACATGCTTCAGGGTTGCAATATTCCTCCCACTCCGATGAAAAGAGTGTTGGAGATGGTGCCAAAAAATATACTCAGTGTTACGGAGGCATGCACAGGCAGTCCGAGTCATAAGCCTGTAGCAACGCCTGGTTCAGGGTTGCAATATTACTCCCTTGTATAACGATTGTGTTGGAGATGGTGGCACAAAATATGCTCTGTGTTATGGAGCCATACACAGACAGTTTGAGTCATACGCATGTGGCAACACCTGGTTCAGGGTTGCAGTTTTTCCCCCCACTCTGTCGAGGGATGTGTCGGAGATCAGTATGGAGCTGACTCCGAACATGAGTATGTGCCTGAATCCCATGCTTTAATGCATGATGTACGATAATCGCATAAGGAAGAGCTGCCTGCTCTTGCCTCTAAATATGCGGTTCCCTCGGGGACGGGCAAGCCACTACAAGAGGAGTTGGCCAGTGACATCAGCTACCTTACATCACACCAGCTGAAGGAGATGTGGTCAGACAGGGTCTGCAAATGGAACTTCGTTGAAACTCCAACAAACAGATCAACCCGGGTTCAGAGACGCTGGCAGGTAAGGTCTATTTATTAACCTCCATGAAATGGAGCAGTCTGTCGGCCCAGGTTTGGGTTTACTAGCAGCATGGGCTCACTGTCTCTGGGAAAGATCAGGTTGATGCAGTGACATTGGCAGGGTGCCTTGCATAGTAACCTTTGTAAGTTCCAAGTAGGAACAGCTTGGTTACCCTAGTTCAGGGTACACCATTATGGAACTGGCTGACCATATGGGTCATATTGACCAGGGAAGCACTGCCTCAACATCTGTGATTGAGGTTATAAGGCTGCTCAATAGAATTAAGTAGTTGAAGTCTCCCTCAACATATGTTTACATTTCTGCTCAGTTAGTGGAGTTGCCAGTTCATTGGAAACATCATTACCATCCTCTCTGGGATAGGTAGGTACCAGCAGGAAGCTGGACTGGCATATAATATTTTTATCTGACCTGCAGGTTCATGTTGTGAATCAAAAATCTATTTATAATAATCCGTAGGCTCTCAATACCTGTATTCCGGATTGAGTGGCGGGTCAAAGAGATTGTGTTGTGAATTCTGCCGACTCAGACAAGTGGTTTCAGTCAGAGGACTGCGAAGCAATTCCTGATTCAGTCTTGCATTATGCTATTCCACTTTGAGGACGAACGCTGAGAATTTGTGATGAATCTTATAGTCAAGAGTTGACAGGGAACAAGTATTCCCACATCAAGGGGAGACTGTGTTTTCAGCTCGTCATAAGGTTCTGATTATATGTTATCAGCGAAATGTATGAATAACTAGATAATGCATCTTCCGCGCCAAGAGAAGCCAAAACATTTTGTCCGTATGGTCAATAGAGGAACGGTGGTTCCAAGTGGAATCAGTGACATCTCACGGAGGATGAGTGGTCTGCCCAAGAACAAGAGGGGTATATTTCTGATACTTCTCAAGATTACAGAAACATGGAGCATACCGAATCAGGTTAGGATTTAGTTAATCTGATCATGTGTTTAATTTCTCAGTTTAAGATGAATGATTGGCTTTCAGCAATTTAACGGATTCAGAGAATCGATCTTCAAGATGCATACTTTGCCATATCTATGCACATGAGGCACCGATTATCTGGTGTTTTGATAACAAAGCCAGTGGTGGAAGCTAATGCTGCCCTACTCAGATCAAAGGGCATTGTGTCATCGGTTTTAGATAATATGCAAAATTTGCAGCTGATAAATCTTAGGGGTTATCAGTAGATATCTCTTGCGATATTAAGAATGAGGCAACATGAAATGTAATAGTGCCAATTTTACGTATTCATTCAGGCCATGGTAAGGCGGCTGAAGCAACTCCTCTTTACTCAGTTATGAGTGATGGCTGGGGCAGCCTGTCTTCTCGGGCAGCTAGCTCTGCACGATTGTATGGGAAATTTCTGAACAAAATAGGTGAGTTATTTTTAAACGGAAGTGACAGAGGTTTGTGTGGCTTTCAGTTTGAGCCTAGAGAAGCATTTATGTGAGAGCACAATTGACACTGCTTGTGCTGCTTTGTCATTCTCTATAGTACCATATGTGGGACAATAAATGATTGGTTATTCACCTGCTGTTCACTAACGTTATGCAGGATGTCTTTTATATGACCACTCTAAAAGCCTACACTCATTGTAGTGTGCGATGTCCATCAGTAAATTATTATGCAATTATTCTTCTATATTCCTAATGGGAGCAGTATTCTAAAGATGATTATGCTTTCAGCAACTGATCTCAGCACAAAGAACACAGTCTTTACTCAATCTCTGGCTCGGTCTCTGGGTCATAACTGACATTAGGGTAGCTTGTTATGGGAATGATCTCATTAGCAAATGGGCAGGATTGCGTACATTTGAAGTTGACAGCATACCCACCAGAGCAGAGATTGGGGGTGTCATTAGGTATACAATTGCACTGAGTTAGCTAGTACCTATGAGATGAAAGATAGTTTCTTTATTGTTATTCAATAGTTTCAAGATATTGCTGATGGCTCATTAGCAGCCAATAGAAATGATAGTTCCCTTTCATCATACAGCAAGAGGCTTACATAATGCGTGTTAATAAATTATACAATTTGGTTGAATATGTCTGGATATTTGCAGATAGAATTTTGCACAGTGTTGCATGAGTTATTGTCTAACTCAAAGTCAATTGGGACTATGGTCCAGTTAAGAACAATGGCCATGTATGCAAGTTAGCATCATGGTATTAATAACCCATGTATTTCTACCATTAATGGTCTATCTGTTTAAGTGTTTCACACACAGATTGGGTTACTGCATGACACCACAGAGCTTTGAAGTCTTCACATGGTCACTCAAGTGACTTTGAAATACAATAGAAAGATTAAACGAGAACTTACCATTTGAAGTTTGATCTTTATTTTATGAGAAGTTGAAGTGAGGGAATACGTGCCCTCCACTCCCAACCCTACTTCTCATAAAGATCATTTGGTAGTTCTAAGGTCATTAATCTTTCTATAGCTTAAGTTCAGCAACTAGTCTGTGGTTTCATACAGCTGTTCTGAAGATTTACACGCATGCAGCTGGTGGGCTCTTCACGTATTCCCTCACTTCAACTTCTCGTAAAATAAAGATCAAACTTCAAAGGGTAAGTTCTTGTTTAATCTTTCTATAAAAATGCATTAAATACGTTTATCTTAACACCTAAAAAAAGCTTCTTGCCCTAACAAAGAATCAGTTGATGTGTGATGTAGTAATATATATACAAATCAGAACTGGTTTATTATTGCTTGTGAGCAAACATGCAGGAAATAAAACAGTAATATTGAATTCAGCAGTACATTTGTTGTGGAGAAATGTACAATTGTGTAGGCTTTAAAAGTAATATTAAACGAGAACTTAACAGTTTGAAGTTTAATCTTGATTTCATGAGGTGTTACGATGAGCGATTACGTGAAGGTCGTCTGTCCGCTTGCGTGTCAATCTTCAAAGCAGCAGTCTGAAATCACAGACAAGAGATGTTGACCTGTAGACAGTAAGATTTGGAGAACTAGAACTACCAGATGACCTGATAATATGAGGGTTGGGAGCGGTGGGCATGTAATCGCTCATCGTAACACCTCATAAAATCAAGATTAAACTTCAAACTGGTAAATTCTCGTTTAATCTTACTATTTTACTTCGGAGTTACCTGAGTGACTAAGTGAGGATTTCAAAGCTCTGTGATTTCACGCCGATTCGAGTCCAGGCGTCACACACTGAATGGATTGACCATGGATGAGTGAGAAAAAATTAATGCATTCAGTCATAACATTGTCAGGTAACAATACTGATGCTTTAATGTGAAAAACAAAATAATAATGACCCCGCCCAACCTGGGGGGAAACTATAAACAGAATCTAAAATGGTACGTGCAAACACCCCTGGTCCGGCAATGGGTTTATTATAAAACCTGTGGAACATCCGTTCATTGGCCCATCCTGCAGCTGCTAGGATGTTGTCGAGGGACACGTCCATAGCCCTTGCTGCCGACGTTGATGCAGCCCTGGCGGAGTGAGATTTGTAAGTGTCAGTATTCACTCCTGCACTCGCCAGTACCTCCTTTAACCATCTGGAGATGGTTTGTGCTGATACCCTGTGGTGTGGTGTCTTGTGGCTGATTAGGACAGCAAACTCAGAGCCTCTGAGGTTCCTCGTAACTTTTATGTACTGGTGCAAGTGTGATACCACACATAATCGTGGATCCTCGGGGTATGCCAGGAACTCAAGCTTGGGCCCTGAGACCCCCGGCCTGCTCTGTTTAATTAAGTCGTAGATGACGAAGGTTATACTGTTAACATTGGTGGTCATGTTGTCCAGTCGTAACTTGTGCAACATCTGGACTCATTGCGCCGTTACCAGCGCCATCAGCATGACCACCTTGAGGGTGAGCTTGGTTGAGGATAAGGAGGTGGCTGGGGGCCACTGGCCAAGTAGTGTTAGCACTACGCTAACATCTCATGTGTCCGTATACCATGGCCTTGGAGATATTGTGTTGTATATTCCCTTCATGAACCTGGTAATAAGGGGATGTGTTCCGACCGGGTGGTGCCCCGTACCTAGCACTACATATGAGGATAGTGCACTGTTGATGGCACTGCAGCCGAATTTATGGTCAGATTATAAAGTTGACAGGAACTCCAGTACATCCGTGATGCACACTGTGTCATATGATATGTTGGAGACATGACAGTACATCTCCCACTTCTTGATGTGAGAGACATACTGCCTTTGTGTACTGTCCCTCCAGGCAGCTGTAATAACATCCACTGGCCAGTCAGCCAGTCCGAGTCCCAGGTATGGTCTCCTCAGAATCTGGAAACCAATAAATTGATTTGTTCATGTAGAGGGTGGCGGCCACCCATTACTGGGTGTACCAGCAGATCCCTGTTTTTGGGGACAGCCATGAAAGGCTGTGCCATGATTCCCAGGACTAGTAGGAACAAAGATTGTGTAGGCCAAAATGCCTGTGGCATTGTCTTGCTGTAATTTTACCAAGCATCGGCTGATGAGACAAAATGGAGGTAAAGCATACAAGAACATTCCTGCCCAATGCAGTGTGAATGCAACGACTGCCACTGCCCCTGGGTCTGGCTCCCATGACACATATCTGGGTAACTGGTGATTCAATCTGGATGCAAACAAGTCAATATCCGGCATGCCATACCGGGCAACAATGTCGGTAAAACACGTCATGATTCAACATCCATTCTGTGTTATCATTGAATTTCCGTGATCTAGTGTCCGCCACCATATTGTATCTACCTGGTAGGTAGATTGCCGTGACCCTAATGTTCCTTGCAATACACCAATGCCAAAGAAAACTTGCCAATTTGTCACAAGATACAGCCTTTATTCCACCCATGTGATTGACATACGCCACCACCGTGGTGTTGTCAATCTGTAGTTGAACATGCACATGATGCATGTTGCTGCAATAAGCCTTTAATCCATAGAGTGCTCCCAACAACTCCAGGTAGTTAATGCCATATTGTTGTAGAATTAGGGACTCCTGCACATTCCATCTACCCCCGCAACTGGAGAGGGCATCTGTTGCTCCCCAGCCCAGGCCACTTGCATTGGTTTGTAATATTACCGATGGTGTATCAATTAGAATTTTCTTAGAGCAGTGATGTATATTCATTTCCCACCAGTGTAATTCTGCAATGGCCTCTGGTGGAAATTGCATAGGTCTTCCGAATTGGCCTGCGTGGGATTTGAGAGCCTGTTCAATTGCCCATTGTAAATTTTGATAGTGCAAAGGTCTGAAGCGTACAGCTGGAAAAGCTGCCACAAGCTTGCCAATTACACTTGCTACTTGTCTGATTGTTGGCTGTTGTTTAACAATTAGCTTATTGGAGGCTTCCATTAACTCTGATTGCTTGCCACTTGGCTGAGTCACCGTCATTTGAATTGAGTTAATTGTGAACCCCAAGTAATCAATTACCCTGATTGGAGTCAATTTTGACTTAACTGGATGGATTAGGAATCCCAACCTCTCAAACATGAGTTTGGTAGCTGAAGCAGATGATTCAGCTGATTCCTTGGTGTCCCCAATTATTAGAATGTCATCCAAATAAGCCATCACCATGTCAGTCTGAGCTTATAATAGCCCCAGAACTGATTTTAGTAATGTTGTAAATAGTCTGGGAGCTGAAGTCAGCCCATTAGGCAAAGCTTTGTATTGCCACAGTTGCCCAATCCAGTTAAATTTTAAATATCTCCAGTGCTCCCTGTGAATAGATACTGAGTAGTATAAATCTTTTAGATCTATGCATGCCATATAACATCCTTTGGAAACCAGTTGGATGGCTCTGCCAAAGTTATCCATTTAAAAATGTTTATACTGCACATGGGTATTTAGTTCTGTCATGTATAGGATGGTACGACATCCTCCACCCCTTTTCCGCTTGGTGAATATGTTGGATACAAAATGGTGTGATTCCTGGTGCGATCTCTGAATCACCCCTTTTGTATGTAAAGCCTGAATTGCAGCTTGTACTTCGAATCTTTCCTGTTGTGAGAACACATATGTGCGGCTTGGTAAATTTTGTGTGGGTGGTGATGAATCAAGAAGGAACTCAATTTTAAAACCTTATATACTGTGCAGTATGAACGGGTCTGCTGTGATCCAGTTCCATTCATGCAAAAAGTGTCGCAATCTCCCCCCAACTTGTGAGTGAGTGATGTGTAAGGTGTTCCACAAGGAACTAGATTCTCCTACCTTGGACGTTACTGCTGGTGTGGTCCTGGCTTCTGTCCGTGTGCCTTGGGAAGGAGGACTGATGGCGGGTGCACCCCGTGCATCCGAGCCATGGGCCGGCTGGGGCCTATCGCTATAAAAGTCCTTGGTGCTTCCAGCTTGAGTCTTCCTCCTGTCCCAGAGCCCCTAGGCTGGTTTTGCCTGGTGTTGAAGGCGGCATAGGGGTGAGCCCGGTGTGATGAGCCCCTGGGTGTTGTTGGGGCTCGGTTCATGAGGCGTATGGTCTTGGCCTTATCATCCAGCTCGCTGACCTGCTTCAGCAGGTCTGCCCCAAATAGATAATTGGCCGGCTGGAGGTTGCTGGCCTTGCACAGCACAGCAAATTTTGGATTGAGTGCCGACCGTATTGCGATTCTACGCAGACAGTTTATTTCAAAATGGGTGTTGCAGAGAAGCCCCACAGCATCCTGCTGTGTCTCCGTCAGCAGCCCCCCATCTACGGAACTTGCAAAAGCCATTATGCCTGAGGCCAATAATTTTAACTTTTTTTGGAGAATGACCTTCTGGGCTCTTACCCCTGCTCCAATATGGCTCCAGATGGCATGGTTGATGGCTGGCACATTGAGGGAGGCACAGTTGGCAGGTGTATGATATCTGCCGAAGGTCTCCTCCATAGCCAGGTCTTTGAGCTGATGCGATGCCAGGTAATTTATTGTAGTGGCCAGCTCTTTGTCCAGGGGTGCTCCTGTTGGAGTTGGAATGGCGTATTAGGAAGCCAGTAATGGCACTTCGGCCCCATGCCCCCGAGAGTGTTCACCTGATGTGCCTCCCTGCTCTGAGTCAGGATAATACTGACCCTGTGTACTCCCCTCTCCAGAGAGGGAGACACTTCACAGCCCTGTGTACGGTGCTGCGAGCGCGGGCTCCTGTGGAGACCTGGGCTGATACTGCTCCCTCCTCTGGAGCAGATCAGTCTGGAGCCACCTCTCCAATAGGTGTTCCATCTGGGAAAGTCGCCCGCAGACGCTTCCCAGTGTAGGAGGGGATCCCTCCGACCCGGACTCACGGGCCTGGCAGACTAGTGAGTGGCCTTGCACCCCGGTGCTCTCCTGAGGCACCAAGTCTGCTGCCGTTGGTTCCACCGCCAGCGGCCTGAAAGGTCATTCGGACAGTCGCCCGCTACCCGCAGCTCCGCGGTCTTCTGTAGCCATCTTCCTCACAGACCGTCTCCTCACCTTCATGTAGTCACTCACGTGACTCCGAAGTAAAATAAAACTCACTGCAATGGGATCGGGAAAGAACTGCCTAGACAGGATGAGAGGAACTATTGCTTGATAAAACATGATGTCAACAATAGAGGTCACTCAAGAAGGTTTTGAATATTTTATAAATACAAAAGGAACAGTTTTGGATAATATAACCATGGACTACAAGATTGGTTAATGTCAGTAATGAACTGAAAGAGACTTATGGCTCAAGAATGAATAACGGTGATTATGAGACGTTAAAAACTTAGAGAAAGCAACCAAAAGAGACGAATAAAATTATAAGTATGAGAAAGATTGCATAAAGGTGTTGTTAATGCTAATTAGAATATTTTATTTTTTAAAAAGGATCATAAAATGAATAGCAAAGAAAGAGGGACATCATTAAGTAGTTTCAGGTAGGACAATAGCAAGCAATAAAAATATGGTAAAAATGCCAAATTAGTATAATAATAGAAAAGAAAATGCCGACATATTAGTATAACCATTTGATTTAATAATATGAATTTCAAGATAAGTATGGCTGTGGACAAAACAATGCAATGGAATTCAGAATAATTTAGGGCCGCTGTGTGAATTTATCTGAGAGGTATTAGGAGATATAGCTAAGAAGATTGAAATTATGATATGAATAATCATCTATCAAAATTCATTGGTTTGGGCGACAGCATTGGAAGACTGGAAGTGGTAAATCACAATTTTAAAATACATGCTTAAGGCAGCAAGTAATATTCAGTTAATTTAATAGCAATTGTCCACAATCTGAAAGAGAACATCTGACCATGAGAAATGTATATTATTGAGAGTCAGCATGGTTTCATGTTTCGCAACCCCCTGTGTGAAAAAGTGTTTCTCATCTCCGTTCTCAATGGCTTACCCCTTATTCTTAAACAGTGGCCCCTGGTTCTGGACTCCCCCAACATCGGAAACATGTTTCCTGCCTCTGGCGGGTCCAAACCTTTAATAATCTTATATGTTTCACTAAGATGCCCTCTCATCCTTCTAAACTCCAGAGTATACAAGCCCAGCCACTCCATTCTCTCAGCATATGACAGTCCTGCCATCCCTGGAATTAACTTTGTAAACCTATGCTGCACTCCCTCAATAGCAAGGTCATTACTGCATGACTTGGAAGTGTTTTATAGTGAGAAAAAGGTATGATGCATGTTCGCAGTATGAAAAATGGAATGTGCGGGAAGGAACTGCACATGCTGGTTTAAACTGAAAATAGACACAAAAAGCTGGAATAACTCAGCGGGACAGGCAGCAACTCTGGAGAGAAGGAATGGGTCTGAAGAAAGGTCTCGACCCAAAACGTCACCCAATCCTTCTCCCCAGAGATGCTGCCTGTCCTGCTAAGTTACTCCAGTTTTTTGTGTCTATCTTCTGAAAAATGTAATGACTGCCCAGAATTAGGCTAGCTTTGTAATATTAAACTGGAAAATAAGTGAATAATGACAATTGAGGCCAAACGACCATTAAAGCTAGATTAAAATGGTAAAAAGCATAATGGACTTAATCTGCAAAATTTTAGAAAATGAGAACAGTCGATTGTAGCAAGATTGAAACAAGTTTAAGGTAGGGCTAGTGTGAATGAGTGGTTGATGGTCAACATGGACCCCAAGGGCCGAGGAATGTGTTTCTGTACTTAATGACTCTTTTAAAAAAAATGAGGAATTGAAACAGTTGTAAATACTCAGTAGGTCAGGCAGCATCATTGAAAGCAAGAGTTAAATTCCATTGTACTTCGGAGTCACGTGAGTGACTACGTGAAGAACTCGCCAGCACGCATGTGCGTCATATCGTCTATCGCATTGCGCGACTGGCTGGTAGGCGGGCTGCTCCTCCAGCGGTAAGTTTAAAATCTGAAGGTAAGTTTTTCAACTTATTTCCAGGTTCTGTTTTTCCTTGCAGGAAAGCTCTTTACAGAGTTTCCTGCTGGATGGACCACGGGGAAGTATAATATACGCCACGGGGAATCCCGGATGCACTGCAGGGAACCGGTTATGACCGCAGGGAGAACCGGCTACGAACCGCGGGGAATCCCAGTCAGGGACCGCAGGGAGAACCAACTACGGAAGGCGGGGAACCAGTTATGGACCGCGGGGAAGCCCAGTCGTGGACCACGGGGAAGACTGGCTACGGACCGTGGGAAACAGGCTACGGAGACCGCGGAGGTGCGACTAGCCGGCGGCCGGCGGGTTCGCTATCTGAGTCACTGACAGTGCGGTCAGCGACTTCCGGGTGCCTCTTGAATCCGCAGTGGTTCCCCAGAAAGGGGTTAAAACCAACAGTAAGATGGATAGGAACCACAGTGGTTCCCCAGAAAGGAGGTAAAACCAAAAGTAAGATGGATAGGTTCCGCTGTGGTTCTCCAGAAAGGGGGTAAAGCCAAAAGTAAGTCGGACAGGCCTGTACACTTGGACGGAGGACTCGCCTCCTTCAGTGGATAGCATCCTAGGACGTTTATCCTGGATGGAGCATCAAATGGAAAAGATGCTCCATCATGATATGCTCCAACAAACGTAGTTATATCAGCGCGGGTCTCCTCGGAGGCCCGCGGCGGCGCCCGGTTAAGGGCTGCACAATGTCCCCCTCTCCGAGGAGGGGAGCGTATCGAGTCAGTACTGGGCTGACTCCGAATTTGGTGGAATGGCTGAAGAACAAACCAGAAACACAAAATGTGATGCTCCATCCTGATATGGTCCATGGGACGGGGCCATATCAGCACACGTCTCCTCCGGGCCTGTGGCAGCACCTGTTTCAAGGCTGCTTACAGATCTCCCTCTCTGTGGAGGGGAGTGCGAGGGGTCAGTGTGTACCTGACTCCAAACTGGGAAGGATGTCCATGGAACATAATATTGTTCCTGACAATACCGGCAGTGAACAGCACTATCTGAGGTGACATTGGAAGGGGCTTGAAAATCCAGGAGAGAAAACTCCAGCAAATTTTAAAAATTACTGGCCTGGTGTTGATGTACAATGCACACTTCATAATGAACTGGAACTCCATCAGTCCTACCTTATAACCAAATTGGCAGGCTCATGTAAGGCCAGCAATGTCCAGCCACCGAATCGTCTCTTCAAGGAAGACCTATCCAACAGGTAAGACCTGGATGAGGAAGCAAAGTTGTCATTCTAATCAAGGTACCAACAACAAGCAAAGCTTCATTTTTTCGGCGACATCACACCCCACGCCTCCATCGGCAGTAAGCGGTTCACTGAAGCTGGGCAAAGGTCTTCCAGGCCAAGGCCCAAGCCGGTCCTCAGTAAATGTATGGAATTCACGCACCCCAGCACTCCTTTTCTTGAACATTCTGTCCTTAGACAGAAATAGAACCCACATCAGGGGCCTTTTGGGCTTACCATAAGACCACCGGTAACCATGGAGGTTGGTGGGTCTGGTTCTTTCCAAAACATGGAGTAGGTGGACCGTTTACAAGTTGGTAATATTTACACTTGATTTGTACAAATAACAATAATAACATGAAATTAGTATAGATATTTCAGCACAGGAAACTTCGTTCTGTCTAACAACCGATTCAGTTCCCATTCACAGGGATCACCAGAGATATTTGAAATTTAACTGGATGGGGCAATAATAACAGGTAAAGCGTTGCAAAATGGGCGAAGTGCAGCTCCCAGGTTATTTACCAAATTACTAAACAACAGGGCTTGGACTGCTCAGAGCCCAAAGTCACGTGTTATGGCCTATCTGGAAGATATTCTAAACGCTGTATTTTGCTAAAATTAACTGTTTCAGCAGCAAGCTGCATTTGAGACTCTCATCCATCACAGGTAACAGTAATTGAAGTAACATAGTGAGATCAGCAACTTGAGAACTACCAGATGACCTTTGTGAGAGAGGGTTGGGAGTGGAGGGCACGTAATCTCATTTAATCTTACTAACTTCGGAGTCACCGTAACTCCTCATAATCGAAATGATGAATAATCAAAATGCATTTCAAACTGGTAAGCATGGGCAAATAGCCCGGGTAATGGTAAAACATTTTTTTAAATCAATTCAGTTGACCATCTTGCGGTCGCGAGGATATGGTCGATGGGAACGTGCATTGCCCTGGCCGCTGACGTTGATGCCGCCCTGGTAGAATGAGATGTAAAATTGTCAGTGAATATACCAGAACCTACTTCAGCCTCCTTGAAATAGTCTGAACCGACCTTTTCTTGCGTGGTTGTTTGTCGCTTAATAAACAATGCTGATTCCACACCTCTTAGGATTCTGGTGGCCTTGATATAATATAGCAAGCCAGCCCTCACACATAGACGTGAGTCTGTGGGGTATGCCGATATATGATCTTAAATCCTGCCACCCCTGGTCTGCTCTGCTTGTGTAGATCAGAAATGTAAAACGTAATGGCATCTGCAGCCATTACCATCTTATCTAGTCTCAGCATTTGCAATGTCTACCCTCGTTGTGCTGATACTAGTGTCATGACTAAGGATGTAGCTGGAACCCCTTGGTGAAGTATTGTTAACACACTGTCAATATCCAAAACTGCACATACTTGTAGTGGGAGAACTTGTGTCAAAGACATCTTTTACAACTCAATATCCAGGGTTGAACCCCGATAGAGTGGTTCCCGTTTGCTGTAGCTAATATGATGGGAAGGCACGATGGGCACAGTTAGTGGCCCTATAACTGAATTATTGTCAAAGACTATTTAAGAATGAACTGGAAGACGTCAGTAATTGGTACCATATTAAATGTAGCATTAACATTAAACAAACCGCTTCCGATCCCCTCAATAGGAAATGTACTGCATTTTTGGTGCTATCCCTGCACTCTGCAGTGGGCACATCCATAGATTGATGTGACAACCTGAGCCGTAAGGCAGGCCATTCAGAATGTGTAAGTCAATAATTGTTTTATTATGCAGAGGCCGGTTTCCTGAACCACAGTTTGAACCAGCAAAGTTTTCGTTTTTTAGAATAACCGTATACGGTTGTATTATTATGCATGACGAAAGCAAGAACATGGCTGCATAGCCAGTCAGACAGTACGAAAACTAAAGCAAGATCTTGCTAACGTTATTTCAAGACCCAACTAATGAGGCAAAATATACTTTCATAATACTTTGAGATCCAATACCTATTCTGTGTTGTATCGATCTGAACTTGATGATACACCAGTGGCAAAGGAGATTAGGTAAATTATTACAGGATACTTTCACTTGATTGCCATGTGACTAACGTATGCCACCACCATAGTGTAGCAACTTGAAGTTGAGCATGTAGATTATGTATATTCGCTCAATAGCCCTTTACCCATGGGGTGCATCTAGTGTATATATTTTAGTTGATACCAACAACTGAAGAATTGACAACTCATGCAAATCTCCTCCACCTCCAAACTAGAGATGGTATTCTCAATTTCCCCCCTTAGAGCTCTTAGCATCAGTTTGTAAATAACTGAAATTTGACTGACCAAACTACTGGAGCAATGCTGAATATCGTTTGTTCGTCATTGTGACTTAGATAACTTCAGCTGGCTATAGCATAAGGTTGTTAACAATGATCTACATGTCATTTGAGATGTTGCTACTTTGCACTATGTCAGTTCCCCGACTTGCACAGCTGACACAGCTACCATATTGCCAATTACTCTTGATGAATAGAAGTCAGTTTTATAACAGGTTGCGATTAATCCAATCTCTTGCCACAGGGCGGAGTTATAGGCTAATTAATTGTTAAAGGTAAATCCCAATGACCAACAAGTCTATTTGGTAACAACTTAAAGTTAACTGGAAGGATGAAACCAATTTCTCAAATATATTTTGAGGCTGAAACAGATGATTTTAACAAAAATACGGCGTTAGAATATCATCCAGACAAGACATAACAAGTGTTTTTTAAATTCTGAGTCCGATTTTATTAATTAGTTAAATAACCTGGGTAAATCCCATTTAGCAATGTTTTACTGTTATTAGTACAGTTATCATTGCCTTTTGATAATTTCCAATGTCTCTGATAATCTCTGTAATGGGAACTGCGTAGAATGGATCTTTGAGACCCTTATGAATCCGTTGTTAGTCAGTAAAGAAGTTTTCTATTCGGAAAGTTCATATGCGAGTTAACCGACATTCTCCATTTTTCATAATGAACAGGCCACTCCTGCCATGGGTGCTTCGCACGATAAATCTGACCCGATTTCTGAGCCTATCTTAAAAGACAATCCTGGCCATAATCCCAAACATGCTTTGAATGCTAGAATTGTGCAATTTTACATGGTTAAATGCCTCTAAGCAGATGCTTTTATCATTTGTGTGTTGTACAAACAAGTGTAAATATTACCAACTTGTGAGTCGTTCACTTACCCATGTTTCGGAAATGCCAGACCCACCTTGTTGATTAGGACTGGTAGGGTGTGTGGTACGTCTGCCCAGCTGTCATTCTGCCACCAGCATCAGTGAACCGCTTACTGCCGATGAGCGCCTGGGGTGCATTCTGAAACGATGAACCTTTGCCCGCTGTTGGCCTTCATTGATCCTTCAGCCAAGTCCTGTTGAATAGGCCTTACCTGAATGGAAGTTTCAGTGGCTGGCTCTCATATTCCCCTGTTAGCGCTGTTCACTGCCGGCACACATGTGCTCCAGTATGTTCCACCGGCATCTTTAGAATCTGAAGTCAGTTACATCTGACCTTTCGCACTCCCCTCCTCAGAGAGGGCGATTCATAGACAGCCCTAAACAGGTGCTGCCGCCGGTCCCTGAGGACACCTGCGTTGATACGGCCAATGGACCTATACCAGGATGGAACATTCTGTTGGGATGGCAAACTTTGTTGTTAGGAATGGTACCTCTGAAATGTGCCCTTCTTCCCTTGGGGTATGCTCCACAGCTATACCCTCAGACTCTGCGTCAGAATTACCAAGCATGCTCTCCTCCTTCAAGAGAGAGACATTAAGCATCCCTGTCCCAGACGCTGCTGTCGCGGGCTCTCCTACAAGCCGGCGCTGTCACACATTAAGCAGCCCTGTCAACAGGTGTTGCTGGCGCGGGCTCTCTCATAGTCCGGCGCTGTGACAAATTTGGTATCAGCAGTACACTGACCCGTCATGGTCTCCCCCTCCAACAGTGAGACATTAAGCAGCTCTGTCCCAGGCGCTGCTGGTGCGGCCTTTCCTACAGGGCAGCGCTGTCACACATTAAGCAGCCCTGTCAACAGGCGCTGCTGGCGCGGCCTCTCCCGTAGGCCGGCGCTGTGACAAATTCGGTATCAGCAGTACACTGACACGTCATGGTCTCCCCCTCCCCAACTGGGAGACATTAAGCAGCCCTGTCCCAGGTGCTGCTGGCACGGCCTGTCCCATAGGCCTGCGCTGTTACGGATCCAGTGTCTGAGGTGTACTGACCCGGCATGGTGTCCTTCTCCAAGCGGGGACATTCATTTTGTAGTGTGGAGCTTCACCTGTGAAGGGTTAAAATGACAACAGCATCCATGTAAATACATACTTATTACCAGAGGGGAACCCTTGCCCCCCGAGTCCAATAAGGATGATCAATTTATCGGTGACTTCACCCCATGCCTGGGGACCACTACGAACGACGATATGTCTGTGAGCCGCTGACCGCACTGTCAGCAAATCTGGCGGTGATACCTGTGTTCCTGCTTGATTTGCCCCTCCACGGGCACCATAGCAGGCTGGAAGCCACTGACCGCCTTGTCAGTGGCTGGAATCGCGAGTCCGACATTTACTGACTATCCGCTTCCGCGGTCGGAACCGGGGTCTCCCCACAGCCCATAGCCAGTTCACTCACCGGACTTCACGATAAAACTAGCAGGAAACCTCTGTGAAGAGAGGTTCCTGTTCGAACAACAAACCCTGGTAAGTAATACAAACTTGCCTTCTAGGTTTAAACTTACCGCCAGCAGGAACAATGCCCTGCCAGTCCGGTGCTTCGCCAAGCAATTTACGATATGACGCGCATGCGGACTGGCGGGGCTTCTTCACGGAATCACTCACGTGACTCCGAAGTAAAATCTGATAAAACTCTTGAACTATTGCATGGACATGACAAGGATATTGATTTTCACTGAGAATAAAGAGAAAAATTGTATGTTACATTTCAATTAAATTTCACAATGTATGTGTGTGGTCCTTTATACAAGAGAATTTCATATTTTCCAAATGTTCGACAAATTCTGGATAATGAACTATGTTGATTTTTTCTTTCCTTGTAAAATCAGCATCAAACCTGCCTATATTCATAGATTTCTAAACATCATAGAATAATAGTTATTCAGCAAGGAAACAAGCCTTTTAGGCCAACTTGTCCAGGCCAACCAAGGTGCCTCAACATCTGTCCCTCATGATGTTATAATCCTCTATAATCTGACCCCTTCAATTGCAATGCTCCAGGGTAGAAAGTCCCCGCTAGTACAGCCTGTTGGCCTTGTAAAAGTGATAACAACTACGTTTCTTGAACCACTGCAGTACTTCTGGCAACTACAACCTTTATCATTCTTTGTGTTCGAGCTTGTGATTTGAGAGGTGCTGTTGGTAAGTAACTGGAATGCATTTGCACCATCAGGAAGATGATCTCTGGGAGCTGGAAACCTCCTTGTAGGTATTTATGGAGAGGTATCATTAGACCTGATGAAAAGGCAGGATTACTACTATCCACCCATTCAAATCCTGAAGATCATTGGCACAAAGACAAGCAAGCCATCTGCCTCAAATTAGCATTTCAGTTTAACACAAGCCCAAGGCATTTTTGATGACCAGTGCCTTGATGTGAAGGTGTGCAGGAAGGAACAGCAGATGCTGGTTTAAACTGAAGATAGACATAAAATGCTAGAATAACTCAGATGATCAGACAGCATCTTTGGAGAAAAGGTGACATTTCGGGTTGAGAACCTTCTTGAGAAGGGGAATTAAAGTGTTTGGCAATCGGGAGATCAGGTAGGGCCTGACGGGCTGAACGAAGGTGTTCAGTTAACACGTTTAGTCTCGCTGATGTATAACAGTCCACAACTTGAACAATGGACACAGTAGGTGAGGTTGGAGGAGGTGCAAGTGAACATCTGCCTAACCTGAACAGACTGTCGGGGTACCTGGTCTCTATACCTTCTACCTCGACTCTGTCCAGGGACCCCAACAGTCCTTTCAGGAGCAGTCTTATACTTCGGCGAGACCAAATGTAGACTGGCTGATCATATTGCTGAACACCTTCGCTCAGTCCACATGGGTCTACCTGATCTCTCGGTTGCCAAACTCTTTAATTCCCCTTCCCATTCCCACACTGACCTTTCTGTCCTAGGCCTCCTCCATTGTCAATAAGGCCAAATGCAAATTCGAGGAACAACATCTAATTGTTCACTTGGGTAGCTTCACAATCCTGTGGTATGATAATTGATTTCTCTAACTTCAAGAAACCCTTGCATTCCCACTCTCTCCATCTCTCCCCCACCCAAATCGTACCAGCTTCAAAGTCATCTTGTTGAGTCACATTCCTTTTCAGCTAACAATGGCCTGTTTCCTTTATCATCTGTGCTCATTTCCAGCTAACAATGGCCTATTTCCTTTATCATTGTTACTTTTTTGCATATCTTTAATTAATTTGTTGTTATATCTCTCTACATCACCATCTATTCCCTTTCCCCGACTCACAGTCTGAAAAAGGGTCTCAATGCAAAACGTCACCTATTCCCTTTGTACAGGAATGCTATCTGACGCACTGAGTTATTCCAGCATTTTGTGTCTATCTTAACCTTGTTTTATATTAAGGTTGTATTAAGTTGTCTTTGTATCATGGACTTCTGGGCAAATGTTAGTCAATACAATACAATACAATACCGTGTATTGTCATTTGAACCTCAAATGAAGTTCAAACGAAATTTGGTTTCTGCAGTCATACAACAAGAAAAGAACCAAGACATACACCAACACAATTTACACAAGCATCCATCACAGTGAATCTCATCCTCACTGAGATGGCAAAGTATTGTCTCTCCCCTGCTCTTCATTCTTCTCCCGATGTCAAAGTCAAAGCCCCCGGCGGGCGATGGTAAGTCCCGTGGCCATTAAGGCTGCGCCGGGCGATGCAAGGCCGCGCTCCGGGTCTTGATGTTGGAGCCCCCGGTGAACGCTAGCAGGTCCTGCGGCCATTAAAGCCACGGCGGGCGATGTAAGTCCCCGCAATTCGGCCGGGAGAAGTTACCATTGTGGGAGCTTCGAAAAGCGGTCTCCCACTAGGGACCCGCGAGCACCCGATGTCACCGTCCACCAGGCCTGTGGCTGGAACCTCTGAGCTCCGAAGTTGGGTCACAGCCGCATGCCACAGCTCTCCACGCTCCGAAGCCGGCCAGCTCCACAATGGTGAGTCCACAGGCATCGCGACTGGAGCCCCCAGGTCATTCCAGTTGGAGGCTGCTCCATGGTGCTAGGCCCCAACGACAACTGAGACCCGACAACGAAAAGGTCGGGTCCCCCGTACAGGGACGAGATTTAAAAGTTTCCCCTGCCCCCCACACATACACAGTTAAAAACAATTAAAAAACACTACAAATTATACACTCAACGGGACAAAAAAAAGAGAGAAGAACTGCAGAGGCCGCTGCAACGTCGGTCGCGCCACCCACAAAAGAGTCTTAAGGGGCTGTCCCACTGCGGCAACCTAATTGGCGAGTTTAGAAGAGTTTAGGAAAGTTTGAAAAAGTGTCATGCTGAAGACCTCCTTCGACTATGTAGAAGACCTCCTTCGACTATGTTGAATACTAGCTTTGGGAAAATTGGTCACCAAACAGTGGAGAGTGAAGACAACCTCCTTCGATCTCCTTTGACTTCCCTTCGACTATGTTGAAGACTATCTACGACTACCTTCGACTACATTTGATTACCTTCGATGACCCTCGATTACCTACGAATAACATGCTGATCTACTACAAGCCTACTTTGACTAAACCTATGAGTAAAAACAATATCTATTTTTTTCCCCGGCGACCTTTTTTTACTCGCGGGCATTTTTCAGCATGTTGAAAAATACGCCATGACTTTGCTGAGGCTTCAAGTACGCGGGGACTACTCTCGAGCATGAAAGAGTTACAATGGCCTCCTAGGACCTCGTGTCGACCATGCTGCGAGTATGAGTCGAGGGGAAGCTCTTCTAAACTCGCTGATTAGTTTGCCGCAGTGGGACAGCCCCTTTACTGTATTCTGAAAGGCACAAGCCTGTAATTGCAATCCAAAATTAGAGGTGCTGTGCTTTAAGATTAGTGGTGATCATTAATATGTTTAAAAAATTAACTAGGATGGTAATGAGTGCACATATTAGTAATTTATGCACCGACTGATAACTTGCACAGTTTTCTGCTTGTTGCTGCATCTCTACATCATTAACATCTCTTTATATTTCCTTCATATCCAAAAATTGAATCATGTCATTATTACCCTATTTTTAAAAAATTGAACATTTTCAAAAACGAATATTCCCAGAGTTGGCAATTAGAAGGCCCACAAGTTGGGATTCCGGTGGCGCTATGGAGCGTTGAAGACCAGCGTCAGCTAGCTCCATGGAAAAAAAAATTTATAACGGGCAAAAAACGGACTTACCTGCTGTTTCTGCACCGGCTGCCTGCAACGTGTGAGTGACGTCATCAGGCGCGCGACTCGGTATGTCTATGCATCACACCCCCCTCCAAGATACAACCGAAACGGGTTGCTAAGCAGAAAACGGCACCAGAAGAACAAGGCCCGACTGAAGCCTCGAGCTCAAGTAAAACATCGTCCCAGGAAGATGTTTCCAAGAAACCAAAGGCTAAAAAAACTGAGATGGAAGAACTTCGGATTTTTCTATCTCAGGAAATTAAAGAACTAAAGGAAGAACTAAAGGAAGAACTAAAGTTAATGAATGTTAAAGAAGAATTTCAAAATTTCAAGGAGGAGTTTAAGAAGCATAAAGTGGAAATTAAGGAAATGAAGGAAGAAATTAACTCCACTGTCCTTGAATTATCGGAAAGATGGAAGAAGGAAACAGAGGAAATGCTGAGCGAGCATATTACAGGGTTACGTATGGAGATGGATATTAAATTTCAATCAATGGAGACCAGCTTTAACGAAAAGCTGGAGATATCTTATATTTATAATATTTTATTGGATAATGATGCACCCAGGACGGAAATATATAGGCAATCATGGGAAAACGAACTAGGCCAAATAATAGGGCCAGAAATATGGGATGAAAGCTTACAACATATCCACCACTGTTCGTTAAGTGCTAGACATTCTTTAATACAATTTAAAGTTTTACATAGATTGCACTATTCAAAAACCAAATTAAACAGAATTTTTCCTTGTGTATCCCTGATTTGTGATAAATGTCAACACTTGGAGGCTAATCTTACGCACACATTTGTAAGCTGTATAAAAATTACTAATTTTTGGATGGAAATTTTTAAAGATAATTTCGTAAGTTGTCAATACCAATTTGGTCCCTGATTCAAAATTAATAATATTAGGAATACTAGAACCAAATCAATTATTCACAATGAACCAAAAAACTTTAATCGATTATAGTTTAATAATTGGGAAAACATTAATATTCAAAGTCTGGAAAGGCCCTAACGTTCCCACAATTAAAATGTGGACAATGGAAATGTCGGAGACCCTACATTTGGAAAGATTAAGATTTGTCTTAATGGACAAACAAGAACTATCCATAAGAATATGGTCTCCATTTATTGAATATTTGAAGGGGCAAATTGGTTCGGCACGAGAACCTGACTGAAACCTGAATTAAGGAATAGATGAAGAATTATATTTTATAATCCACGGATATAGCTCCAAGGATGCATAATCAGTTGAATACTCCATTCACTTTTTTTTGTTTTAATATTTTTATTTCTCTCTTTTTTATCTATCTATATAAAAATTAAAAAAATATAAAGAAGTGCAATTACGATACAATTGTTAATATAAGTAATATTAATAATGTATGACTATAACAAACAAAATGTTTTTTATTATGTATTTACTTCTAATAAAAAATAAAAATAAAAAAAGAAGGCCCACAAGTTGCCATGAAATGTAATTGGCAAGTAGTCAAAAGTGCTGGAGAAACTCAGCAGGATTAAAAAATATCGCAAGGCTTTTTACATGCACATTAAAATCAAGAGGGTAACCAGGGAGAAGGTGGGACCACTCAAGGACAAAATAAGGAAAATAAGTTTTAATCAGAGGATGTACTGTAGGTGAGGTACTAAACAAGTGCTTTGCATCTGTGTTCACTGTACAGAAGGACAGAACTACGAATGGCAGTCAAACCCTTGTGTGTTCAATATTTTTATTGGACGTAAGTACATATTAAAAAAGTATACTTGTCACATATATTCGTAATATTATTAATATTAACAATTATGTCTTATTTGTATTTCTATACATTTTTTTATTGCAGATAGGAAAAAATAGAGAAAAATAAAGTAAAAATAGAAAATCAAAAAAAAAAATGAATGGAGTATTAAACAGGTTATCCATCATTGGAGATATATCCATGATTTGTTATATATGATTCTTCATCCATTCCCTTATTCAGGCTTCAGTCAGGCTCTCGCACCGAGCCATTTTGACCCTTTAAATATTCAATAAATGGAGACCATATCCCTCTGAAAAGATCCAACCTGTCCAGTAGGACAAGCCTTAATATTTCCAGATGAAGTGTCTCCAGCATTCCTGTAATCCACATTTTTGTTGTGGGGGATGTAGGACCTTTCCGGAATTTCAATATTAATTTTTTACCCAATTATTAAACTGTAATCAATAAAAATTCTTTGATTCATTGTTATTAATTGATCCGTTTCTAATATTCCCAATATTATTAATTTTGAGTCAGGGATCAATTTCATATTAACAACATTCGAAATTATCTTAAATATTTCTGTCCAAAAATTAGTAATTTTTATACGTTGCAAATGAATGCATTAAGTTAGCTTCTAAGTGCTGACATTTATCACATATGGCAGATACATTTGAAAAAATACTATGTAATTTGAATTTTGAATAATGTAATCTATGCAATATTTTAAATTGTATAAGAGAGTGTCTAGCATTTAACGAACAATGGTGTATATGTTGTAAACTTTCATCCCATACTTCTAGTCTGATTAATTGACCTAATTTGTTCTCCCATGATTGTCTGTATATTTCTGTCCAGTCGAACCCTTTTAACCAGGCTGAAAAGAGTAATGGGTTCCTGGAACGTCTTGTGGAGATGGTGGTGGAGGCACATGTGATGGAGGCATTTTAGAGGTTTTTGGAAAACACAAGGATATGCAGGGAATGGAAAAATATAGATAATGTGCAGGAAATTAGTTTTACTTAGCCTCATGTTCGGCATAGACATAGAGGGCCAACTGTCCTGTTCATGTGCTGTACATTGATCAATACTCGAGGTGGAATATGTCTATTCATGTAATATCGCTGTATTATCGATGTTTACTTACTTCTGAGACAGGAGACAAATTCTTGCCTTAACATTTTGTATGAAAGATGGTAGCTCTATCAGTCTGGCATGCACTGGCAGCTGGTGTAGATGTGCAGATGTTCTGCTCAAGTTTTTAAAATGGAATTTAAAACATAACCTTTGGACACTCCCCTTGATTATTTTGTAATTTTCATTGTGGGGAAAGTGCATGGAGAAACAACTGTTTTTTTTTGAGTAAGTGATGAAGTGTCACTTCCTGCATCAGTTTACATTTTGTCCACCCACAAGCATCCAGTATCCTGGTATGTATGTTTAATGCAGTGCATTGTGCATTACTGAGCAGATTTATCAGATATCAAATCTCCTTTGACCTATCCAGTTGACAGCTCTTCCCCCCGAAATATGCCAATTAGGTAAAGTGACAAAAGGCTCTTTGAAATATGCAACTTTTGGCACCTTTGGGCTTTTCATTGATGTTTTATGTGCCCATTTCGATCGTGTCTTTCTCCACTTTTGCACGTTGTGTCAAGTGAGACTTTCCTGCCTGTGTCATAACAAGGCATTCGAGACCAATATTAAGCTAAAAGAACATTACTCAAGTACCTCTGTGACATTCCCTATATTCTGCCTACGTTCTTTGATCCACCTTCAGATGCGAAGGATAATGCCAAATTAATGCCAATTAGTATCAAATTGCAATGTATGAAAAGTAGAAGAATATAATTTACTGTCAATTCTTATTAGAACGAGCAATCTGCTAATTCTTAAAGTTAATTCCTTATTTTATTTTATTTCAGACACTCCTCTCAAATCCATGGAGCACTGGTGCAGAGACACAGACTTCCGAGAGGATAAATCATCTCATAGCAAACACTGCCCTTGCATTGTGGCCTAATTAAACAACTGTTGATGAGACATTGTACATGTTTGGCCATACACTTCTCAAAAAGGCAATTATTTTACCTGGTAAACAGTCTTTGGAATCCCAAATCATGAAGGAATGGTTTGTTCTCAATTTCTTAGGGATCTGGTGCAGTCTCTGTTTGAGATTAACTGTTGTTAGTAAAAGCTTTTTCATTAGCCAGTGCTGTTGCTTTCTGAATCATTTTAGCTTCATTTCAGGAGATTTCACTTTTTAAGTTACTGGTGAAAATTCACTGAAACGTTTGTGATCCTCTTTGGGATAAATACATGTAATCCACTGTAGAAATATGAATCTTGGCATAAAAAGGCAAGTTGACTGAAATTTCCAATATTCAACAACTTGTGGATGTTGTCAGGTTAGCACAGACCTACCTTGTACCATCTGAAGAGTCCTCCAGGGACAATAATGGAAGTTGGACAATTTTATACTGGAAAATGTTTACATTTATCAAGCCAATTAATCAAGCCAATTAACCTGCAAATCTGTACGTCTTTGGAATGTGGGAGGAAACCGAAACCGGAGAAAACCCACGCAGGTCACGGGGAGAATGTACAAACTCCATACAGACAGGGCCCAACCACTGCGCCACCATGAGTGAAGCCACGCCATTTATGTGTCTAAACCGATTACATTTTCATTTCAGTGGTGATGATGTCCCTCACCACTCCCACAACCTTCGGTTAATGATGTTGGGAGATCTGGTGATGGAGAGGCCATTGAATATCAAAGATAAATATTTGGAAATGGTTACTGACTTATTCTTGTGTGGTGTGTGCACCACTTGCCGAGACATTGACACCTTCATTGCAAATGGAATTTAACATAAAACAATTATCATTGAGAATCCCATGTTATGATTTGTGAGGAAGGGATGGGCATTGGGAGAGGAGTTGTAGATGGTAGGACATGGGACGCTGCTTGAGAGATTCCTGCACTAATCACCTGGGACTGGGGTAATTGGTCTTGGACATCCATAACCATAGTCATTCATTAACAGTTGTTCCACAGCACAATGTTTAGAACGTCTCCAGCACAACTAGCAATCAAACAGTAGACACAAAGTGTCGGAGTAAATCAACATGATGTTTCTACTCCCAGAATCACAATGTGGATTCCTCCCATCCACAGATACAGCAGACATGATATTCACAGCATGCCAACTCCAGGAAAAATGCCGTGATCAAAGGTAGCCTTTGTACATGGCCTTCGTAAACCTGACAAGGGCTTTTGACTCGGTAGACTGCCAGGATGTTTGGAGCATACTATAAAGGTACGGGTGTCATGACAAGTACATCAGAATATTGAGGCTTGTACATGATGGTATGTCGGTCACAGTGCTCAGCAACTGGGGCTCTGAGTCCGAGCCCTTCATTGTGGAAACGGGGGTCAAACAGGGATGCATCATTGCACCCACCCTGTTTGTCGTCTTCATTGCTGCCATACTTCACCTCACTGGTGAAAAACTGCCACAGGGGATCCCAATCCTCCACAGAACTGATGGTGGGCTGTTAACTGTTTTATCAATCATTGAGAATCCCATGTTATGATTTGTGAGGAAGGGATGGGCAACTGGGGCTCTGAGTCCGAGCCCTTCACTGTGGAAACGGGGCTCAAACAGGGATGCATCATTGCACCCACCCTGTTTGTCGTCTTCATTGCTGCCATACTTCACCTCACTGGTGAAGAACTGCCACAGGGTATCCCAATCCTCCACAGAACTGATGGTGGGCTGTTAACTGTTTTATCAATCCGGAATGGGTTTGTATGTGGAAAGGCACACGACCGTAGAGAATACAAACCCTTACTGGTTATGAAGTCTTTTTCAAAGGAAGCCTTTTCCAGAAATTTGAGACTACTGACCTGACCTGGTGCTGAAATATTAAAACCACTCACTATAATACAATATATTTTCTGTGTATCTTTATTTATTCAGCAAAGGTTGCAGTTTACCCTCCTACTTGATGTGTGTTTCTATTCTTGTCACTTCCCTCCTCAATGTTGATTTGACCCTATGAGGTTTAAACAGAGACTCCAGCTTGTGCCTAAGAAATTGAAATGAACAATTGAGTTGTTAGCCTGGATCAGATTTGCAGAGAATATCAAACAATGTGTGCTGGAATATGACAGCTGAGTGTTAGTGGAGCCTGTGCATTGAATAAATGAGGCATTGGATTCTATAATTTTCAGGCATGCAGCAATCTACTTTGGCTAAATTGGCCCAAGGCTTTGAGCATTAGTAAGTTACATAGTTCTATTTTGGGGAGTACACAAAATGCTGGAGAAGTTCAGCGGGTGCAGCAGCATCCATGGAGCAAAGGAGATAGGCAATGTTTCGGGCCGAAACCCTCTATTTTGGGGAGTTTGGAGGCCCTGTTGTATCAGATGAAGAACATGAAAGCTACTCAGATTAGGAATTTAGCATGCAGAGTGGGCCAATGGAAATTATAAAGGTAATGGCACAAGAATGGTATTGCAGGGTAGTCCATATGTATTTTAGTGTAATATTTTTTAAAACAGCTTGTGTGGTCAGATAGTCACATATATCAAAATCCCTTCACATCATCTTTTCTTCTTTCTCCTCTTCAGGGAGTAGAGTAAATACATGAAGGTTGAACTGCAAAGAAAGAAACAAAGCAGAAACTTTGATTTCATGTTTTAAATTATTTAATTAAAACCATAATGAACATGGCAACAAATTATGAAAGAGTGCCAATATATCATCTACATAATATATAGATGAAAAATAAGAGTTATTAAAAACATAAATCGTAGATGTGATACAAATGTTTATCAAGCCAATTGTTCAACATTTTTTGCAAATAAGATCACTAATTACATAATTAACATACTTTTCACAATATTTTAGTTACATTTAAAATAATATAAAAATGCAGCATTCTTTGACATGATCTTGTTCTTATACTCACCTAATTTGAAAGGAACATTGTGAATAAGATATGAATATAGTTTCAAATAATAAAGTATGAAATTAAGCTACCTAATGATAATTGAAAAGTGGAAAATTGAAACATTGTTGTTGGTATATGACTTCATATAAACAACTGGTCAATGTGTATTTTAAGAAAGATCTTAAAGAAGAGTTAGCAAACAACATAGGGGTCTGGCAAATCCAATTATTTAATTCATTCACAATTATACAGTGCTCACAAAAACAAAAAAGAACAGAAGAGATCACATTATAGGAAGGAACTATTATTTGTGATATTAATAGACTGAAACTGAATGATTTTAAGAGCAATCTTACAGCTGGCCACAAAATGATGGAGTAACTCAGCAGGACAGGCAGCATCTCTGGGGAGAAGGAATGGGTGACGTTTTGTGTCTGAAGAAAGGTCTCGACCCGAAACGCCACGTATTCCTTCTCTCCAGAGATGTTGCCTGTCCCGCTGAGTTTCTGCAGAATTTTGTGACTTTCTTTGTTTTAAACTAGCATCAGCAGATCCTTCATATACTTATAACTAACATGACATATATACAAAAGCTGACAAACTTTAATTTGAAAGAGTTATCCCAAGTAGCAAATTTATGTGGACATGTCTAGGCTCCAGATTTCCTTTGGCAATGAAAGGCAAGGCGAGTGCACTTATCCAAGTTTGGGAGAGAACCAGTCAGGAAACAGCAGCCCCACCGCTATGCAGATCTTCAAAGGTAGAACTATGTCCTTGGTCATTTACACCCAACAAATAGCATTGTTTTTAATGGAATTTAAACTCCAAAGCTGTGTGCAAGGGGTAAGGGAATGTTCAATTGCAGACTGAGCACTAATGTACTCATTGGGGGTGGTGAGGTGTGTGGGGGTGAGAGCAAGGACGAGGTGGATAAAATGTGAATTTTGTGATAGCAACAGCAACCCTTCCAAACACTCATCGTCAGCCCTGAGATGCAATGAATCCACAGTTGAATCAAACAGTTCCTGGAATGGTTTGGAGTTTTGGACAGGTGGACTGCTTCACTTCCCATCCTATTGTCCTTCCCATTGCACAGTAAGATTAGAAGAAAGCCAAGGATAGCTAACAGCATGAATCCTTCTATAAAAATAATAGGCGTGGTTATGTGCAAAATGCAAAAACACTATTTTTTTATTAATATTACAAATGTGTTTTCAATTATTTACTCCCTAACTGATAACACATGAAATGATAGATAATTAAACACTTCATTAATTTTGCATCAAATTAAATTGAATTACACATGAACAGTGTCACTGTGCTTCTTTTATATAAATAAGTATAAGAAAATGGCACAGCAATAGGCAGAGCAATTGGATAAAAGATGGGAGGGAAACAAATTGAGTAAAAAATGTCCATCCATCGCAGTTTGAATAGTGAGAGTTGTACATTCAGTAGTTGTGTTTGTGTATCTCAAGATCCCGTGCAAATCTCCAAAGCTAGGCTCTAACCCCTAACTCCCTCAGCCAAATATTTATGTATTTATTATGAAGTCCTTGCTTTTGGCTGCCAACAATTGACTTGCTGAGGTTATTGTAATGAAATTTGAATGAAAGGCCACAGTTTAAGAATGGGGAAAGCCATTTACAACGGAGATGAGGAAACATTTATTCACACAGAGTTGTGAGTCTGTGGAATTCTCTGGCTCAGAGGGTGGTGGAGGCCAGTTCTCTAGATACTTTCAATAGAGAGCTAGATAGGGCTCTTAAAGATAACGGAGTCAGGGGATATGGGGAGAAGGCAGGAGCTGGGTATTGATTGTGAATGATCAGCCATGATCATATTGAATGGCGGCGCCGGCTCGAAGGGCTGAATGGCCTACTCCTGCACCTATTGTCTATTGTCCATTGTTCTGAGGCCAATTCCAGGACAACATGATCTGACGTCCATAGTAAGGAGGAACTGAACGGGTCAAACTACATCTATAGGGGAATGGAATAGTTCAACATTTTGGGTTGAAACTCTATTTAAGAATTAGGACCAATAAGTTTCTGGCTTCCACCCAAAGCATCAACCATTCCTCCCCCCCCCCCCCCCCCCCCCACGTTCCACGTTCAACTATCTGCAGACCCTCATCTCACACAGCAAGAAGCACAGAGATCAGCGCCTAAAGTAGAATAATTTCCTACATCCTTATCTCTTGTACTACTTTGATCACATCCCCCTTGACTCCCCATCTCCAGCGTCTCTCAAATTACTTTACTGCCACAATGTGCATCTGTCTGCTGATGCATCACCTGGTCACAAGTTCAAGGTCAACCTTTGTTCTTGACATTAGACAATAACTAACATGATAATTTTCTCATTGCATCCAATCCAATTTAATGCACACTTTAGGATAGACTTGAAACCTGAGGCAATTCCATCCATATTTAAGATTAGAGTTAGATCATATAGATGGAAATACAGAAGAGTTCAACTTAACACTGTTGTAGGGAAAATGGTTGAATTGTTGCAAGTGCAGAAAAAAGATGGACAATTATAATCCATAATACTTCTAATTAGTCAATGTATATTATACAAGGGAATATGTGGTTGATTAATCTCATGAAATTAATTGAAGAAGTAACACATAGAGTAGATGGTATAATAGTTAGATTCTCTATATCCTTTGATTAGACACCACATAGTGATGCTGGAGCTTCCAGGGTTCATGGACCAACTACATTGAAGTGACAGTCAAGGATATACACCAAGGACTCTACTTTCTCAGGAGACTGAGAACATTTGGCATGTCTCTAATGACTCTTAAAGAACTTATACAGGCACACCATGGAAAGCATACTGTTGTATCATAGCTTGATTTGCCCAGGACTGCAAGAAATTGCAGAGTCATAGATGTAGCCCTGTTCATCACACAGACGAGACTCCTCACCATTGACACCATCTACACTTGAGGCTGCCACGGAAAAGTAGCCAACATAATCAAAGACTTGTCCAACCCCGGTCACTCCTTCTTCTCCTTGCTCCCATCAGGTAGAAGATACAGAAGTTTGGAACCACACACCACTAGACTCTGGAACAGTTTATTCTCCTCTATTATTAGGCTTCTGAACAGTACTTCTATAAGCAGGGTTACTGTCTGATTGATCTCTACTCCATCGGAGATATTGGACTCAGTCTCTGGAAATGCTGAGCCTCAATGTTGAGAGCTATATTCCATACTCTTTTCTCTACCTACTGTACTTGAGTTTGACTTGATTTTCTTTATATTTAGTATCATCTGATATAATTGGATAGTATGCAACACAAAGCTTTGGTACACAAGATAATAGGAAACCTAAACTTAAAATTAAACCAGTAAATAAAGACTCAGCAGGTTACATATTAACAGTAGAAACTTAATGGGATGCTGTTCTAGAACTGTGCAGAAGTGCAAGGGCAATGGGTCAATAGGCAATTGTCATGTTCTTGTAGTTTTCTGTTCACTTGTGGTCACTCACCTAAATTGGCAGTATAGTTTAATAGTAAGATTAAACGAGAACTTACCAAGTTTGAAGGTTGATCTTTATTTTATGAGGAGTTGCGATGAGGGATTTCGTGAAGACCCCGCCAGCACGCATGCGCAACATTCTTCAAAACAGCGGTGTGGGATCACAGAACATATCATGGAAGGAGATAGTAAGATTGAACAAAGTAGAACATACCAGTTGACCTTATGAGAGAGGGTTGGGAGCAGAGGGCATGAAATCCCTCATCGCAACTCCTCATAAAATAAAGATCAACCTTCAAACTTGGTAAGTTCTCGTTTAATCTTACTATTTTACTTCGGAGTCACGTGACTTCATGAAGACTTCAAAGCTTCTGTGATTACACACCCTGGACAACGGCCATGCTATCACACTGCTGCAATACTGATGGAGGAAGTTTGTTAATGCATTCCAGACTGAACAGGCTGAAAAATAATAAGTTATTAAAACAAAGAATAACAAAGCAAAACCCCTACTCGGGGAGTAAACATTCACGGAGCGGCTCGCAGCACGGCATCCGCGAATGTAGCAGTGGGGGGGGGACCACCGGTTTATTGTAAAGCCTCTGGAAAATTGATTCACTGGCCCAGCCCGTGGTGGCAAGGATGTGGTCCATGGGCACCTCCATGGCCCTCGCCGCTGATGGGGATGCAGCCCTGGTAGAGTGAGATTTAAAAATGTTAGTATCGATTCCAGCTGCACCCAACACCACCCTGAGCCACCTTGCGATAGTCTGCACAGTCACCCGGTGATGTGGTTGTTGGTGGCTGACGAAGAGCCACTTCTCCATCTTCCGGATGGTACGAGTTGTTCGGATGTAATAGCGGAGATGGATGGCTGTGCAGAGGGTGGCATCAGTGGGGTATGCCCGGAATTCCAACTGCAGCCCAGAAGTCCCAGGGCTATGTTGCTTCAGCAGGTCCTCGACAAAGAAAGTCACCTTTGCAGGAGTCGAGACCATCCGGTCCAGCCGAAGGTTCTGCAAGGCCTGGACTCATTGAGCTGAAGTGAGTGCCATCAGCATCACCACCTAAAGGGCGAGCTTGTCCAGAGGTAGTCCTGTCAAAGGGGACCAGCTTCGCAGTAGTGAAAGTACGACGCACACATCCCATGTGATGTTGTATCGGGGTCGTAAAGGGTTGGTGTTGAACACTCCCCTCATGAATTCGGACACCAGATGGTGCGTGCCCACACCTATATTCAGGTATGAGGAGAGCGCACTCCTGGCGCAGTTGATGGCACTGTAGCTGAGAGGCTCATTGTAATGAAGGCCCGCCAGGAATTCCAGGATGTCAGGGATCGTGGCAGAGTGGTAGGTGGTATGTGTTCGGGAGCAGTAGGCCTCCCACTTTCTGATCTAGGTGAGGTACTGCTGCCGGGTTGATACTCTGCACGATGCTGAAATAAGGTCCATCGCTCTGGCCGATATGCCGGCCTCCAGGAGCGGCCTCTTCAGAACCTGCAAGCCAACAGGGTTAAGTGACTATGTGACTTTCCCCCATAATGGGGTTAGTGAGTAAAGTGGGGTGTTTAGCAATTTGAACCCACGGACGTATTATCATTTGGAGAACCACAGGGTACCATGGCAGTGTAGGCCAATCGGGTATGATCAATATGCCTGAAGCAAAATCCAGTTGTATTTTCGGCAATACCCAACTGAGGAGGCAGAATGGGGGAAATGCGTAGCAGAACCATTTCCCCCAATGCAGTGAAAAAGTATCCATAGCCACTGCCCCAGGGTCTGGTTCCGAAGACACATACGTTGGTATCTGATGGTTCAACCTGGACGCAAAGAGGTCGATATCTGGTGTACCAAAGTTGAGCAAATATTTGGGGGTCCAACATCCACTTGATGTTATCATTGAACACTCGCGACTGTCTGTCACTGTGTTGAGCTTCCCTGGTAGATAGGTCGTTGTAAGCCAAATATTTCTTTCAATACACCAGTGCCAAATGGTGTTTGCCTATTCGTCCCAAGTTAACGACCCGATACCACCCATATGATTTATGTAAGCCACCACCGTGGTATTATTTATTTGAAGGCGGACATATAAATGCTGTATATTGGGGCAGTATTCCTTCAGACCATGGAAAGCGCCAAGCATCTCCAAATAATTTATCCCGTGTGTCTGAAGGAGGGTATACTCTTGAGGATACCATCTGCTCCCACAACTGGACGTGGTGTCAGTTGCACCCCAGCCTTGAGCACTTGCGTCAGTTTGTAACACGACTGACGGGTTGCTAGTAATGATGGGTTTGTAACACCCACTAATATTGTCAACCTACCATTGTAGCTCAGATTTAGCCTTAATTGGTAGCCGTATTGGCCTGTCAAAGTGCCCAGCATTGGCTTGTAATGCAGAAATCTTTGCTCGTTGTAAGTTTTGATAGTGCAGTGGGCCGAATTGCGCAGCTGGAAATGTTGCTACCAGTTTCCCAATCACCTTGGCAGTATGTCGAATGGTCGGCACCCTGGCGCAAGCAAGGCTGGTACACACATATTTTATATCAGATGCTTTGCTGTGTGGGATAGTGACTATCATTCGGGTGGTGTCAATAGTAAAGCCCAGATAGTCCATGATTTGAGTTGGGGTGAATTTGGATTTTTAAGAATTTCCAATGGAATTCTATGATGGGGACTGTGTAGTATGCATCTTTGAGATCGATGCAAGCCACAAAGTAACCCTGATACAGTAGCTGCTTAGCGGTTTCAAAGGTTTCCATTTTGAAATGGGTATATTGTACGAAAGTGTTCAACTGAGTTAGGTCATTGATGATCCGACAACCTCCATCTTTTGGGATTTTAGTAAAGATGTTGGACACAAACTCAATGGGTTCATGTGTCATCTTCCCTATCACCCCTTTGGCTGCTAGCCGTAATATTTCTGCATGTCCTTGCTCGATCTCTTTGTGAGAGAGCGCAAATGTGCGATGAGGTACATGCTGAATATGGGGAAGTTGACCGTTAATAAACTCTATGACATAACCCCGAACACTTTTAACCCATGCACCACTGAAGACCCGCAACCATCCCCCTACTTGTGAGGGTACCAATGCTACTTGCTTAGTAGAACCAGACCCCCTTACCACCATGGTCAACGGCGGTCCTGGTGGATGGTGGTTTGGGAGAATGTAGTGTGGCGTGACGAGGTGTCGTGTCCGGTGGGCGAGGTTTCCAATAGGCATATACAGCGGTTGCCGATAGGCATATGCCCTCGATGAAGGTGGCCGACGGCTTGTGCCTCCTCATCCATCTCATTTACCTTTTTCGGCAGTTCTACCCTGAACAGTTGATGTGGTGGTGGAGTGGTGGAGGTACAGCACAACCTTGCAAATTTAGGGTGGAGCGTGGGCCGGATGGAGCTTTGTCGGAGACAATTAATCTCGAACTGGGGCATTGCAGAGTAAGGACAGGGCATCCTGCTGCTCACTGGACACGTTCTCCCCACCGAGGGTCCTGGCATATGCTGTGAGACCCGTTGAGAGTAGTTTCAGGACTTTCTGGAGGCGTGCGTCCTGAGCTCTGGCGGTATTATTCAAATTCCCCCAAATTTGAGCATTGACCATGGGAACATTCAGATTAACGCAATTCTCCGGTGGCTTGAATTTGTCCATGGAGACGTTGAGGACTGTTCCTGTAGCTGGTGTGAGGTGAGATAGTTAATCGTCCCTGCCAGTTTTGTATGTAGTGGCCCCCCTGAAGGAGGCGCAGTAGCAAATTTGCCCACGACATCCAGTAGGTCCTCATCTGCCTCTGGAGTATCGACCTCCGGCATGTCTGGCTCGGCATCGAATTCTGCCTCCCGCAGACTTCTGGCACACCAGGCGGAGGAAGGCGAGATGCTCGGTAGCCGTCGACTGTAGGTAGCGGATGCCTGGCCCACCGTCCTTCCCTGTCCTGCTCTTGTTGAACCAGGTGCACCATCATTCGCTCCAACTGGTCCATGCGACCGTCGCTACTGCACATAGCCGACAAGCCGACTTCCCCAGGCTCTGCAATGTTGCTGGGGCTTCTACCAGCAGACTTCACCCCCATGAAAGGCGGAAAGCGATCTGGTGGCAGGAGGTCGTCAACACCTGCTCCTGCAGGCCCATACGACTCCCACACAGACTCTCCGCTAGTCCGCCCACGAGCGGACTGTGGCGGTCCCCGTGCCTGGTGGGAAGGCAGTGAATAAGAGTCGGGGCGCCTGGCTCCCCGGAGTCCGTGCAGGCTTACCCCTACTTCTGACATTATGTCTCGGTAGGGGTGCATGGTCGGCAGCAGCCCCAGGCAAACTGATCGACCGCATGTGGCTGCCACCGGCTTGCACTCGAGCAGACCCCGGTGTGAAGCTGGCGGCACCTGCTCCTGCAGGGCTGCTCGACTCCACAGCAGCTCTACCGGCCCGCTCTAAGGCAGTAAACCCCGGCAGCTTCACGAGACCTGCTTCAGCTGCAGGGCTCAACGTCAGCGCGGTCTTCCCCCCCCCCCCCCAGCCCTCGCGGGACCTGTAGCAGATGAGGTGTTGCCGTCGCCGGTGTGCGAGGTATGCCTCGTACCTGCTTGCACCCCCCCTCCCGGGGGATGGAGACACAAAATCAGGGTCGCTCATGCCCTGCACCTGTGCGGCCGCCTCTGGAGTCGAGTCGGGCGCTGGTGTAACAGGCGCGCCCGACTTCTGCACCTTTTCACCAGGCCGTTTCCCGGACGCCGCCGGTGTTGAGAACAGCTCCGGAGAAGTATCCCGCTGACCAGAAGTCCTGCGGCGCTTGGAAAGCTTTCCTTTCCCTTTTCCGTCCATCGTTACCTGCAGGTAGAAACACAAGGACTCCTACCTGCAAACCAGCGTAAGGTTAGTGAACTTACCTTTTCCTGGTCCTGTTGAAGGAGCTGTGGAGACCCCCCCCTCCCCCAGCATGTCAGTAGCAAATGCGAGCGACGATATATCGCGCATGCGAGCTGGTGGGGTCTTCACGAAGTCACTCACGTGACTCCGAAGTAAAACAATACGTCGACTTCATTATTTTTCTTGTGATAAATGCCTCTTTAGCATAATGTCTGCCTGTATCAATAATCGTTTCCAACTTTATAACATGCAGAAAATAAAATTAGCTGGCATTAATATAAAACCAAATAAGCTCCCCTTATTTATACCTTTTCAGCTGACTCAATTTTTAGTTTTATTTTATTTTTTAATTTCTACATTCTTTTAACATTAATTCATCTTTTCAATCTTCCTTGCTGGAATTCAAACGCAAGTTCTTTCGAGGTTTTCTGACCAAGTTAAGGTCACTGTGTCATTTATTTGAATACTATACCACACAAAATACCTAGTCTAAGATTATGGTTGCCTTACTTGGATAGCTATCATTAAAGTTTGTAGCTATTGTAAAATTTGCTCTTAGCCTGGATTAAATAATAATTTAAAAAATCACATCTTTGAGAATCTGATTCATGCAACCTGTCCTTTGATTGCACCATCTTCATCCTGTTTGCATTTTGTAAGTACATAAGCTATTGAAGGTAGAATTGTTTGATATCTGATGATTAACTCAACAAACATACTGTACTTTGACAGGGAAAAGTCTGAGTATGTCAGGGTTCTGAATGTCTCTACTCTGGTAATGATCATGATTACCACTTTCAAAGGCTATTGGTGAGATAAACAGTCAAGGCATCATGTTCTCTGTTGCCCAAGTGTTAAGCTATAATTCTTTGCTGATATCAACATCACAAGGATTTCAGATATGAACACAGATAATTAAATTCCAGCATCGTATGTGTGTTTGAATTAAAGCTTCATTCCAACTGCAAAACCATGGCCTTTAGGAAAAGTTAATCTCAAAGCCCAATAGAATACACCAGGATGGAAATTATAATCTTTAATGTAGACTTGCTGATGGTTTGCTATCTCTTTAATGCTTTAAGGCATGGTTATCTTCAAAAGCTAACTACCCACAGCATTAAAATTTAACAAGTTACATTTATGTTCTATTATTGCTTGTGTAGAAGAAATAGGATTGTATAAAAATAAAAGGAAATCATCACCCATTCCATCTATAATGTATCAATTAATTCTTATATAATCTAACCAGGCAATCCATTCCATACGTTAGTCACACTTTACACGAGGACAGTGTAGATTTACATCTTAAACTTGAGTTGTACCCTTGAACTTGCATCCTCTTGAACTAACATGAGTTTTTGTTCAAGATATTGGTATGCCCCAAATACCCCTCTTCGTCTCCTTTCAGGAAAATTTTCCCCACTCCTCCAATAATTCTTCATTGGTCACTATTCTGAAGCTAGAGATTAGCCGGCATGACTTCTCTTCTGCTTTGCCAACCCAACATCAGCTGTTTTCCCTTGGAGGCTATTCCACATTTCAATAGTCTCCCCAAAGGAGGAAATAGGCCACCTTACATCAGTACTACAGGAATTGTGAATTCACAAGCCTCTGCCTTCTAGACTCATCTTTATGGATTTTTTTCAGAAATGCACCAATCCCTCTTTTGATTGTTTTCCTTGAGTATAAGAAAAGTTTCCAAGGCCAAGGAAATGCAAATTGAGATATCTGCCACCAGTAGCTTCGAGAGAGGAAGTATCTTAATAGCCATTCTGTGGAACGGCAGAGGCACTGCCTCTGCATGTTACTGTATATTCTTTTGAGAGTTCAGATCAAATCAACATTGTGGGAGCAGGTGTATTCAGATATGACATATTATTAACCAAATTCATCACAAGCAAAGATCCAGTTAAGAACCAGTTATTGTCAAATATAATATTTCAGAAAGGCAGTGAGGTCCAAGAAGTAATAAATTTTTTCACGAGTTAACAAGTTGCACGGGTACCTGCCATTAGCACCACGAGTTGCTAAGTAGCTCGCACGAGTTCTGACGTTTCTGTTACGTTGATTGTACGTGTTTACCGTGAGTGAAAACTCGGGGTCACTCGTGGGTCAACTCGCACCATGAGACAGGGCTTTAAGGTCAGCGAGTCCCGAGGGTGTTCAGGGTAGACTGAGCGTGGTCGTCGGGTACTACCCGACTCATTGAGGCAGGGGCCCCGACTTCGGCAGCCCATATGAGTGAAACCATGTGGAGCCTGGCCAGGAGGGTCCCTTTTGTCATATGTATGTCCACACATGTATATTAGCCTGATATGGTGAGCCATATCAGGGAAGGTCATCAGGGGATTGCAGCAGCACCTGTTTTTTTAGGGCTGCTTACCTATTCCCTCAGTAGAGAGGAGTACAAGGGCTGACCCCAACCCCAACCCAGGAAGTGAGACTAGTGGTTTATCACCCTTATGTGTCAATGGCAGTAGCATTTCTGCTAATTCTGTGGAGCCTAGGTGTAGGTCCAAGCACGCCTTCAAGGGGAATTTGCAATTCACGCACCCCGGCAGTACTGCCTTCCAAATTTAGCACAGGAATGCAACCTACTTCAGGGGCCTTTGGGCTTACCTCTAGACCACCGGTAACTATGCAAGTATGTGAGTCTGGGTTCCTGTAACATGGGTTGTGAGGACCGGGTCCAGTGCATTCGGCATTAGTATGGTCATGCAGTGCTCGCTTTCGCAGCACATATACTAAAATTGGAACGATACACAGAAGGCTAGAGTAGGCCTGTGCAAGGATGACATGCAAAATTGGAAGCGTTCAAAAGGGTAGACATTTTAGTTGCCACTAGGTCACGTTGTGACTATCATACCGAGACAGATGATTATCATTTACTCCAATATTAGGAAATGGGAAGCCTTGTTGAGCTGTATTATCAGTCACCTGTGGGAGTTACACCAGGTGGCATCCTAGTAATGCTGCTCATTAAAGGGACGGTGCACGTTTATTCCCCAAGATGTCGGATTATTCATATTAAAAGTAAATAAATTCCAGATTTAGCTGGGATGCGTGTCTTCGGTCACATAAATGTCTTTGCCTATGACAAATAACTTTTCCCACTATGTCTGATGTACGGGGGCCAGAGGCGCTCCAATTCTTCCCTATAGACGATGTTGGCAATGGGAAAGAGCACGACTTGGAGTCGCTAGCACATGCAGCCTGTTTGGGGAAGGAGGATACTAGCAGAGCATTGACTTGCATGGCTAGTCCTGGCGGCTGCGGTAGGCAGCGACCTAACAACCCCAACTCAGAGTGAGTGCCAAGCCTGGGGTATCAATGTCAGACAAGTTTGCGCAAGTCGCAATCCAACAATGCTCCATCTTAAGGCATGTCAGGCAGCAACACCTAGTAAAGGGTTGCAAAATTTCCTCCCACTCAAGGGTCGGATTGGTCGAGAGAGTGCAACAGGAGGATGCATATGTGCCTGAAGCAACACCTGGTTGCAGGGTTGCCATTCCTCCCACTTGGTGCACAACAGTGGTCGAGATCGTGCTAAAATACATGCGCACATGCCTGAGGCGACACCTAGTAAAGGGTTGCCAAAATTAAAAAAATCTGGAGTAAGAATCCGTTTGCTGTGGTGCCATTTCTTTCCTAGTAGCACCATGGACAAAACGGGAAAGGGGAAGAGGCGAGCCGGAGCTGTAGATAGCCGCGGGAGTACGGGCTGCAAACGGCTGCCTCATACCCCTGCACAGGACGACTGCAGACTTGGTGCTACAAAGCACGGAGCCAGAGCCAGTTGGGCGCAAGGCAACACACAAGTCTGCCAGGCTAACGGAATCGGGTGAAGATTCCCCTTCGGGGCTGGATAGCGTTTTCAATGGCTATCCCAAATGTAGCACCTGTTGCACCAGTAGGGCACACTCCAGCAGGCGGAGTGTCAGCGCCACCCTGAACAAAGGCACCAGCAGCACCTAGTAGAGGGCTGCTTGATAGCACCCGCATTGATGAGGCGCGTGTGAATGGTCATCTGAGTTCTGACCCCGACTCTGACGGTGATGTTGAGCCAGGCGAAGAACGGGAGCTGCTTGCTGTTCCATCTCTGGCAGCATGATTCGCTGTACCATCAGAGTTAGGAGAGCCGCTGGGAGAAGAGCTGGCCTCCACAATCAATGACATGGTGTCCCATCAGCTCCAGGAACCTACCATGGATGAGATCGCTAAAAAGCATGAGTTTCCAAGGAACTGTGTTTTGTTAAAAGTACCAGCAGTAAACCAGATAATATGGGGACAGATGGGCATGGGCATGTATGCCCAAGAAATAAAGCAGCAGAGGATCCTGCATCTGTTGGGCTCGGGAATAACGGCGTTCGCTAGAACGATGGATGGAGGGCAGGTGTCAGGCACTAGGGTTGTTGTGCAGTGCCCACTTTGAAATTAACTGTCTCAGGAAAAGTGCTATTAGGTCCACCATCAAGCCAAAATTTGCAGCGCTCTGCAAGCCCACTAATGTCCAACCACCCAACTTACTTTTTGGAAAAGACCTCGCGAAAAGCGTCGAGGAGATGGATGTAGAAGCAAAAATGGTGGGATTGATTAAGACAATGATGACCGGCAAACCTGCAAAGAGGAGATATCCCTACAGGAAAAGTGCAGATTCTGGGTAACACCAGGAACAAGCCGGCCGTCGACACAGGGGCGCAGTTGGCGCTCTGCAGTGGGAACACGGAAAAACGTGGGGGTTCCTGTCAGGAACTGGGGACAGCAGGTCACACCAGTTACCAAGGAGGTTTTAAGAAGGCCATATCTGGGCGAGGATTGTCTGGGCGAACTGTGGACATGCTCACTGCAGCTTGGAGAACGAGTACTCAAAAGCAGTATATTTCTTATGTAAAAAAATGGGAAGTTTCTGTGTACAAAATAATATTGACTATTGTACAGCAGGTATTTCGCATGTTCTAGAATTCCTGTCAACACTCTACTACGATGAGGGGCTGAGTTATAGTACAATCAATTAAGCCAGAAGTGCTTTGTCTTCATATTTATTGATGGGGTCAGACAAACATCCTATTGGGTCTCATCCTCTTGTTTCTCAATTGATGAAAGGAAGTTTTAACTCCAGACCCCCTAAACCCAGATATATGGCAATCTAGGATGTAAGTGTGGTCCTCAAGCTACTTCGTCAGTGGACCCCTGACACATCTCTGCCTTTGGCCAAAAATCACCATGAAGGTCGTCATGCTCATGGCACTGGTATCAGCACAACGAGTGCAGGCATTACAAAAAACTGCAGCTAGACAGAATGGAAGTGGCTACAGACAATGTTACATTCTACATTTATGACCTCCTCAAACAAAGCAGGTCAGGTTTGACAGGTTTCAAGATAGTGTTTTCAGCATATCCTACGGATCCATCTTTATGTGTAAAGACACATTTGCTGCAATACATTGCAGCTACAAGGGTCTTACATAACATGGAAACATGGTTGTTTTATCAGTTACAAGAAGCCACATAAGAGAGTGTCAGTTCAGACAATCTGGTTGAAACAAGTATTGGTTGATGCAGGTATTAACACTGATGTTTCACATCTCATTCCACTAGGGCAGCAGCAACATTGACGGCAAGGGCGATGGACGTGCCCATCGACCATATTTTTGGCAGCCGCCAGGTAGTCAAATAAGTTGGGTGTTAACACTTCTACCATCGGCCGATTGCCGATCCGGGGCTGTTTGCCAATACTATTTTAAGTTCTGTTTAAGTTCCCCCTGGGTAGAGGGGTACTGTTGTTTTTGTTATTCAAATAACTTGTTACTGCATTTAAATGCAATGTCAACATTAATGAATTATTGATTATTTTCTCATTCCGTGTCAATCAATGCAGTGAGAAGCCGGGATTTGAATCTGCGGCATGAAATCACAAAGCTTCAAACCCTTCACGGAATCACTCACGTGACTCCGAAGTAAAATAGTAAGATTAACCATATAACCATATAACAATTACAGCACGGAGACAGGCCCTCTCGGCCCTTCCAGTCCGTGCCGACCATTTGTTTTCCCCTAGTCCCATCTACCTGCACTCAGACCATACCCCTCCATTCCCTTCACGTCCATATACCTATCCACTTTACTTTTAAATGTTAAAATCGATCCTGCCTCCACCACCTCTGCTGGAAGCTCATTCCACACAGCCACCACCCTCTGAGTAAAGAAGTTCCCCCTCACGTTACCCCTAAACTTCTGTCCCTTAATTAAACGAGCTTACCCAGTTTGAAGTTTGATCTTTATTTTATGAGGAGTTACGTTGGTGATTACGTGCCCTCCACGCCCAACCCTCTCTCTCAAAGGTCATCTGGTAGTTCTCAAGTTGCTTATCTTACTATGTTACTTCGATAAATGTTATTTGTGATTTCATACCGCTGCTTTGAATATTGATGTGCATGTGCACTGGCGGGGTTCTTCACGTAATCACCAACATAACTCCTCATAAAATAAAGATCAAACTTCAAACTGGTAAGTTCTCATTTAATCTTACTATTTTATTCCATTGCTCGATGTATGTTCCATTCTGCAGTGCCCAGAGCAAAGATTAAAAGTGCACCTTAACTAGAAATATGGAAAGCAGGAATTCTCGTGGAAAGCTGAATTCAAACTTTAATTCCACGATTAGAGAGGGAAATATAAATTCAGATGCTGGAAAATTAAAACAGAGATTCTGGAAATATTCAGCAGGTCAGGTAGCATCTGTCCAGAGGGAATAGTCAAGGCCTGATGTTTTGGTGCAAGATCACTGACCCAAAATATTGACTGTATTTCTGTCTTCTCATTTGCTGCCTGAGCTTTTGAGTATTTCAGCATCATTTGATTTTTATTGACGTCTAAGGCTGTCATGGTATTGAACTAAGGGTTTTCATTGAATATGAGCAATACTTCACTGAATTAGTGATTGTATTCACTCCTGTAGAGAACCATAATAATGAGGAACAAGAGAAGACCATCTATCCTTGGAGCCTGAAGATAGACTCAAAATGTTGGAGTAACTCAGTGGGACAGGCAGCATCTCTGGAGAGAAGAAATGGGTGACGTTTCAGGTTAAGACCCTTCTTCAGACCAACGTAGAGTTGTAGAGTAGGAGAATTCACAGAGGGGGAGCAGCGAGAAAGGATGTTGCAGAACTCTCGTCAGAGAGAGGAAGAAAACTTCTTCAAAGTAGACATACCTTGAGGAGATTTCACAATGGAGCAGACAAAATGTGAAGGAAGGAACATCAGATGCTGGTTTTTCCTTGGAGCCTGCTCCGGCAATCATTGGGTGATTATTAAGTTTGCAAATGACACTAAAATAGGTAGGATCATCAACAGTATTAAATGGTTATCAAAAATTACATTGATCAAGTTGAGCAAGAAGGCTGAAGAATGGTCAGTGTAATTTAATTCAGAGAAGTGTGTAAAGTGTTGCGTTTTGGCAAGATTTTACAGTGAACGGTAGGGACCTGGGAGTGTTATAGAGTAGAGGGATCTGGACGTATAAGTACATAGTTCCCTGAAAGTGCAGGTAGATGGAGAAGGCTTTTGACATTTTAGCCTTCATTAATCTGGGAATTGAGTAAAGACAATAGAACTTTATGTTACTGTTGTAAGAGGTGTTGGTGAGGTTGTACCTGGAATGTTGTGTCCAATTTCTGGTCACCTACTATAGGAAAGATACTATTATGCTGGAAAGTGCATAAAGAATATATACAAGGATGTTGCCAGATTCAAGGGCATGAGCTCTATGGAAGCATTGGGCAGGCTAGGACTTTGTTCCTTGGAGAACAGGATTCTGAGTGGACTTCTTCTTTCGTGTGGCGTGCACAGCCTAAAGTTTTAGGACAACTTGTTCTATTTGATCTTCTCTTTGTGCACGTCGAGTTGATTGCATTAGTCAAAACAGGGCGGACCACACGAAGGTTGCAATCTTCCACCCCATTCTGAGTGGTGAGCTAATAAAGGTGTGTAAAATCATGAGGGGAATAGATAGGATGAATGTGCCGCCTTTATTCTCAAGGTAGTGGAATCAAGAACCAGTGGCCATAGGCTTAATGTGAGGGGGATAGATTTAATAAGAACTAGAGGAGCATTTTTTTCACAAATAATGTGGACGGTATATGGAACAAACTGCCGGACAAAGTAGTTGAAACAAGCACAACAACAACATTTAAAAATAGATTTGGACAGATACAATGATAAGAGAGGTTTAGTGCATATGGCTATAGCTTGGGCAAATGGAACTAGCTTAGATGGGGCATCTTGGTTTGTATTGATGTGTTGGGCTGAAGGGCCTGTTTTTTTTTCCTGCTACATTATGACTATGACTATTATTCTATGATTCAGCTGCACTTCACTGTGCTATTCCCATATTCCTCGATTCCTTTCATTTCCAGGAATCCACTGATCTATGCTTTGAACAAATTCAACAACTAAACCTCCACAGACATCCAGCCAATGGACAGTGCCAAAGACTCAGTATGAAAAAAAACCTCCTCTTATTCGTAAACAGCCCACACTTTGTTCTGACGCTGATCATTTGTCTAATCTCCTAAACCAGAAAAAATATGCTCTCTACCTCCACTTACAGGATTATTGTTTGTTTCAATAAGATCTGCTTATTTTTCTAAACACTACCGGGTGTACACTTGTATGTGTCAGGTGGTATAATCTTATTGAAGTTGGCAGAAAATCATAAGGATAATCCATTGCATGAAGAGGCTGGGTAGAGTGGAAGGTGAGGAGCAGGGGATTTATGGCTTTCCTCTGTACTGGAGCGAGAATGAGAACAAAGATGCAGGAAATAGATGAGAAGCAGCCAAGGGCCTTCTCAACTATGGAAAATAAGTCAGTCGCCTCCACCAGCTTCAACAATATTCTATCACCTGATACATCATCCCATCATATTTTAGTACTTTGGACAGAACATTCCCTTCAGGACACCAGCTCCTGCTCTACCATCCCAACCAACCACTCCAGAGGTCATTAGGATTGTAAACTCCTATCTCACCGGGGACTAACTTTACTGTACCACTGCTGCATTTTTTTAAATTGCTGGGTTGTTTTCTTCCCTTTTTCTTTCCGCCCACACTATTTAATATGCAAAAGAACATGTGATTCTGTTCCATTCTGTTTGTAGTTTGTTTGTTTTTTTTGTTTTTTTTGCGGGGAGTTTTTTGCACAAAGTCCGCGAGCACTGCCACTTTTCATTTCACTGCACATCTCGTATGTGTATGTGACAAATAAACTTGACTTGACTTGACTTGACTTGACTTGACTTGAGGAACTCAGGTAGCCAGGGTCATACAGCATCTGTGGAGGAATTGGATAGGTGACGTTTTGGGTCGGGACCCTTTGTTTGGAGTATAACGGGAGGAGAAAGCTTGAAAAAAAAGATGGGATTGTGGATGATAGGCCATTATCACATTGAATGGCGGTGGTGGCTCGAAGGGCCAAATGGCCTACTCCTGCACCTATTGGCTATTGTCTATTGTCTATTAGGATGGAACAAAGTTTGGCTAGACATAGATGGTTAGATGTGTGGGGGATTTAATTGACAGATAGGTGGAATTGATGACAAAGGCTAGAAGTTTAGTTTAGTTTAGAGACAGTGCAGAAACAGGCCTTTCAGCCCACACCAACCAGTGATCCCTGCACACTAACACGATCCTACACACATTAGGGACAATTTACAATTTTATCAAACCCAATTGACCAACAAACCTGTAAGACTTTGGATCGTGGGTGGAAACCAAAACACCAGAGAAAACCCACACAGGTCACAGGGAGAACGTACAAACTCTGTACAGACAACACCCATGGTCAGGATCAAACCTATGTCTCTAGTGCCGGTGACACCATTTTATCTCCTTTGCACTACACTGCTGCGCCTGAAAAGGAGACAAAATGGTGTCAGATCAGGAGGGAAGATGCGTGAAATGTAACGACAGAGGGAGGAACGTAGTTGGAAGGAGTCAGAGGGAGTGGGGATAGAGGGACGGGATAGTCGGGGAAATGGGTATGCACACCCATTATTTAAGCATCAAACCTTGGCCTGTCATGATTAGCATTTCAGGTTTCTGATCATTCATTGGGACTGGATCAAAGTTTTTTGGGTGAGCGAAGATCTTCCAGCAGAACCATGCTTTCAGAGGATACTTACAGCCACATATGTCACCGGGTGGACACATCCAGTGTGCACAATAGCCAGCTGTAACATGCAGCACATGCTTGCAGATGAGAGAAAGGAAGAAAGCAGAAGGCTTTCATTTGAGGCAGCAACATCCAGAGTCTCAGAATCCCCAAAGTATTGCCAAGCGGAGAACACGGCAGCCAGTTTGCAACAGTGACCTGATTACAGTGCTCTCTGTGGTTCCATCTGAGTGATTTGGTTACTTTCCACATCCAAAGCATATTTTGGTAACTTAATTGGATTCTGTCAATGATCTCCTATTGTAGATAAATGGCCAAATTGAAGTTAATGGACATGTGAAAGAGATAGGCTGCAGGGTACAGAGAAAAAAGGAGAAGAAAATTGAACTGATGGGATTGTTCTCCTGAGAGCCAGTATGGACCTAATAGGCTAATGGCCTACTTCTCTGTCACAATAGACCCAAAAATAATACTTTTTGTTGTTGTTTTAATTGGCAAATAAAATTTGCCTGCATACCAGAGACACTTCCCTACTCTCGAAATCTACGCCGTGGATCATTAAGGCAGTAGACTTTGAAACAGTAGACCGTTCCTTAAATTAATATGCTATCCAAGAGCAATAAAGACTCCATCAATACAGTGTTCCCTCATACCTACAGAAGAAGGTCAACCTAGATTTGTGTGCTTTGGACTTGGCTTGGACTTGTGACTTCAGATGTAGGGAAGAATCAAGACATCACAGAATGGTTGCCGAACAGAAGGAGGTTATATCCCTCTAAACCTGTCCTATCCATGTATCCATGCATCCATTTATGTAATGATAATCCTTCCTCCAAGAAACCATTCTCATAGACCCTCTATGAATCTTCTTTAATGCCGTTTGGGCAAAATTCTGATATAACATCTTGTATCCTCATTACAATGAAGGGGCCAACATTGAACACAAGTTACCTGGTTTTACACTCTATGCCTCTATTGAAAAAGTCCAAATTTGTGCATGCTTTCTTAACCACTTTCTCTCCCTACCCTGCTAATTTAATTCTCCCATACCCATTTGATCCTCCATCCTTTACATTCCATATCCTACAAACTACATTGCCTTTCTTCATCTTTCCTACTAAAATGAATTACTTCCAATACCTCTACAATAAATTTAATTTGCCATGCATCTGCCCATTCCAAAGACCTGCTGCAATCTGTCGAACAGATGACTTAAAGATTTAAAAATGAAGTTGTGCAGATAGCACATTCCACATCACCTTTCAGTGGTACCAAGCCACCATAAGATCAGAGGGTCAGGCAAATTAGAAGAATAGGAAATCAAAAAAGAAATCAAAGCAAATTGAATGCTGAAACTCTTTCAAGCGTATGTACAATGAAGACTTGAGATGCCTGTAGAGTAAGATACTTTTTGTGCAATGTTTTGGACTGGTTAGATAAGATCCTTGATAGCACTCATCTGCTGGTAATTACAAAGATACAGGTGGCTGTAAAGTTTGTGCCTACCTCTACACGACAAGGGCCAGGAAGCATCTACAGTCTCATTGTCTTCCAGAAGATGGGAAACTGAACAGTACTATTTTTCATAATAATTATCTTTTTAGCCACACAGTTAAATCAATATTCTGTCTTCAGAATATAACTTGGAGTCCATTTCCCATGGTGGTTTCATCCATTATGGAGCCTTGACTCCAATTTTTCTTAATCACTGATTTTGTATTATATTCCCACAAGGTGTTTAGTTCACAGACAGTCCGATTCACCTTGAGAATCACAGCGCCATCTCCCACTAATCCTTTCAGAAAATGCTAGATGCCTTTTTTGTCAACAATTGATGGATATGGTTGTTGGATAAAGTGAATGGCTTAAAGTATTATATACGGATTAACTTTACTTCTCCTATGCAAATCAACACATCCTCCAATGCTTTTTAAGTTATGTGACATCTCATCCCACAACTTACATTAATACATAATGTTGAAACACATTCATAAATAATTTGCACTCAGTAGAAGCAGAAAATTGTCCATTTACAGACATGGGGTTTTATCATGCATAGGATTTATCACAATAACTAGTCCCCGATAGAGGTGTTTGTCAGGTGGGTGTAAAACAAGTATTTCATTTGCAACATGCAAATTCTGTTTGTCCTGTAACAAGTCTCTGTCACTGAAATACTTTCAAAGTACAGCTGCTGTTGTAATGTAAGGTAGGTAGTAACTATTTTATGCACAGTAAGCTCTCACAAACAGAAATGAATTAATGAGCAAATAATCTAGTTTAATGATTGTTTAATGTTTAATGATTGGGGCTGACTCCTGCACGCATACAGAACTCAAACATTTCATTACTTTTGTTGCCATGCTCCCTCCTGCAGTCATCTGCACAGTCCATTTCTGACTTTTCCCTTCCCTTCCTGGGTCTCATCATCTCAGTCTCTGGGGATGGGCCAGCTGACAATATCTACTACAAGTGCATGGGCTGTCATTGGTCACTTAACTGTACTTGCTACTATCTTGCATTCTATTCTATTCTCCTAATTCTTCAGTCTCTGTAACATTTGCTCCAGTGAGGCATGGAGTTTTACAGCGTGGAAACAGGCCCTTTGGTCCAACTTGCCCACACTGGCCAAAGTGTCCCATCTACACTAGTCCCGACTGCGTTTGGCCCATATTCCTCTAAAGCTGTTTATTATCCATGTACATGAGGAAACATTCCACATTGGTATTTCTTTCCTTAAAGGTGGACACTTTTGCATCTCATCTATTTCCCAGATACATTCTGCCCTCAATCAAGCAAGAATAAAATTCCCGTACACCTTACCTTGCATCCCACCAGCCTTTATATTTAACAGCCATCCATCACAATTTCCTCCAGCTTCAACATAATTCTACTGCCATACAGATTTTCTCCTTCTCTCTCTCTCTCTGCCTTTCAGCTTTTCAAAATAATCACTCCCTTCATGACGCCCTTGTGCTCTTTTTTCTCCCTGCCTACCACTTGCTGTCATTTCCCATGCAGAGATGTACATTTGCTCTTACACCCCTTCCCATCATCCCAAGACCCAAACAATCTCTCCAGGTGCAGCAGCAATTCACTTGCACTTCTTCCAATCTAAAAGTACAGCACTCAGTGTTCGCAATGTGGTCTCCGATCTATATGTCAGCAAAAGCAAAAACATATTTTGTTTTTTTTTTGTAAAATAGTTTTATTAGAAGTAAATACATATTAAGAAGGAATAACATAAAATAAAAAGAAAGAGACATATTATTCGTCACATACATTCTTAATATATTTAAAGTTTACAATCATTCTTATTTATACTTCTATACTTTTTATTAATTTTTAACAGAAAGAAGATAGTAAAGAGAAATAATAAAGAGAAATAAAATAAAAGTAGAAAATCAATAATATGAGTGGAGTATTAAGCAGGCTATTCTTCATTGGAGATATATCAGTGGTCTATTATATATAGTTCTTCATCTATTCCTTCATTCAGGTTTCAGTCAGCCCCTCGAACCGGACCACCTTGACCCTTTAAATATACAATAAATGGAGACCATATTCCTCTGAATTGATCTAGCTTGTCCAAAAGGACATCTTAATCTTTCCAGATGAAGTGTCTCCGACAGTTCTGTAATCCATATTTTGATTGTGGGGGATGTAGGACCTTTCCAAAATCTTAATATTAATTTTTTACCAATTATTAAACTATAATCGATAAAAATTATTTGCTGTGTTGTTAGTAGTTGATCCTTTTCTAATATTCCTAATATGATTAATTTTGAGTCTGGAGTCAAATTTGCATTAACTACATTCGAGATTATCTTAAAAATTTCTATCCAAAAGTTAGTAATTTTTATACATTTTGTGAATGAATGCGTTAGATTAGCTTCTAAATGCTGACATTAATCACATATAGCAGAAACATTTGAAAAAATTCTGTTTAATTTGGATTTTGAAAAGTGTAATCTATGTAAAACTTTAAATTGTATCAAAGAGTGTCTGGCATTTAATGGGCAGTGGTGTATATGTTGTAAACTTTCATTCCATACTTCTAGACTAATTGTTTGACCTAATTCATTTTCCCATGCTTGCCTATATATTTCCGACATTGGTACATCATTTTCCAATAAAATATAAATACATGATGTTAATTTTTCTGTGTTCGGATATTTATTTAGACATTAATCTAAAATTTCTGTCTTTCTATTTCTAAAATCCTGTGTGTTTGATTTAACATAGTCTCTAATTTGTAAATATCTAAAGTACTCTTTTTGAGTGTAATCCGTAATTTTGTTGTAATTCCTGAAATGAAAGAGACTTTCCCTGTAGAGATCACCCAACTTATTAATTCCATAGTTACACAAAATGCTGGAGAAACTCAGCGGGTGCAGCAGCATCTAAGGAGCGAAGGAGATAGGCGACGTTTCGGGTCGAGACCCTTCTTCAGAGTCTGAAGAAGGGTCTCGACCCGAAACGTCGCCTATCTCCTTCGCTCCTTAGATGCTGCTGCACCCGCTGAGTTTCTCCAGCATTTTGTGTAACCCTCGATTCTCCAGCATCTGCAGTTTCTTCGTTAACAATTATTAATTCCATAGTTCTTCCATTGTAAAAAACCTTTATCCATCATTGAGGATTTAAAAGTAGTGTTGTTTACAATGGGAAGAGCCAGTGGTATACTTTCCAATTTTAATGTTTTCTTTAATTGTTTCCAGATACGTATCCCACTTTCTATTATTGGATTTCCTCTATAAATTTTCTTACTTATTTTAGTATTGGCAAATAAAATCGAGCTAATTTCGAAAGGTAAACAATCTTCCTTTTCCATTTTTAACCAGTTTGGCTGTTTATCTGATTCTTCCAACCAAAAATTCATGTTTTTAATGGGAAATAACCCACATATACTACAACAATTTCCTTTTAAGATAGGAAATTTCCTTTTAAGCCTGGGCAGTCTCAAGGACAAAGAGCAGCTGCAACAACTAAGGCAAGAAATTGTAAACGGCCTGAGAACATCAATCAGACCCTACTGCCTGGGAAACTGAAGCTCTGGTGCCTACAGTTTGGACTCCTTCCTTGGACAATGTGGCCACTGACCATTTATGAAGCCCCAATAACAACTGTGGAGAAGATGGAGTGAACCATAACTTAATACGCGAAGAAATGGCTCGGTGTCCCACGATGTCTAACAAACATCGGCCTCTATGGCAAAGGGGTCCTGGAACTACCTCTCACTAGTCTAACAGAGGAATACAAGTGTTCTAAAGTAAGACTCCAGATGACACTGAGGGACTCTAGAGACAAGACCATCAGTGCTGTTGCGCCGCCCCTAGTAACTGGCCGGAAGTGGACACCATCTGATGCAGTACAGCAAGCTTCATCAGCCCTGAGGCACAAAGACGTCGTGGGGCAAGTGCAGCAGGGAAGAGGAGGCTTTGGCCTTATGACAAGTAAACCAACTTGGCGAAAGGCCACAACATCAGAGCGGAGGACATTGGTGGTTGAGGAGGTGGGCCGACAGGAGGAGGCCGCAAGAAGTGCAAAGGCGGTCTCTCTTGCCAAACAGGGGCAATGGATGCAGAGGGAAGGTGAGGAGCGGAGGAAGATCAGCTGGAAAGAACTATGGGAAATGGAATAGTAAGATTAAATGAGAACTTACCAGTTTGAAGTTTAATCTTTATTTTATGAGGAGTCGAGTTGAGGGACTACGTGGAGAATAGAAGCCCGTACAGCCGTTGGTGCGTCAATCTTCAAAGCAGCGGAATGAATTCACAGCTAACAATGACTGAAGTATAATGGTACGATGATAAAACTAGAACTACCAGATGAGATCTATGAGGGATCGGAGGGCACGTAGTCCCTCAACTCGACTCCTCATAAAATAAAGATCAAACTTCAAACTGGTAAGTTCTCGTTTAATCTTACTATTTTACTTCGGAGTCACGTGAGTGACTACGTGAAGACTTCAAAGCACTGTGAATTCACGCCGCAGACCGAAATCCGACGTTCACACTGCCTGGATTGACTCAAAAGTCGTTAACAATCAATCATGCATCAGTAATACATTTGTTAAATGAATAACAGTTTATTTACAAACAAAACATAACTCAGGGGAAAAGTGTAACAGTACTGAAACCAGAATCAGCAAACACCCCGAGCCTTGAAATCGGCTTTTGATAAAACCTCTGAAAAGTTAGCTCACTGGACCATCCTGCGGCCGCGAGGATATGGTCTATTGGCAAGCCCATCGCCCTTGCCGCGGAAGTTGATGCCGCCCTGGTGGAATGAGATTTGAATTTATCAGTATCAATTCCTGCACTTGCCAGGACCTGCTTTAGCCACCTTGAAATCGTTTGCACCGACACCTTACTGTGTGGTTTTTTGTGACTAATAAACAAAGCCAACTCTGTTCCTCTCAGAGGTTTAGTAATCTCAATGTAACGAGATAAATGTGAGACTACACACAAGCGATCTATGCTGAAAACACAATCTTACATCCTGTCATGCCTCTTCTATTATGTTTAAGCAAATCATAGACATAAAATATAATGGCATCAGCCGACTCATGCATTCAATCTAGACGTAGCTTTTGCAACATTTGTACACGTTGAGCTGAAACCAACGCCATAAGCATGACCACCTTCATAGTTAATTTGGCTATAGATAGGCTTGTAACCGGAGCCCACTGGCGAAGAACCATAAGAACCTCACTCACATTCCAAATACCGGCATACCTGGGTTTAGGAGGATTGAGAATTGAAAAACTCCCTTCATGAATCGTGAAACTAACGGATGTGTCCCTACTGTATGCAATTTTGCATTCATAGGTAAATAAGAAGACAGAGCACTTCTGGCTGAATTAATCGCACTGTAACTTAATTTTTGGTCGAAATAAAGAGTTGACAAAACTCCAATACGTCCGTGATCCCTGCAGTGTGATATACAATATTCTGCTGTAGGCAGAATTGCTCCCACTTCCTTATATAGGTGATATATTGCTGCTGTGTACTATCCCTGCAGGCCGACGTGAGAACATCCACAGTGCGATGAGACAGTCCTCTCCCCAGGTATGGCCTCCTTAAAATCTGCAAATTAACAGATCAATACGATCATATAAAGGATGTTGATCCCCAGTGACTGGATTTACCAGTAGATTTTTATTCTTGGGCATAAGCATGTAAGGCTCCCTAGCCATTTGTAATACAATGGGAAACCATGCTTGTGTAGGCCAATCTGGCACTACCAATACCCCTGAAGCGGAGTCCTCCTTGATCTTTTGCAAACATCTGCTGATGAGACAGAATGGAGGAAATACATACACAAACATTCCTCCCCAATGCAGCGAAAACGCATCCATTGCTACTGCCCCAAAATCTGGTTCCCATGAAACATATCTAAGTAACTGATGATTTAATCGAGATGCAAACAAGTCAATAACTGGCATCCATACTGAACAATCATTTGGTTAAATACATCCCGATTTAACATCCATTCAATGATGTCATTAAGCTGACGTGACCTAGTGTCAGCTACCGTGTTGAACCTGCCTGGCAAATAAAGTGCTGAAAGTCAGATATTTTGGTCAATACACCAGCTCCAAATCTGGTTAGCCAGTCTATCACAAGACTGTGACTTAACTCCACCCATGTGGTTTACATATGCCACTGCTGTGGTGTTGTCAATCTGACCTGCACATGCAGATCCCTCCTTGTAGAACAATAAGCTTTGAGCCCATACCAGGTGCCCAACAACTCTAAATAATTAATCCCTCTTAATTGAAGAAGCGATGTCTCATCCACATTCCATCTGCCTCCACAACTAGAAGACATATCTGTTGCACCCCAACCCAGTGCACTTACATCAGTCTGTAATATCAGTGACGGTGGTTCCACCAAAACCTTCCTAAACTTTTTGAAACATGTACTTTCCACCATTGTATGTCAGCAATCGCCCCAGCTGATAACTGCATAGGCCTATCAAAATGGCCCCTTTGTATTCTCAGTGCCTGTTCCTTTGATCGTTGTAATTGTTGATAATGCAGAGGACCATACTGCACAGCTGGAAATGCTGCAACAAACTTCCCAATTAAACTGGCTACTTGCCTAATCGAAAAGCCGTAGTTCTAACGAAAAGCCGTAGTTCTCCAACGAGATTAACACAGTCCTCAATTAACTGATTCAATTTATCCCTGGGCAAAGTTACCAACATGTGATTGGAATTAATGGTAAATCCCTCATAATCAATAATTTGGACTGGTGATAGTTTAGATTTATCTGGGTGAATAACAAATCCCATTTGTTCAAAAGTGATTTTAACAACTGAAACTGATGATTGAGTTTCAGCATGAGTCTTTCCAACAATCAGAATATCATCTAAATAGGCCATTACCACATGTCCCTGAGCTCTAAGTAATGCTAACACAGGTTTTACCAATTTAGTAAATAATCTAGGAGCTGAAGTTAATCCATTCGGCAATGCCCTGAACTGCCACAGCTCAGTCATCCAAATAAATTTCAAATATCTTCTATCATCACCATGAATAGACACTGAGTAATACGCATTCTTTAAATCAATGGTTGCCATATAATACCCTTTGGACACTAGATGTTTGCCCGTGGTAAAGGTCTCCATTTTGAAATGCCTATAACAAACAAATTTGTTCAAACTCGATAAATCCAGAATAATTCTACATCCCCAGTCTTTTTAGATCTGGGAAATATACTTGACAGAAATTGTTGACTTTGATAGACAGAAGGCTCAATTACCCCTTTCTTATGTAACGACTGAATCTCTGCTTGAATAAGCACATTTTCCTCATCTGAAATATACGTTTAGGACTAGGAAAATGTTGATTAGGTAGACTGTCCTTAGAGTAAAATTCAATTTTTCACCCCTTCAATACTACTAAGTATGAACAAATCTGATGTCAACTGCTGCCATTGTTTGAGAAACAATTTTAACCTTCCCCAATTTGAACAGGAACATCAGTTAATTCATCGCCTGTCAATGTTATATTCCTTACCTGCATCTTTCCTTGCAGACCTTGTTGTCCTCGACTTCTTGTAGAGAACCCTTTTTGCCTTGCTTGCCAGCTGGCTTAATGAGGGCCATGGTTTTAACAACCTCATGACAGTCTTTGACCCTTTTTGCAAGGTTACCACCAAACAACAGATTTCGTGGTGGTACACTGGTCGGTTTGCACAAACTCGCCAAATTCGGATTAGCACTGGCCTAATAGCGGCCCTCCTGATATTATTAATTTCAAAAATGCATTACAAAGGAATCCCAGTTCGTCCTGGTGTGCTTCAACCATATTGCTTGTATCAATAACTTTCACCACAGCTGTAATACCTGCTGACAAGCACTTTTTTAAAACTTCATCTCCTGGGCCCTAGCAGGCATACCCATCTATGACCAAATTTGGTGATTAACCCCCGGTACCTTCAGGAGATCACAATTAACAGGAGCTTTATAGTTTTTTGCTACTTCATCCATAGCTAGCTCCTGTAACTGGTGTGAGAGCAGACACTGAATTGCTTCGGCCAATTCTACATCAATCGCCTTTCCTGCCTCTCTACGCTCAGCAAACTTCCCAGCAATGTTCGGAATTACCTCCAACCGAACTCCTTTACTGCTCTCCCCCAGCATAGAATCAGTGTCAGCAAACTGCACTGATAGAACATTCTCCTCACAGGCAGGATAGTTCTGCAGCCCTGAAACAGGTGCTGCTAGCACAAGCTCTCCATCAGCCTGGCTTGGGCACCACACCTCCTCACGGAGCTGGTCCCTGTCGAGCATTCTTTTGTAATAGAATCTCGACGTGGGAGAGCCGTGAGCAAACGGACTCTCCTATGGAGGGTATAACCTCCAGGCCCGACTCATCTACGGGCCACAGAGACTTGCCAGTGGCCTTCCGCCCTACTGGCAAGCCTCCACTGCCCCCCGGCAGTGGGTCCGCAACCACTGGCTGTGTAGCCAGCACCGGACCAGGTGTACCAGACGGGCCTCCTTCCTCAACACTCTCCTGGTCACTCTCCTTTCTACCCCCGGAGCGCCTCGCCGACACCTTCTTCACTTTCTGCAACATATCTCCAAGAACTCCAAACCGTCGCAGAAAATGACCTGTGGTAAAAAAATTTTTTTAAAAACCTTACCTCCGTTTAAACTTACCGCTCGGAGGAGTGCTGCTGCTCCAACCGGCCGACTGCACCAGCGTCTCACGTCATGACTCACCAACGGCTGTACGGGCTTCTATTCTCCACGTAGTCACTCACGTGACTCCGAAGTAAAATCAGGCAAGATCAGCTTCATCATCAGAGCGACATGGTGAGGTCCTTCCATCACCAAAGAACCTTAATCAGTGGTACGGCGAGGATCCAACCTGTGCCCTCTGCCCAACTCCAGCGACCCTCAAACACATTATGGTAGGCTGCAAGACCCAGTGATGCAAGGGTACACTACTGATGATGTGTCCTGTGCCCAACTGTCCTGAAGGTTACCCAGGCCAAGATATACGTATACGTACCCCCCCACCACCCGACCCCCCGATGTTGAGCGTCGACCACTCTCAGCAATCAATGAATGTCGTGAAATGCTCCCCACCTACTAGCACAAGGGACTTCTTAACATCTAGTCCTGTGTATTTGATTCTTCCAACCAAAAATTCATATTTTTAATGGGAAATAACCCACATATACTACAACAATTTCCTTTTAAGATAGCAAATGAAAAAATCAAATATCTTGGAATTTATGTAACAAAAAGATATGATTCTTTATTTAAATCTAATTTCCCACCACTACTGAATAAACTACTTAAGAATATCCTATATTGGAAAACATTACCTATTTCAATGCTAGGTAGAATTAATGCGATAAAAATGATTTTTCTTCCGCAATTATTATACCTGTTTCAACTGATCCCGATATATCTTCCTAAAATTTTTTTTAAGAAAGTGGACTCTATAGTTACCAATTTTATTTGGGATTATAAGAGCAATAGAATAAGTTAAAAACATCAAACATTTTGATGTAAATCAAAAATAAATAGAGGTTTTGCACTGCCTAATTTTATGTTTTACTACTGGGCAGTTAATATTAATAACAGATTTTGTGATGGATTTGCGAAACACCTTCAATCTGCAGAGCTGCCAAGTTTTGTCAGAGCATTTCAGCATTCCTGTACCTGATAATAGTAAGATTAAATGAGAACTTACCAGTTTGATCCTTATTTTATGAGGAGTTACGTTGAGGGTTTACGTGAAGAAGCCCCGCCAGACGCATGCGTGTCATACTTCAAAGCAGCGGCATGAAAACACAGAAACAAATAGCCGAAGTAACATAGTAAGGCTTTTAAAAGACTAGAACTACCAGATGATTTCTTAGAGTATGAGGGTGGGAGCGGAGGGCACGTAATCCCTCAACGTAACTCCTCAAAAATAATGATCGAACTTTAAACTGTTAATTTCTCATTTAATCTTAATATTTTACTTCGGAGTCAAGTGAGTGACTACGTGAAGATTTCAAAGCTCTGTATTTTCATGCCGTAGATGCACTCCATACGACAATCTGTTTTGGTTGACACAGTAGGGAATAAATAATCTATTGAACATTGCTTCGAATTATTCAATAACTATTGTTAATAATAACAAAACCAGGAATAACCCCCCGGTCCCAGGAGGAATTACAAACATTGATAGAAATCAAAGCAAATTAATTAAATGGAATAAAAAACAACATGCCCAAACCATGGCACTGTCGGTACAGGTCTGTCATAAAATTGAGAAAATGTTGCTTCTCTAGACCATCCTGCGGCCGCGAGGATTTGGTCTAGCGGCACGTCCTGAGCCTTCGCCCCAGAGGTTGATGTCGCCATGTTGGAGTGAGATTTAAAGACATGAGTGTCGACGCCAGCATAATTGAGAACCTGTTTCAACCATCTAGAAATAGTTTGTGCTGACACTCTTTTAAATGGCTTTTAGTGACTAATGAGCAGTCCTGTCTCAGAACCTCTGAGACTCCTTGTTATCTCAATATATTGGCTTAAGTGTTTAAGTGCACATAACATTTGGTCAACAGGATAGGCTTTAAATGTCACCTTGGTTCCTGCCAAACCTGGCCTGCTTTGTTTGATTAAATCATAAACATAGAAGGTAATGTCATTTACAGACAAATGCATACAATCTATTCGTAACAATTGTAATGTTTGTACACGTTGTGCTGAAACCAGCGCCATTAGCATAACCACTTTAAGAGTTAATCTCTGCATAGATAATGAAGTAATTGGAGCCCATTGTCGAAGCAGTGAGAGAACAAGACTGATATCCCAGATTTCTGTATATCGAGGTTTCGGTGGGTGTTTATTAAAATTTCCTCTCATAAATTGGGATACTAACGGATGAGACCCAATAGGTTGCTGTTCTGAAGACTGCCCTAAATAAGAGGACAACGCACTCCGAGCACTGCTAATGGCACTATAACTCAGGTACTCATCAAAATGCAACTTAGCAAGGAACTCCAACACATCACATATGCTTGCATTATGATAAGATATATTGGATTGTACACAGAACAACTCCCATTTCTTTATGTGAACCATATATTCTTTTTGAGTGCTATTTCTCCAGCCTACAGTGAGAACCTCCATGGCCCTGTTCGACAATCCAAGTCCTTGGAATGGCAGGTCAGAACCTGCAGACCAACAATTAATACGGTCATGTAAAGGGTAACTTTCTCCTGTATCTGGGTGCACCAACAAATTACTACAGCTGGGAATCATCATGAATGGCTGAACCATCATTCGAAGCACTAATGGGAACCATGGTTGTGCTGGCCAATCTGGGACCACCAAAACGCCTGCGGTGGAGTCAAGCTCTATTTTGGTGAGGCATTTCGGGATGAGACAAAATGGAGGAAATGCATAAAAAAATAAGTGCCCCCAATGTAATGAGAATGCATCCACGGCTACTGCTCCTGGATCTGGCTCGCATGAAACATATTTAGGCAACTGATGATTTAATCTGGATGCAAACAGATCAATCTCTGGCAACCCAAATCGAGTGACAATTGTGTGAAAAATTTTAGAATTCAACATCCATTCTATATTGTCATTAAACTTACGCGACCTATGGTCTGCCACCACATTGTCTATAACTGGTAAATAAATGGCTGAAACCCAGATATTCCTTGAAATACACCAATGCCACATGACGTTAGCCAAGTTATCACATGATGCTGATCGTGCTCCTCCCATATGATTAATATATGCCACTGCTGTGGTGTTATCAATCTGGAGTTGAACATGCAAATCCTTCATTGAGGAGGAATATGCCTTTAACCCATAAAATGCCCCCAATAATTCCAAAGAATTTATCCCGTGTGTGTGCAGAATCAACCCTTCGTGTTCATGCCATCTACCCGCACAGCTAGACTCGGTGTCCGTAGCCCCCCATCCGAGAGCGCTTACATCAGTCTAATATATTAGTGCAGGGTCTTGTACCAAAATGTTATTGGTAGCTTGATTTACATTAACAATCCACCACTGCAATTCTGCGAGAGCTGTGGTTGGTAACTGCATAACCCAATCAAAATGGCTTGCATTCGATTTTAGTGCATGTTCTCGTGCTCTCTGCAAATGTTGATAATGCAAAGGCCCGAACTGTACTGCAGGAGAAGCTGCTGTCAATTTCCAATGACCTCAGCGACTTCTCGGATGGAGGGATAAAGTTTTTGTGTGAGGCAAGTACAGACGTCAACAATATCCACAACCTTGGCTGTTGGTAATATTACTGTCATATCAACTGAATCAATAAGAAACCCCAAATACTCAATATTTTGGGTTGGCTGTAACTTGGACTTAGTTGGATGGACCAAAAACCCTAATGACTCAAACACATTTTTCGTTGTTGCAACAGATTCTTCAGCTGACTCTTTAGTGTTGCTGATAATTAAGATATCATAGAAATAAGCCATTACTATGTGATTATGGGCCCTCAATAGCCCCAGCACAGGTTTTAATAATTTAGTAAAGAGCCTGGGTGCTGAACTTAATCCATTCGGCAATGCTTTGTATTGCCACAGCTGTCCCATCCAATTAAATTTCAAGTACCTGCGATAATGCCTATAGAGAACTGAAGAATTTAAGTGAGTGAGGTCCAGAATTACTCTACAACCTCCATCCTTTTGAGGGCTGGGGAAAATATTAGACACAAATTGTTGAGGATGAGTAATGTCTTTCTCAAGCATCATTGTTTACCTGTTCAGTCTCTGGAGCATAAAACACCAACATTTTATTAGGCTTGTGCTGTTGAGGTGGATCTATCCATGATATAAACTCAATGGTAGACCTGAGACAGTATTTAGTATAAACATATCAGACGTTATACAGCACCATTCAGTCGAAAACAATTGTAATCTACCTCCAATAGGAAATTGTCCACCAGAAACTTTATCGTTAACAAAATTCTCTGTACCTCTACAGTTGCCCTGTAAGTCTGTTGTCTGCCCATATTGGGGTTGTAGCCGGTCTGTCTTGGTGGGTACCCTTGTTGCCCCATTGGCCTCCCCCTGCTGGGCCCAGCATCTGGATCCGACCTTCTGTATATTAACCCAGGTTTTCGAATAAGTGGCCTTGAAATGCTTGGCTACATTAAGCCAATTGCTTTTGCCTCATCATTAATTTCCCGAATTTTCTTGACCAGGTCCGTTCCAAACAGGAATTCAGGTGTTTGTACATTAGTCACCTTACATAGAGCAGCAAAATTTTGGGTGAGTGGTGGCCTGATTGCAACTTTCCCTTTGACCATAGTGCCAAATGCAGTAATTGCTGCAGCCACCAGTTGGAGGACGTGTTGATACCGAACCTCCTGACCCCTCATAGAAGGACTCATGGGTGCCCAGACAGCTGAGTTCACGTGGGCACTTCAGTGATGCACATTAAACAGGTGTCTTATATTTGTTTGTAGTCTCTTGCATCCTAGCTTGCTGGAGCTGGTGAGATACTAAATTATTGATATTTTGCTGGCAAGGTATTCTTACATTGATTCACCAGTCCCCTCCGGAATAGAAAAACTCATTGCTATTTCCGGGACACCCGGAGCATGGCTCTTGTGCGCTGGTGTTTGCACATAAGCAGGGACACCAGAATCAGGGTCAGCTGCATCCTGCCCTGCTTCTCCCAAATCATATTGTAGGGAGGCATCCTCCAGTCCTAAACAAGGCACTGGAAGGAAATCCCCTTGCTGGTACTCCATATATTGTTCTTGGTATGGGCCCTCTTGGACAGCTGTCTGGGGAAGCACTGGGGCCTTGGACCCTTGTATAATCAAAGTTTGGAGCATCTGCTCCATCTTTTCCATCTTCCCCCACATTCTTTTATTATCAGGGGGAGAGCCACCATCATTGTCAGACTCGTCTGACAATACAGTCTGTTAGACTTTCTCTTTGCCTTTCTATGTCTATCAGTAGCCTCAGGCTGCTAAATATCTGGAGCTAGTGCGGAAGATTCGCTCGCTATCATAACTGCTGCCGGTAAAACGGCACCCGGCATCGGAACCGAAGTTGCCAAGCTAATCTCCCAACCCGATTGAATTTGTGAATCCTCACTTGACCCACGCTTAGTACGAATCCTCCTACCTGACCGCTCCATTTCTCCAACTCCTACTGACTGCTCGAGCCAGCTTTACGGAGTGTAAATACTTCTGGGCAAAGTTTTTAAAACACTTACCTGAGAAGTTCCTAGTTACCACTGGTGGAGCTGTGCCCTCCAGCCCGTTCAGTGCGACATGCGCGGACGTAATGACGCACATGCGCCTGGCGGGGCTTCTTCACGTAGTCACTCACGTGACTCCGAAGTAAAATTAGTATTTTGCTGAGGAAATCAATAATTTTATGCGGTGCCATTTTTTAATGTGCGGTCATACCCATGTAAGACTACAAGAATGCAAGAATGCATAACTTTGCTACCAATTGACATGTCTTCTACACACCTTATTTGACAGTGCATTCATTGCCATCTCTTTGTATACTGCTGTTTGAACGGCTTTCCTGATTTTAGCTCCAGATGATGATATAAAAGCCATTTTGGAAGCCTCCCTCTCCCTCCCTTGCTCTCTCTGCCTCCTTCCTCTCTTTCCATCCCTCTCCCTCCCACCCTCTCTCTCTCTCCTTCCCTCCCTCTCTCCCTCCCTCTTTCTCTCTTCCTCCCCTCCCTCTTTCCCTCCCCTCCCTCTTTCCCTCCCACCATCCCTCTCTCTTCCTCCCTCCTTCCTTTTTTCTCCCACCCTCTCTTATCCCCTCCATCCCTCCCACTCCCTCTCTCCTTCTCCCTTCCTCCCTCCCCAAACAGTCTGACCGATAACGCTATGTGTAAAGCACCCCATAGCGCTGTTCGTTTAAATTCCCATGCATTAAACTGACTGCGCTGTTTAAACCTGGAGCGGGGCAGGCAGATCAAAGCTTACAAAAATAATCATCCAGATCTTAAAATTTAAAATATTAATAGATTTAATCTCCTAAAATTTTTAGAGGCAGAGTATGACTTTTTATATCCTTGCATTTTTTAAGCAGCAAGATGAAACAGGAAGTCCATATTTTACAAAGCAAATCCGTACATCCATATTCTGATTGCATTTCTGTACAAAATATGAAAAATCTGTAGCACTTGGCAGCTCTGAATTTGCAGCAAAGATCCTATAGCGGAGCAAGATGGCCAACTCCCACGAAAAACACGTAGTACCGTCATGGGTAATTCTAGGACCCATTTCAGCAACCAGTCTCCGCCATCTTGCAACCGCCATCTTGTTTGCGCCATCTTGCTTCCACCCAAAGATATGATCTTTACTTCCGCCTCCGTCTTCGGGGCTGAAGCCATGTCCCGGCGGAGTGGCCTGACTCGGGGCTGAGGCCGTGTCCCGGTGGAGCGGCCCGACTCGGGGCTGAGGCCGTGTCCCGGCGGTGACAGCCCGACCCGGGGCTGAGGCCATGTCCCGGCGGTGACAGCCCGACTCGGGGCTGAGTCCGTGTCCCGGCAGAGCGGCATGACTCGGGGCTGAGGCCATGTCCCGGTGGAGCGGCCCGACTCGGGGCTGAGGCCGTGTCCCGGTGGAGCAGCCCGAATCGTTACTGAGGCCGTATCCCGGCAGCGACGGCAGCCCAACACGGAGGCCCGGCCGCAGGCCCAGTAGACGACATCGTCGGGAGCTCGCAGGTCACAGGTTGGTGACCTGTTTTTCCGGAGCTCCCGTGGCAACAGCTTCGTCCGCTGGACTGGAGGGCGACAGCTTCGGCAGCTTCGACCGCCCCGGGCCGCGGAGTTTGAATCCGTCCTTGGCAATATTGGTGCCATATGCTGCTGATGTGTCGTTATCAGATATTCAGTGTTAAAAAGAGAAATAAATCATAATAAAAGCGAAAAGATGTTCCTTCCACAGCGTGCGGGGAGTCTGGCCTGGATCAGAACGGCCGAGACACCAAAGTGAAGTTGCGGGGAGTTTTACAATGTTTTTTTTATTTAATGTTGTCCCTTGTCTAGTCTGAAATAAAGTTCATCATTGGATATAAAAATCGGAACAAATTTAAATGTGTGTGTTATATTATTATATCCATCTATATCACATTCATTTCTGTGTGTTCTTTCCAGCACAATCTAATCAGTTATATGCTCGCTGAATAAAACCATCCTTAAGTTATACATGATTTGTAAATCTTGCTTAAACACATTTAATTTTGTGAAATACTTAATTTAGATAACCCCACCATTACAGACAGATCTCATTCCATTCTCAGGCTTTTGGGAAGACCAGACCCATTTTATTGTTGAGAAACAACTTCATAGACACAAAAACATTAAGTAACATTCCAGGGCTAGAGCAACTGGAATCTTCATATTGCTATTATTTTCCCAAATACTGCAGTTGTGAACTGTGTGATTAGATGAATGAATTACAGAGTGCAAGTGTCAACTCAACAAAATCAACTCAAATACAGCATATGAGCCATTTAAAAATAAATTATTTAAAAAACATTAAAAAAGGAATTTACCAGAATCAAAATTTATAAACATTTTATTCTTTAACATGAATTAACAGAATTATGAATCTAACCCTATATCACACACACAAACTGTTCCCCCGCAACGTCGATTACACTGCGAGTCGGGTCGGGTAGGTTCCGGTTACTATAAAATCAACTCAAACACAGCTTATGAGCCATTAAAAAGAAATGATTTAATAAAGAAAATTACCAGTCAAATTTTATTCTTTAACAAGAATTAACAGAATTATGAACTAACAGAATTATGTATCTAGCACAATATCACACACACAAACTGTCCACCCCGCAACGTTGTTTACACTGCGAGTCGGGTCGGGACGGGTAGGTTCCGGTTACTGAAATGGACAAAAAAAAATGCCCATGTTCCGCTCCGTTGCGTACTACACATCAGCCCATTGCATTTCGCAGGAGTGGCCTATCTTGCTCCGCTATAGGATCTTTGATTTGCAGGACAGACTCAGAGCTTCCTGTAGCCACCCCATTAACTCATTATCCCATTCGCACCTTGATCTCTGTCTCCCCCTGCACTGCTAAAAATGAGCATAACTCTAACCTGAGGAAAAGCACCTCAATTTCCACCTGGATGTTGAGATTACAGCCATGCAGATTTAATATTCCATATTGCAATTTTAAGTAGCATGGTCCCATTTGTGTATGCTCTCATGCTTTCCTTCCATTTGTGTCAGAACAGTCCTTTTCTACCAGTCCCCAACACATGATTTTGGCTCAATTATCATCTTTATATTAGTATAGACTGCCCTGCTGGGCATGTCTTGCTATTAGCAACATAACGCAGACAAAGAAGCATAATTAGATTCTAACTGCATGTTCATCATTTGGTCTCATTCACATTTACTTTGTGCTTATCATTCCTTGCCTGCTTTCTCTGCTACTGAAACAAAATTATTTTCTCTCATTCCCAGTTCTGACACGTTAACACTTTTTCTTCATTCCACAAAAGCTGGGTTTTTCCAGCATTTTCTGCTATTCTTTGTAGACTAGGAATGTGTTTTCAAGAAATGAAAATGTAAAAAAACCCACTAATGTTGGAAATCTGCAATAAAAACGTACGTTGCTGGCAACATTCAGCAGGTCAGGCAAAGAGAAATGGAACTCTAGTTTCACATCAAAACAAGCCTTGAACTGCAGAGGAGATGTGGAGGGATTGGATGGGAGAATAGGAATATCATTAATAGGTTTAAGCTGGGTGGCCATGGGGATAAATAAAGATCACCAGTTGATAAGTTCACAAGGAAAGTTAGAGAGCAAAAGAATGGAACAACATTTATTTGAGAGTTAGAGAGTAAGAATACAAATAAAGGATCATGAAATGGTGCTAGATGCAAGGATGATAGGACATGCCCAGCAGATGGTTGATTAGACAACAAAGGCTAGAGGTGAAAAGGAGGCAGTAGGATGAGAGATAAGGAGAGGAGTTAAATCTCAGATAACGAGAGAAGTCGAGCAAAATATAAAGCCTGACAGAGGGATATAGGTGGAAGAAGACAATGGGACAGTGGGAAAGAGAGGCTTGATGATGGGAGAAATAGGTGAGGGGCACAGGAACGAGTGAGGGGCACAGGAACGAGTGAGGGGGTTGGTGAATTTTATAAAACACTGGAGACAAAATTAGCTAACAATTTTTATTCTTGCTAAGTGCCCATCATTTTTTTATTGCTGGGAATTGTATACTTACAGTTAAAGCACAAGACCAGAAATTAGACAAGGATGAGTGGTCACAATATATTCTGACACTTGTTGCTCAGTCTAGCTTATTAAGAAAGAGGCCTTGGGCAAGGTAATAAGTGGCTGTTGATGCCAATCGAACTGTGTCTCAACATCTGTCATCTCCTTCTGAGAATCAGGGAGGAAAGGGAGACAATATTCTGTCTTTTTTGTGTGCAGCAGCCGCTCTGAATGCATAATCCCCAAAGATAGGCAGCTCAGATAATTGGACACTTGCAAAAAAAGTTATGGGTACAACAGCTCAATAGAATGGAGCTCCATTAAAACGGAAATATATTTCCACTTTCACAAATGCAGAAATACATGCAAGTGAAAGTCCCAGTGAACTCTCTGACAAACCGGGTGCTTTAAACAGACCTCGCGGAGTAGGTTTCCTCTATTCACATAGGCTACTAAAATGTTTAAACTATTTCCTTTAGCAAGGTAGGTAGACAAAAATGCTGGAGAAACTCAGCTAGTGAGGCATTATCTATGAAGCAAAGGAAATAGGCAACATTTCGTGTCAAAACCATTCTTCAAACTGATGTGAGGGTGGGGGGGGGTGGTGGGAAGAAGAAATGAAGAGGTGGAGCCAGTGGGCTGAAGGAGAGCTGAGAAGGGGAGGAGAAAGTAGGAATTTCCTGAAATTAGAGATATCAATATTCATACCGCTGGGGTGTAAACTGCCCAAGTGAAATATGAGGTGCTGCTCCTCCAATTTACAGTGGTCCTCACTCTGGCCATGGAGGAGGCCCAGGACAGAAAGGTCAGATTCGGAATGGGAGGGGGAGTTGAAGTGCTGAGCCACTGGGAGATCAGGTTGGTTATTGCGAACCGAGGAGAGTTGTTTGGCAAAGCGATCGCCAAGCATATGCTTGGTCTCACCAATGTAGAGTAGCTGACATCTAGAGCAGCGGATGCAATAGGTGAGGTTGGTGGAGTTGCAGGTGAACCTCTGTCGCACCTGGAATGACTGATTGGGTCAGTGAATGGAGTCAAGGGGGGAGGTAAAGTGACAAATGTAGCATTTCCTGCGGTTTCAAGGGAAAGTGTCTGGAGAGGGGGTGGTACGGGTGGGAAGGGACAAATTGACCACTTTACCAGAACCAGCCATCAGAAAATGAATTATTTTATTTTAATATCACCAACAAGGTACCCAGGCAAATTATTATCCAGGTTTATTACAAGCTGCAGGGCTGAAATTCCACTCTATGACATGGGAATGATATGTTACTACAGTCTTCTGAAATTCTTTATTTTACTTCGGAGTCACGTGAGTGACTACGTGAATAGAAGCCCGTACAGCCGTTGGTGTGTCATGACGTCAGACGTTGGTGCAGTCGGCTGGTTGGAGCAGCAGCGCTCCTCCAAGCGGTAAGTTTAAACGGAGATAAGGTTTTTTAAAAATTTTTACCACAGGTCATTTTCTGCGATGGTTTGGAGTTCTGGCAGATATGTTGCAGAAAGTGAAGAAGGTGTCGGCGAGGCTCTCCGGGGGTAGAAAGGAGAGTGACCAGGAGAGTGTTGAGGAAGGAGGCCCGTCTGGTACACCTGGTCCGGTGCTGGCTACACAGCCAGTGGTTGCGGACCCACTGCCGGGGGGCAGTGGAGGCTTGCCAGTAGGGCGGAAGGCCACTGGCAAGTCTCTGTGGCCCGTAAATGAGTCGGGCCTGGAGGTTATACCCTCCATAGGAGAGTCCGTTTGCTCACGGCTCTCCCACGTCGAGATTCTATTACAAAAGAATGCTCGACAGGGACCAGCTCCGTGAGGAGGAGTGGTGCCCAAGCCAGGCTGATGGAGAGCTTGTGCTAGCAGCACCTGTTTCAGGGCTGCAGAACTATCCTGCCTGTGAGGAGGATGTTCTATCAGTGCAGTTTGCTGACACTGATTCTATGCTGGGGGAGAGCAGTAAAGGAGTTCGGTTGGAGGTAATTCCAAACATTGCTGGGAAGTTTGCTGAGCGTAGAGAGGCAGGAAAGGCGATTGATGTAGAATTGGCCAAAGCAATTCAGTATATGCTCTCCCACCAGTTACAGGAGCTAGCTATGGATGAAGTAGCAAAAAACTATAAAGCTCCTGTTAATTGTGATCTCCTGAAGGTACCGGTAGTTAATCACCAAATTTGGTCATAGATGGGTATGCCTGCTAGGGCCCAGGAGATGAAGTTTTTAAAAAGTGCTTAAACTGTTGTCAGCAGGTATTACAGCTGTGGTGAAAATTATTGATACAAGCGATATGGTTGAAGCACACCAGGATGAACTGGGATTCCTTTGTAATGCATTTTGAAATTAATAATATCGGGAGGGCCGCTATTAGGCCAGTGCTAATCCGAATTTGGCGAGTTTGTGCAAACCGACCAGTGTACCACCACGAAATCTGTTGTTTGGTGGTAACCTTGCAAAAAGAGTCAAAGACTGTCATGAGGTTTTTAAACCATGGCCCTCATTAAGCCAGCTGGCAAGCAAGGCAAAAAAGGGTTCTCTACAAGAAGTCGAGGACAACAAGGTCCGCAAGGAAAGATGCAGGTAAGGAATATAACATTGACAGACGATGAATTAACTGATGTTCCTGTTCAAATTGGGGAAGGTTAAAATTGTTTCTCAAACAATGGCAGCAGTTGACATCAGATTTGTTCATACTTAGTAGTATTGAAGGGGTGAAAAATTGAATTTTACTCTAAGGACAGTCTACCTAATCAACATTTTCCTAGTCGTAAACTTATTTTTTCAGACGAGGAAAATGTGCTTATTCAAGCAGAGATTCAGTCGTTACATAAGAAAGGGGTAATTGAGCCTTCTGTCTATCAAAGTCAACAATTTTCTGTCAAGTATATTTCCCAGATCTAAAAAAATTCAGGGCATTGCCGAATGGATTAACTTCAGCTCCTAGATTATTTACTAAATTGGTAAAACCTGTGTTAGCATTACTTAGAGCTCAGGGGCATGTGGTAATGGCCTATTTAGATGATATTCTGATTGTTGGAAAGACTCATGCTGAAACTCAATCATCAGTTTCAGTTGTTAAAATACTTTTGAACAAATGGGATTTGTTATTCACCCAGATAAATCTAAATTATCACCAGTCTAAATTATTGATTATCTGGGATTTACCATTAATTCCAATCACATGTTGGTAACTTTTCCCAGGGATAAATTGAATCAGTTAATTGAGGACTGTGTTAATCTCGTTGGAGAACTACGGCCTTCGATTAGACAAGTAGCCAGTTTAATTGGGAAGTTTGTTGCAGCATTTCCAGCTGTGCAGTATGGTCCTCTGCATTATCAACAATTACAATGATCAAAGGAACAGGCACTGAGAATACAAAGGGGCCATTTTGATAGGCCTATGCAGTTGTCAGCTGGGGCGATTGCTGACATACAATGGTGGATAGTACATGTTTCAAAAAGTTTAGGAAGGTTTTGGTGGAACCACCATCACTGATATTACAGACTGATGTAAGTGCACTGGGTTGGGGTGCAACAGATATGTCTTCTAGTTGTGGAGGCAGATGGAATGTGGATGAGACATCGCTTCCTCAATTAAGAGGGATTAATTATTTAGAGTTGTTGGGCACCTGGTATGGGCTCAAAGCTGATTGTTCTACAAGGAGGGATCTGCATGTGCAGGTCAGATTGACAACACCACAGCAGTGGCATATGTAAACCACATGGGTGGAGTTAAGTCACAGTCTTGTGATAGACTGGCTAACCAGATTTGGAGCTGGTGTATTGACCAAAATATCTGGCTTTCAGCACTTTATTTGCCAGGAAGGTTCAACACGGTAGCTGACACTAGGTCACGTCAGTTTAATGACAACATTGAATGGATGTTAAATCAGGATGTATTTAACTAAATGATTGTTCAGTATGGATTGCCAGATATTGACTTGTTTGCATCTCGATTAAATCATCAGTTACCTAGATATGTTTCATGGGAACCAGATCCTGGGGCAGTAGCAGTGGATGCGTTTACGCTGCATTGGGGAGGAATGTTTGTGTATGTATTTCCTCCATTCTGTCTCATCAGCAGATGTTTGCAAAAGATCAAGGTGGACTCCGCTTCAGGGGTATTGGTAGTGCCAGATTGGCCTACACAAGCATGGTTTCCCGTTGTATTACAAATGGCTAGGGAGCCTTACATGCTTATGCCCAAGAATAAAAATCTACTGGTAAATCCAGTCACTGGGGATCAACATCCTTTATATGATCGTATTGATCTGTTAATTTGCAGATTTTAAGGAGGCCAGAGCTGGGGAGAGGACTGTCTCATCAGACTGTGGATATTCTCACGTTGGCCTGCAGGGATAGTACACAGCAGCAATATATCACCTATATAAGGAAGTGGGAGCAATTCTGCCTACAGCAGAATATTGTATATCACACTGCAGGGATCACGGACGTATTGGAGTTTTGTCAACTCTTTATTTCGACCAAAAATTAAGTTACAGTGCGATTAATTCAGCCAGAAGTGCTCTGTCTTCTTATTTACCTATGAATGCAAAATTGCATACAGTAGGGACACATCCGTTAGTTTCACGATTCATGAAGGGAGTTTTTCAATTCTAATCCTCCTAAACCCAGGTATGCCGGTATTTGGAATGTGAGTGAGGTTCTTATGGTTCTTCGCCAGTGGGCTCCGGTTACAAGCCTATCTATAGCCAAATTAACTATGAAGGTGGTCATGCTTATGGTGTTGGTTTCAGCTCAACGTGTACAAATGTTGCAAAAGCTACGGCTAGATAGAATGCATGTGTCGGCTGAAGCCATTATATTTTATGTCGATGATTTGCTTAAACATAATAGAAGAGGCATGACAGGATGTAAGATTGTGTTTTCAGCATACCCCGCAGATGATCGCTTGTGTGTAGTCTCACATTTATCTCGTTACATTGAGATTACTAAACCTCTGAGAGGAACAGAGTTGGCTTTGTTTATTAGTCACAAAAAACCACACAGTAAGGTGTCGGTGCAAACGATTTCAAGGTGGCTAAAGCAGGTCCTGGCAAGTGCAGAAATTGATACTGATAAATTCAAATCTCATTCCACCAGGGCGGCATCAACTTCCGCGGCAAGAGCGATGGACTTGCCAATAGACCATATCCTCGCGGCCGCAGGATGGTCCAGTGAGCTAACTTTTCAGAGGTTTTATCACAAGCCGATTTCAAGGCTCGGGGTGTTTGCTGATTCTGGTTTCAGTACTGCTACACTTTTCCCCTGAGTTAGAGGGGTTTGTTATGATTTGTTTGTAAATAAACTGTTATTTCATTTAACAAATTTATTACTGATGCATGATTGATTGTTAACGACTTTTGAGTCAATCCAGGCAGTGTGAACGTCGGATTTCGGTCTGCGGCGTGAATTCACAGTGCTTTGAATTCTTCACGTAGTCACTCACGTGACTCCGAAGTAAAATAGTAAGATTAAATGAGAACTTACCAGTTTGAAGTTTGATCTTTATTTTATGAGGAGGCGAGTTGAGGAACTACGTGCCCTCCGCTCCCACCCTCATAGATCTCATCTGGTAGTTCTAGTTTTATCATCTTACCATTATACTTCAGTCATTGTTAGCTGTGAATTCATTCCGCTGCTTTGAAGATTGACGCACCAACAGCTGTACGGGCTTCTATTCACGTAGTCCCTCAACTCGACTCCTCATAAAATAAAGATCAAACTTCAAATTGGTAAGTTCTCATTTAATCTTACTATTACTAATCAAGTCGGATGTCTCCGTGAGTTGAATTAATGGACTCATTAAATTAAAGGAATTTCACACAAATCTTGCATTTTCAAATGATGTAGTCAGATCTGACAATGAACACACGCAATCCAGGGTGCTCAAACACTCCTATTCGTGTCTCATTTACATGTCAAAGCAAAGGCTCAGGCCAGAATTGGTGCTGACACATCTTACACATGTCACATATTGAGGTTGCATAGTAATACCTGCAGGAAGCATGGCTAACTACACTAATGGGGCTGAGCAGCCGTATAGACAGCTGCATAATGATAGTCTGTGCACAACAATTCCACAAATCAACCAAAGTGCAGCACCCCATTATGCCTCTGTAAATGCACAAATTCAAGTCAGGAGTGTTTTATTGTCATATGTCTCAGAAAGAATAATGAAATTCTTACTCACAGAGGCACAACAGAACAGCAGAATATGTAAACAACAGAAGAATATGTAACAATTGTGAGCATTTGTAACAGAGGGATGGAGAGACAGATATTAATACATTGCCTCCTGTAGTTTTTGATTCTGCACAGAGTAATAACACTATTGCAAACTTGGGTTCTTACATTCTGAGAAGCTTTTATAAACACTATATTGACACATATGGCATTTTGTGTCAATATAGGGCTAGATTCGTTCAAAGCAAAAGAGCATGTTACAAGAATCTTAAAGTTTGTATTTTCAACAGCTATTTACTGTGAATGTGTAATTCCATTGAACTTGCTTCCCACCAGAAATCTTATTAAAATAATGTAACCCATTGTAAAAAAATGAAATCATATTTTATCACCTTGAACATGATTCAAAATGATGACATTGCAAATTATGACAGATTCTATTGATGATCTGAGAGAAATTCCAAACAGAAAAAAGACGAAAGTCCTGTTTGTTTAGGACAGGTGGCAAGAAACAGTGTTACACTTTGATTTTGATCTGATTAAATTGTTTATGGCAGTAGGGCGTTACCTTAAAAGGTAGGCCTCTCAGTGTCACTGAACCATTGTCTGGAAGGAAGGATCACCTGGTCATTCACGGTCAGTCTCAGGTCATCAGCAGACTGATCCTGGGGTCAATCAAGATTGTATCTCAGTTTCAGCTTGTAACAGGACGATTAGAGAGAAGGGAAGTGTACCTTCCCATCCACTGCTGCATTGAGATTACTGCCATCTCTCAATCTCAAGTTATGGCGTTTCACCACAGGGTAAGGGTTTTTCTTTTGTTTACTAAAAATCCTTGGTCAAGAATTCTGCAAACGCTGTGGTCATTCCATTAATGGCCCACTTTAAGTTTAGGTAAACAGGGAGATATATCAGTTCTATAGCTATGGGGCATACACAGTATCATCAAATGCATAGATTTGCATTGCACACCCAGACATGTGTTATGTACATGCAGACAGCTCTGTGAGTATTCTTCAAAGAGCAGATGTTTTCAAAATATTGAAGAATTTTGATAAAGTTGTTTGGGAGAAACTGCTTCCACTGATCAGAGAGTCAAATTTTAAGAGATTTAAGCTGCAAAGAAAATCTTGGAAGAACAGATTTTTATGCAGCGTCCTTTTGATCTGGAATTTAATTCCTGAAAGGCTACTTCAAAGAGATTTATGTTCTGGAGAGCATGAATACCAAAAGCTATCAACATTATTCAATTTCAGAATGAATTATGTTACAGGAATCCTGTTTTTAATATTGACGTTCCCTCAATCAAACCAGCAGCTCCTAAGTATTAGCAAAAGGCCTCTCATTAGCTTAATTCTTAGCACATCAGAAGCTAGAAGAACTCAGCAAGCTAGGCAATACTCACAGAGAAACCAGACAGAAAATGTTTTGGGTCAGGACCCTTCTGAGGAATGAAGAAGGATCCCAACCATGTGTTCCTCTAACACTTTGTTATTTTCTCAAGATTCCAGCATCTGCAGTCTCTTATGTCAACATTGTGTGTAACTGTTAGAGGGGTATTGACCACTTTAGAATGGTTGACAGAAAATTGTTCCTTTGGTATTGAACCCAATTAAATCTGTGAAGAGTTAAAATGGCAGATATTCTTATTTTGCTCATGTTCCTAGAATTAATAACAGGATTAATGTTATAGGCCTCCCAATAACCAGCAACAATGTGAAGAACATGTATGTCATCGGTCGCAGAAGGGTGCCAAAGCAATAGGATTGTAGCATAATGTAGCATAATGGGATAAAAAATGTCCTCATATTGACTCTGCATTAGTGCAAGGGGCTTACATGGTGAGGAATTCATAAAATGCATTCAAGAAGGTTTTCTGAGGTAGTACATAAGGTCTAATTAAATAGGGGGTTGTACCTAAGCTGATCTTATGAAAGGAGAATGGATAGTGATTGATTTGAGAATTAAGCGATGGGAGTTTAGGGGTAACATGAGGGGGAACTTCTTTACTCAGAGAGTGGTAGCTGTGTGGAATGAGCTTCCAGTGGAAGTGGGCTGGTTCGATTTTATCATTTTAAAATAAATTGGATTGGTATATGGATGGGAAAGGAATGGAGGGTTATTGTCCGAGTGCAGTTAGATGGGACTAGGTGAGAGTAAGTGTTCGGCACGGACTAGAAGGGCCGAGATGGCCTGTTCCGTGCTGTGATTGTTATATGGTTATATGGAAATAAGTGTCTCTATCGGAACAGTTCAGGAACTATGACTTTAACTTCATAAGATTCAAGATAGTCTTGAAAAAAGGTAAGTTGGTCCGAGAGTTAGGATAATACACTGCGAAAAAGTGGACGTTGATTGTATGGGACGAGACCTGGGAGATTGTGAAGAATTGCTGGGTGTTAGTGGTGGGGAAGGGTGGAGGTGATGAACACCATCTGATATGTGGGAGATAGTAAGAGGCCAGAGTCAGCATGAACCTGTGAGGGTAAAAGACCAAGGTTGTAACTTTAGGGAATTCTGGTTAACATAGGTGATTGGAGGTTAGACTCGGGGAAAGAAAGTAGTATTTGTCAAATCCAGTCTCAACCCGAAATGTCACCCAATCCTTTTCTCCAAAGACGCTGCCTGTCCTGCTGAGTTACTTCAGCATTTTGTACCAATCTTTGGTTTAAAACAGCATCTGCAGTTCCTTCCTACACACATTGAATTTAATCCAGACAAATGTGAGGTAATGCACTTTGGGATTCTGTTAGGACATATACAATAAATGACAGTGAGTTTAGGAGAATTGATGCGGACAGAGACTGTGAGGGTGCAATGCAATGGGGAGTCTTTTACTCATCATAGCAGGACAGAGACTGGTCTACCCCTGAGTTACAAGCATGCAAACGTTCAATTTCAGAGATAAGATGGTTTCTCACGACACTGGGTGGTGAGTAAAGGATACTCCCACATATATTTTGTGCATGGACTTCCCTGCCCCAAGCTTCAAGTTGGTGCTTTGAAGGTTTTCAATCGCCATTAATTTACAAATATTAGTTGTTTCAGAGTAAGCATATTTGGGTCCATCAATATCTTTAGAAGTCATAGAATTGTACAGCACAATATCCATTTAAATAGGCATCACTGTAAGTTTTGTTAGTGCAGTCATGCTGTAACACAGGTAAAAAATGAAAAGAACTGAACAACTTCATGCGTCTAGTTAGTACAACATTCCACCTGGGTACAAAACACATGCATTAAGTTCAAGTGAGTTTATTGTCATGTGTCCCTGATAGGACAATGAAATTCTTGCTTTGCATCAGCACACAGAACATAGAAGGCATTTACTGCAAAACACATCAGTGTGTCCATATACCATATATAAATATATACACACATGAATAAATAAACTAATAAAGTGCAAATAACAGATAATGGGTTATTAGTTATCAAAGTTTTGTCTGAGCCAGGTTTAATAGCCTGATGGCTGTGGGGAAGTAGCTATTCCTGAACCTTGTCATTGCAGTCTTCAGGCTCCTGTACTTTCTACCTGAAGGTAGCAGGGAGATGAGTGTGTGGCCAGGATGGTGTGGGTCTTTGATGATACTGCCAACTTTTTTGATGCAGCGGTAAATCCCCTCGATGGAAGGAAGGTCAGAGTCGATGATGGACTGGGCAGTACTTACTACTTTTTGTAGTCTTTTCCTCTCCAGGGCATTCACCTTCCCGAACCAAACCACGATGCAACCAGTCAGCAAGCTCTCTACTGTGCACCTGTAGAAGTTAGAGAGAGTCCTCCTTGTCAAACCGACTTTCCGTAATCTTCTCAGGAAGTAGAGGCGCTGGTGAGCTTTCTTGATAATTGCATCAGTGTTCTCGGACCAGTAGATATCTGCAGCGCTGTGCACGCCCAGGAATTTGAAGCTCTTGACCCTTTCAACCATCAACCCGTTGATATAAATGGGACTGTGGGTCCCCATCCTACTCCTTCCAAAGTCCACAATCAGTTCCTTGGTTTTGCTGGTGTTGAGGGCCAGGTTATTGTGCTGGCACCATATGGACAGTTGCTCGATCTCTCTTCTGTACTCCGACTCATCCCCATCAGTGATACGTCCCACAACGGTGGTGTCATCAGCGAACTTGATGATGGAGTTCACACTGTGACCGGCTACGCAGTCATGAGTATAGAGATAGTACAGCAGGGGGCTGAGCACACAGCCTTGAGGTGCTCCCGTGCTGATTGTTATCGAGTCTGACATATTTCCACCAATACGAACAGACTGTGGTCTGTGAATGAGGAAGTCGAGGATCCAATTGCAGAGAGATGCGCAGAGACCCAGTTCTGCGAGTTTGGTAACCAGCTTGGAGGGGATGACAGTATTAAATGCCGAGCTGTAATCGATGAATGACAGACTGACATATGAGTTTTTGTTGTCCAAGTGGTCCAGAGTGGAGTGGAGAGCCAGCGAGATCGCATTCACCGTTGATCTGTTGTGGCCATAAGCGAACTGCAGTGGGTCAAGGTTTTTGTCGAGGTAGGAGTTGATTTGTGCCATGATCAACCTCTCGAAGCACTTCATCAACACAGGTGTTAGTGCCACTGGTCGATAGTCATTGAGGCACGTCACCTTGCTCTTCTTGGGCACTGGTATAATTGATGCCTTTTTGAAGCAGGTGGGAACCTCAGACCTCAGAAGTGAGAGATTGAAAATGTCCGTAAAAACTCCAGCCAGTTGGTCCGCACAGGTTTTTAGAACACGACCAGGTATACCATCAGGTCCAGGCACTTTTCGAGGGTTCACTCCTCTGAAGGATTTCCTGAGTCGGCCTCTGTGACTGAGATGGAAATACCATCACAGCGAATGAGGGCTCAGGAAGGCACATCGGTGTTCTCCCTATCAAACGTGCGTAAAACGCATTGAGCTCATCAGGGAGTGATGTTTCGCCGACATTCGAGCTGCCTCCTGATAGGAGGTGATTGCATTCAGGCTCCGCCACAGCTGCCGAGCATCTGTCTCATCCTCCAGCTTGGAGCAGGAGTCCATTTTGGCCTTTTTGATGGCCTTACTAAGGTCGTATCTGGACTTCTTATAGACCACTATCATCAGACATGAATGCCCGGTGTCTGGTCTTCAGAAGAGTGCAGATCTCAAAGTTCATCCAAGGGTTCTGATTGGGAAATACTCGGAAGGTTTTTGTAGGGATGCAGTCCTCCACACATTTCTTAATGAAGTCTGTAATGACTGTGGCGTATTCGTTGAAGTCTGTTGCCGAGTCCTTGCACATTGCCCAGTCTACAGACTCCAAACAGTGCTGCAGTTGTTCCTCTGCCCCCCTCCCCCCCCACCCCCGACCATCTCTGTACTGTCCTCACATCTGGGGGTGAGCTCTTTAATTGCTGCCTGTGGGCAGGGAGAAGCAGCACCGCGGTATGGTCGGATTTACTGAAGTGAGGGCGAGGGATAGAATGGTAGGCATTCTTGATGGTGGTGTAGCAGTGGTCGAGGGTGTTTGGTCCTCTGGTGCAGCAGGAGACATGTTGGTGGAAGTTGGGGAGTGATTTATTTAGGTTTGCCTTATTGAAGTCTCCAGCAATGGTGGTAAAAGCCTCGGGGTAAGACGTCTGGTGTTTGTTGTCCATGGCGTGCAGCTCCTCCAGTGCCAGACGGACGTCTGCCTGGGGTGGGATGTAGACCACGATCAGGATGATGGAGGTGAATTCCCTCAGAAGGTAGAAGGGACGGCACTTCACCGCCAGATGTTCGAGGTGTAGAGAGCAGGAATTAGACAGGACTGCCACATCTGAACACCACGCAGAGTTGACCATGAGGCAGACGCCCCCTCTTCTCCCTTTCCCAGATGCCAGTGTACGGTCCATGCGATGCCAGTCATTATGGCTAATGTAAGATACTGTATACTTGAACATAAGAAAATAGAGCTGCAAAGTGGTTTCACAGTGTACAGAAGGATGAGGAAGTCTTACAGCAATTAGAGCACTCGTTAGACCGCACCAGGAATATCGTGTGCAGTTTGGTCTCCTTATCTTTGAGAAAGTAGAGCATACGTTCACAATTCTTGTAATGTGATAGCTCACCAATCAAGAATAGTTTAATAGAATAGGCTTGCACACTCTTGAGCTCCAAAGAATGAGAAGTAATCTCAATTTTACTTCGGAGTCACGTGAGTGATTCCGTGAAGAACCCTGCCAGTCTGCATGTGCACAGCAACCGGCTGGGAGGAGTAGCTCTCCTCCAACGGTAAGTTTAAGAAGCCTCAGGCAAGTGTCAAACTTGTTGGAGGTCGTTTCTGCGCTTGTTAAATCTTGTTACAGGAGGGCAAGTCCAAGCATGAAGAAATCGTTAACAGCAAGGTGAGCCGTAGCAAAAGTATCTAAAGACCGCGGAAATGCGCGTAGCGGGCGGCCGCCTAGCTCATCTACTGAGTCGCTAGCAATGGCACCAGCGACTACAGACTTGGTGTCTGCGGGCACTGTGGCTGCGCCTGATGGGCGTAAGGCCATCAGAAAGTCTTTCCGGCTGATAGACTCAGACGAGTCCAGTCGAGAGGGTTCTCCCTCAAGAATGGATACCATCAAACGGATATCCAGAATGGAGCTCCTATTGGAGAGGATGCTCCATCAAGAGTGCTGGCCTCTCTAAGAGCCCGTGCCAGCAGCACCGACAAGGCTGTCTAGTGTCTCCATCTTGGAGGAGGAGAGCATACCGGGTCAGTACTATTCTGATGCCGAATCTGTTGGCTTAGCATTGGAGGCTGCCCCACGGGACGAAGGGCACGAGCCAGAAGTCCCATTCCTGGCAGCGAGGTTTGCCGTCCCAATAGACTCTGGAGAGCCGCTGGGAGAAGAGCTGGCTGCCAGTATTAATTATTTGGCCTCGCACCAGCTTCAGGAGCTGGCCATGGATACAATGGCCAATAAAATATGACACCCCAGCGAATTGTACCCTGCTTAAAATACCGGCCATAAACCATGCCTTTTGGGTTCATATGGGAGTAGGCATCCGGGCACAGGAGATAAAACTGCAAAGGGTGCTGAAGGTGCTCGCTTCCGGCATCGTGGCTTTTGGGAGGTCGGTGGATGGGGGGCACCTGACGGACATTCAGCAGGATGCCCTGGCTCTCATGTGCAATGTGCACTTTGAAATAAACTGCCTTAGAATGAGCGCCATCCGCCCTACCATTAACCCGAGGTTCGCTGCCCTGTGAAAGCCTAGCAACATCCAGCCGCTGAACCTACTGTTCGGGGAAGGCCTCGCAAAGTGGGTAAAGGAGCTAGACGATGAGGCAAAAATCGTCAGGCTCATCAAGGCACCAGTGACCAGCAGAACCCTTCGGAGGCAGTACCACTACAAGCAGTTTGCTGAAACCGGCTCCGGGCAAGGGCCAAGCCGGCCATTCAATGTGCACAGCTGGCGCACTCTGGCAGGAGCATGGACAAATATGCCATTTCCTTCCAGAACCAGGGGACAAAGAACACCACCAGTAACCATGGAGGTAGATGGGTTTGATTCTTGTCGAAACATATTGAGTGAGAATTATTTACCAGTTGGGAAGGAGGTTGCACAGGTTTCCGGAAGAATGGTATAAAATAACATCAAACGTGTTTATACTGCAGAATATACAAGGGTTTAAATTTGAATTTATTCCCAATTTGTGTCCACCCACCCAGCACGAGCCAGAGAATGCAATCATTTTCTCACAAAAAGAGAATTTGGAGATTCAAGCTAAAATAGCAAAATTATATTTTAAAGGTGGAATTGAGAAGATGGTGTATCAAACATGTCAATTCGTATCTAATATTTTTCCTAGACCAAAGAAAGATGGTGGGTGTCAGATTATTTTGGATCTGACAGCATTAGAACCTTACAGATTATTTGGATCTGACAGTTTGTGCAGTATAATCATTTTTAAATGGAAATATTTGCTACTGCCAAGCAATTGATTTCCGGAGGGTGTTATATGGCATGTATAGATCTTCATGATGCATATTACACAGTGCCTGTCCCTAAAGAGTATCAGAGATATTTGAAATTTAGCTGGATGGGACAATTATGGCAATTTAGAGCACAGCCTAATGGGTGAACGTCAGCCCCTAGATTATTTACAAAGCTGCTAAAATCAGTACTCGGATTACTCTGGACACAGGGCCATGGTGTAATGGCCTATTTGAATGATATCTTAATAATTGGAAAAACCCTTGTGGCAGCCGAGTTATCAGTTTCAGCTGTTAAACTCATGGTTGAGAGGTTGGGGTTCATTATCCACCCAGCTAAATCAAAATTGGTGCTGGTTAACGTAATTGACAATTTGGGATATACAGTTAATTCAACTCACTTGTCTGTGACTCTGCCCAAGGGCAAGAGATTAGATTTAATTGAAGGCTGTATCAAGCTCTTGGGGGAGTGATCACCTTCAATTAAACAGGTGGCAAGCTTAATTGGCAAATTGGTAGCTGCCTTTCCAGCTGTCCAATATGGACTTTTGCATTACCAACATTTACAGAGGGCAAAGGTACAGGCACTCAGAATACATGCAGGTCATTTCAACTGGCCTATGCAACTACCGTCTGATGCCATTGCAGAAGTACAGTGGTGGATTAGACACATTTCAAATTGTTCTAGCAAAATCCTGGTTGAAACAGCTTCAGTTGTTTTGCAGACTGATGTTAGTGCCCTGGGTTGGGGTGCTGCTGACACCAGGTCTAGCTGTGGAGGCAGATGGAATATGCATGGCATTTATTCTCCAATCACATGGAATTAATTATTTAGAGCTTTTAGGAGCATTTTATGGGCTCAAGGCTTACTGTTCCACTAAGCATCACTTACATGTTCAGCTTCAGATTGACAACACCACGGCAGTGGCGTATGTTAATCACATGGGTGGAATCAAGTCGAAATCTTATGACAGATTGGCTAACCTTATTTGGTACTGGTGCATTAAAAAGATCATTTGGATTTCAGCTGTCTACTTGCCCGGAAGATTCAATATGGTGGCAGACACCAGGTCACGCAAATTCAATGACAACACAGAGTGGATGTTGAATCATGATGTATTTAATGAAATCGTTCTTTGGTATGGGATGCCAGATATCGATTTGTTTGCATCCAGACTCAATCACCAGGTACTGAAATATGTTTCATGGGAACCAGATGCAGGGACAGTCGTGGTGGATGCGTTCTCGCTACACTGGGGCAGAATGTTTTTATATGCATTTCCCCCCTTCTCCTCATCAGTTGGTGCTTGACTAAGATCAAGCAGGACTCTGCTTCAGGTGTTTTGGTGGTACCCGACTGGCCTACACAGCCATGGTTCCCTCTTATTTCGGACACTATTATACCTAAGTTCCAAAATCTGGAATGTGAGCATGGTACTAATGCTGCTTCGTCAGTGGGACACAGACACATCTTTGTCTTTGCAAAGATAACCCTAAAGTCATGGTGCTGTATCAGCGCAAAGGGTTCAGACTTTGCACAAGCTACGGCTGGACAGGATGGTGTCATCAGGGAATTACGTTAATTTTTACATCTATGACCTAATTAAACAAAGCAGACCAGGGGTGTCCGGATTCAAGATTGTACTGTCAGCTTATCCTACTGATTTACGGCTGTGTGTAGTGGCGCACTTGCGCCGATATATTGAGGTCATGAAGAGCCTCAGAGGCTCCAAAGTAGCATTGTTTGTTAGCCACAAAAAGCCACATATGAAAGTGTCAGCTCAGACCATTTCACGATGGCTGAAACAAGTGCTGGGTTGTGCAGGAGTTAATACTGGCAATTTCAAATTTAACTCCACCAGAGCGGCATCAACATCAGCAGCAAGGGCAATGGACGTCTCTCTAGACCATATTCTCGCTGCCGCAGGATGGTCAAATGAATTGACTTTTCAGAGGTTTTATAACAAACCACTTATTGAATCTGGGGTGTTCGCCCATTCTGTTTTAAGTTCTGTTTCATAGCTTCTCCCTGGGAGAGAGTAGTCTCTATTGTGTTCTTTTGTTTATTTTGTGAATTAAAGCATTAACATGTTAATCAGTACCATGTTTCAAAGTATTGCTCATTATTCACTCCTCCTGAGTCAACTGATTGCAGTGTGAGACGTCTGGATTTGGATCGGCGTAAAATCACAGATCTTTGAAATCTTCACGGAATCACTCACGTTACTCCGAAGTAAAATAATAAGATTAAACGAGAACTTACCAGTTTTAAGTCTGATCTTTATTTTATGAGGAGTTACAATGAGCGATTACATGCCCTCCACTCCCAACCCTCATATCACAAAGCTCATCTGGTCGTTCTAGGTTTATAATCTTACTATATTACTTCAATTCTTCTGTGATTTCACACCACTGCCTTGAAGATTGACGCGCATGCGGACTTGCGGGGTTTTTCACGTAATCGCTCATCGTAACTCCTCATAAAATAAAGCTCAAACTTCAAACTGGTATGTTCTCGTTTAATCTTACTATTAAATGCATAACATTCTTACCTTGAATGGATAGTTGCTGAGAGGCAATTTCCCTTGGCTGGGGTCGAGAACTGGAATCAAGATAAGAAATCAGCTATTTAGACTGGAGATGGTAGAATTTAGTTTTTTCTTAAAATGTTCTGCATTTATCCGCAGGCAGTGGATCATCAGTCATTGAATATATTCAAGACAGCAAATCAATAGATGGTTAGCTACAAGTAGAATCAAAGTATTGGAGGATCAGGCAATAAGGTTGAGTAAATATGTTTGCAAACTCAGAGGGCTGAATTCTGTTTCTAAAAATTCTGCTTCACTGAACCTTTCCTTTATTTTTGGAAATCCAGTCACACTTGCATGCATTGGTAAATTCTGTTATGTAGAGTGTAAAATGTAGATGTACCTACAAATTTAAGTGGCCATGTCCAGAATTTCTGAACCATTGCTAGTGGAAGGATTTCTATCGTGATTTTTTACCCAGCTTGTCAATTTACTTTTGTGGCAAATGAACCTGATTTGTGCTTCAAGTGTTTTGCTTTTTATCCCAAATATTCATCCATGCAACTTTTTATTTCCTCTCACAAAACATTCAGATTAATTTTTTTAGTATACGAATCGCATCAATTAATAAAGACTGGATCACAAGTAAGACTCCAGTCGTTTCCACATTTAATGCAGTCAGTGCCCTCACTATAAATTTCCCAAAGATTCAGTAAGCTCAAGCACTATGGGGTAGACACCATGGAACAGCACACTGCTGACCTGCATACAAAACATCTGAAAATCATGTCCAATCTGCAGGATCACTGAATTTACCCATTCATTCCTGTTTATCATCTAGCTAAAGCCGGAATTCCTGCTACCGTCTTGCACACCTCGAATTCAGTGCAAAGATAACAGTCTGTGTCATTGTTGCCTTTTAATAATTAGCCCTTCAACTTCATTCAAGGTTCCAAGTATCTTCCTTCCAATGAAATGTTTGTTGCAATTTAGCAAATAATGGGCTGCCACCTTTACCTGAGTGAGATGTTCTAGATGAAACCACATGCCTGAGGTACACCACAGTCGTTGAAGCCTTTCATTTATTATATAGACTCATCACAAAGTATGCTGCATGATTGAGAGTCTCCAACCCAAACTCTTTGTTTCTCTTTCCACAGATGCTGCCTGACCTGCAGATTCCAACAGTTTTTGTTTTTATTTCAGATTTCCAGCAATCTGCAGTCTTTGTATTGATTTTCATTATCTAAGCAATGACAATTTTGATTTTATCCCCACTTGCGACACTGGGCATGCTCACAAGCCTACACTGCCTTGAATAGGAAATATTTGCAGAATTATTTTAAAAAGACAACAACGCAACATGTTAAATTACCAATACTTCAGCAAGCTAAACACCAAAGTTTAACTTGTAACTCCAAAGCAGTACAAAGTGAATTATAGACTTTTAGCATGCCATCTTAGAACAGACAACATAGGAAATAGAATCATGCAGCACAGGACCAGGCCCTTTGGAGGCAGCACAGTGACATGGTGTTAGAGTTGCCAGCACCAGAGACCTGGGCTCGATCCTGACTATGTGTGCTGTCTGTAAGGCGTTTGTACATTCTCCCTGAGACCGCATGGGTTTTCTCTGGATGCTCCGGTTTCCTCCCACACTCCGAAGACCCACAGTTTTGTAGGTTAATTGGCGTCTGTAAATTGTAAATTGTCCCTAGTTTGTAGGATAGTGCTAGTATACGTGGTGATCATTGGCTGGAGTGGACATGGTGGGCCGAAGGGCCAATTTCCACTCTCTATCTCTAAAGTCTAAAGTAATGTCTTTGGCCTATGATATCGGTCTAAATATGATACCAAGTTAAACTAATCTTCTGTACCTTCACACGGTCCTTATCCATCCATTCCCTGCATGTCCATTGCCTACCTAAATGCCTTTTAAATGTGGTAATTGCCTCCACCAGCACCTCGGCAGCATGTTCCAAGCCCCCACCACTCTGTGTAAAAAAACTTGCCCAGCCCATCTCCTTTAAACTTTGCACTTCTCATCTTAAAGTCATGCCATCTAGTCTTCGACATTTCCATTTGACTGTCTACCCTATCTATGTTTCGCATAATTGTATATACCTCTATCAGGGCTCTATTTGTCCAACCTCTTTTGTGAGCTAATGCCCTCTAATCCATGCAGCATCCTGGTATACATCTTCTGCACCTCTCCAAAGCCTCCACATCCTTCCTGTAGTCTTTGATATAATTTCACTAATATGTTTATATCAAGACCCAGATTCGTTTTTCAGGTGGATATGAGTGAGTTCGTAGGACCATATCAAAGTAGTAGGGTTACTGCCAGTGGTTGACTATGGTTGTCACTTAGCCAAGCATCTCTATAACATCTCCTGTTGTTACCATGTGATATTTGTGGGATTTTGCTGCATGCAACTTGACAGTTCTGTTTCCTGTCTTATAACACTGAGTAACAGTCAAAAGTATTTAATTTGTAGTAAAGTGCTGTGGAATGCCGCAAAACAAACATGACAGATTCCAAGAGTCTAATACCAAGAGTCAAATGCACTCATCGTGCATTTTGTAAATATTTTCTTACAACATAAATAGCGGCCATTGGCCCATTGGGCCAGATCTATCCCATTCTCCCAATCGTTCCTCCAGTAAGCCATTCCTCCTAACAAACCCATCAACTCTCCCTAAGTCTCCTGCCAGTCACATATATGTATTTACAGTAGCCAATTAATTTGTCAGCACATCTTTGGGATGTGGGTGGGAACCAAAGCACATGGTATGAACTCAGAGAAAATATACAAATCAACCAACCAACCAGACACCAGAATCATACCTGACTATGTTGGAGCGGTGAGGGTGAAGCTTTAACTCTACCACTAACTAAAGGTTCGATTGGCCTTGTTTCAGGCATCTTCCCACCAGTGAGGTGTTAGTCATAGCTTGGCTGGTAGCAGGGTGGTGTCTCATTTGCATAACCTCATCTAAAGCCTCAGCCACTTATAATTGCTGACACTTTGTTGGTAATTTAATCACAGGCAGGGACTCAAAGTTACTAAAAGTATCAAACATGCTACTCAATATTTTCTATGTCCCTTTTGCTGTTTCAATGCAAAATGTTTTAAGTCACAGATTGCTTTTCCATGGCCTTTGATTTTATTTGTTCTTTTTTTCAAATTCATCAGAACTTGCTGTTTTCATTGTATATTTACGCTTGACCTCATAAGCATGAAAAATAAAAGAAAAATAATTATTTTGGAAATATAGAAATTCATTAAAGTGCCCTTTTGAGCTATCAATTTTTCTAATTCAGTATTGAAATGGTTCTGAATGAAAGGGTTGATTTTTGGCAGGTAACAATAAACTTTGAATCTAATGCCCCTTTTAACTAAAACCACATGAGCCCTCTAGAGATCATGCAACATTTACCTTCTCACAGGTAGAAGCTGTGATCAGTGACAATCCACAACTGGAGATGGGCAAGGCAGATGGGAAAATATGTAGAGGAGATAAATGACTCCACATTGTTAAATGTTACTTCCATCCTCCCCACCTCTCTCTTACCAAATTTAGCTTCAAGGACTCGTACACTCAAAGTTGCACTCAAAATGGACCCCCGAATGGTTTTGTTTCATTCTAGTGGACAGTTTCAAAGAATTAATCTTGCACTCCGGAGTTTATTCACAAACATTAACTAAAGTCCAAAACAAATAACAAAGCTACTATTAAAAGTTTGTCTTTGATTATTCACGCGCACATTTAATGAGATACTTTGTTATCCTCTGTATATTTTGTCTGCTTGGTGTGATAAAGAGAATCTGACCGAATCCTCGTCTATTCACAAAGGAGAATGTTATCATAGCGTTGTCTGGTGTTGAATGAAAACTAGGCAGTGAATGGCTCTTTGCATGAAAGGATTGCTGTGTGGCGATTAATTAAGATATAAGTTTAGGAAATCATCGTAAAGCCCCTGTCCCACTTTCACAACCTAATTGGTGACATCTGCCAAGTTTGCCCTTGACTCATACACGAGGCATGGTCGCCACAAGGTCATAGGAGGTCGTAGGAGGTCTTTGTAACTCTTCCACATGCCCATGAGTGGTCTCCACGTACTCTTGGCCTCAAGTAGGTTGTGGCATATTTTCTAGTCTGATAAAAAATGTCCATGAGTAAAGAAAAGGTTGGCATGGAAATAATTGATACTTTTTACTCATAGGTAGGTCGTAGGTAGGTCGTAGTAGGTCGTGATGGTTGTCGTAGGTCGGTAACTGTCGTAGTCATAGATAGTCGTAGGTAGTCGTAGGTCGGTAACTAGCCCGAGAAAAAAAATGCTAACATGGCATAATTTTATCATGTGATCATTTTCCACCCATAGCTAGTCGTAGTTGGTCTTAGGTCTGGAAGACTGAGGTCGAGGGGGGCCGTAGGAGGTCGTAGACATAGGCATAGGTGGTCGTAGACATAGACATGGGATGTCGTAGACATAGTCGTGGGAGGCCGTAGACATAGTCGTAGGAGGTCGTAGACATAGTCATTGGAAGTCTTTTACTTTGGCGAATCAACTCGACCTTGACATTCTTTTCAACTCAACTAGGGTCTTCTAAATTCGTGGATTAGGTCGACCAAGTGGGACAGGCCCTTAAGTGTGTGATATCAGCATAACACATGGAAGAATTGACTGGCCATAAGCTGCAGAGGGAGAAACATAAAGACCATGCTGTGAAGAAAGCAAATGGTATGTTGGCATTCATAGCAAAAGGATTTGAGTACAAGAGCAGGGAGGTTCTACTGCAGTTGTACAGGGTCTTGGTGAGGCCACACCTGGAGCATTGCGTACAGTTTTGGTCTCCTAATCTGAGGAAAGACATTCTTGCCATAGAGGGAGTACAGAGAAGGTTCACCAGACTGATTCCTGGGATGGCACGACTTCCATATGAAGAAAGACTGGATAGACTTGGCTTGTACTCGCTGGAATTTAGAAGATTTAGGGGTGATCTCATAGAGACTTACAAAATTCTTAAAGGGTTGGACAGGCTAGATGCAGGAAGATTGTTCCCGATGTTGGGGAAATCCAGGACAAGGGGGTCACAGTTTAAGGATAAGGGGAAGTCTTTTAGGACCGAAATGAGAAAATCGTTTTTCACACAGAGAGTGGTGAATCTGTGGAATTCTCTGCCACAGAAGGTAGTTGAGGCCAGTTCGTTGACCATATTTAAGAGGGAGTTGGATGTGGCCCTTGTGGCTGAAGGGATCAGGGGGTATGGAGAGAAGGCAGGTACGGGATACTGAGTTGGATGATCAGCCATGATCATATTGAATGGCGGTGCAGGTTCGAAGGGCCGAATGGCCTGCTCCTGCACCTAATTTCTATGTTTCCATGTTTCTATGTTTAATACTAATCTTCCGGTTATGGGACAGTTGTGCCTTCAACATAATCCTTCTCCTCAGCTGTTAAAGTAAAGAAAATGGATAAGCTTGATGGAGTACTTGTCTTAAATTTAAAATAAAATAGCTATTTTAAGCAGTGACACAGCTTGAGTACTTTTAAGGAATAAAAAGAAAGTCACTTCGGTAATCCATCCAGCTGAGAACACTGAGCAAAGTAGACTTGTAGCCAATGCTAGACAATAGACAGTAGGTGCATGAGTAGGCCATTTGGCCCTTCGAGACATTCAATGTGATCATGGCTGATCATCCACAATCAGCACCCAGTTCCTACCTTCTCTCCATTTCCTTTAACTCCGCTATCCCTAAAAGCTCTATCTAAATCTCTCTTGAAAGCATCCAGAGAACCTGCCTCCACCGTCCTCTGAGGCAGAGAATTCCACACACTCACAACTCTCTGTGTGAAAATGTTTTTCCTCATCTCCATTCTAAATGGCTAACAACTTATTCTTAAACCATGGGCCCTGGTTCTGGACTCCCCCAACATTGAGGACATATTTCCTGCCTCCAGCGTGTCCAAACCCTTAATAATTTTATATGTTTCACCAAGATCCTCTCTTGTTTCCAAATTCTTCCAAATCCTTCCAAATTCCAGAGTATACATGCCCAGCTGCTCCAATCTATCAACATATGACAGTCCCGCCATTCCGGGAATTAACCTCGTGAGCCTACGCTGCACTCCCTCAATAGCAAGAATGTCCTTCCTCAAGTTTGGAGACCAAAACTGCACACAATACTCCAGGTGTGGTCTCACTAGGGCCCTGTACAACTGCAGGAGAACCTCTTTGCTCCTACACTGAACTCCTCTTGTTATGAAGGCCAACATGTAATTCGCTTTCTTCATTGTCTGCTGCACCTGCATGCTCACTTTCAGTGACTGATGAACAACGACCTTCAGATCTCGTTGTACTTCCCTTTTTCCCAACTTCACACTATTTAGATAATAATCTGCCTTCCTGTATTTGCCACCAGTGGATAACCTCACATGTATCCAATTTAAACTGCATCTGCCATGCATCCTCCCACTCACCCAACCTGTCCAAGTCACCCTGCATCCTCATAGCATCCTCCTCAAAGTTCACACTGCCACCCAGCTTTGTGTCATATGCAAATTTGCTAATGTCACTTGATTCCCTTCATTTAAATCATTGATGTATATTGTTAATAGCTGTGGTCCCAGCACCGAGCCTTGCGGTACCCCACTAGTCACTGCCTGCCATTCTGAAAGGGACCTATTAATTCCCACTCTTTATTTCCTGTCTGCCTACCAATTTTCTATCCATGTCGGCACCCAATACCATGTGCTCTAATTTTGCCCACTAATCTCCAATGTGGGACCTTATCAAAGTCCCAAAAACATGATGCGATGTTTGACAGTGGACTAAGAAAACGAGTGGGAATACTGAGATTGTCTCTCCTGGAAAAGGTGCTCTATTCAACGAACCATCACGAATGAAGCTGCAGACTTGTTCACTGTTTTCTTTGTTCACCTTCGTTGACAGGAATAAGCTATTGAATCCGACTGTTCTTTGCCACAGACAGACACAAAATGCTGGAGTAACTCAGCAGGACAAGCAGCATCTCTGGAGAGAAGGAATGGGTGACGTTTCGGGTCAAGACATTTCTTCAGACCCCATCTTCGGTCTTCAGTGTGAAGAAGGGTCTCAACCCGAAACAGTACCCATTCCTTCTCTCCTGAAATGCTGCCTGTCCCGCTGAGTTACTCCAGCATTTTGTGTCTATCTTTGGTTTAAATCAGTATCTGCAATTCCTGGTCTTTGCCCCTTGTGAGCCTACTAAATCCCACTAAATCTCACACTCAGGAGTCTATTTTTGCAAATATATAACATAAATGTTTAAGCTGAGACCCTTAACATAACAATCTATTCCTATCATTTGTTTATCCAGCTTTTTTTTTAATCAATCTGTTAAGTCCAATAATTTTCTACATGTGACTTTACTTCACTTAATTTTTATTTTTATCATCCTCACAAACTGCTTTATTCAATCTTAATGGTTGAATACAAACGTCAGCGATACTTAAAAGCTGTTAACATCTTTACAGAAGATCTTTACAACAAATTGTCAAATTGCCAATTGTCAAAGAATGTTAGATAGGTTTTGGGGGTGAAGCCTCCTCAGTGCAGGACCCACAGCCTAGTTGCCATTTGGACATGATTGAACTTGAAGGTGTGATGTAAATACGGCAATGCAGGGACAGTAAGTGTTGATTCCAAACAAATAGACTATTCCAAAGACACAAAATACTGGAGTAACTCAAAGGGACAGGAGGACTTCTGGATAGAAGGAATGGGTGACGTTTCAGGTTGAAGCCCTTCTTCAGATCATTCCTGACTATTCCAAGTCTATTAACTCTTAACTACCAAGTGTCAAATACTTCCATCCTGATGATAATTTATTGTTTAAAACTGCGTAATGTGACCTTAATATAATTATGTTACAACATTACAATGCACAACTTGCCTGGCCACTTTATGCTCCCCTGTTTTGTAATGCTTGAAATTTCCCCGCTAACAGCCCTAAAATTCTTTATACTTCTGTCTTTGCTTATTCTAAGTATAGGATATAACATTGGAGCCCTGACCAGGTTATGTTTACAACCTTACAATGCATAACTTGCCTGGTTACTTCATGCCAGGTTTTGTAATGCTTGAAATTTCCTCGTTGTACCCTAAAATTCTTTATACTTCTGTCTTCACTTATTCTAAGTATAGGATATAACATTGCAGCCCTGACCAGTGCTTATTAGCATGCGGCACACAATGCAAGTCACCATTCCACTTAGTTCATAGCATGAACACAGCCACAGTCCACAAAGCTTTCCTGAATTCATTCAGTACGCAAGGGCAACAAGAGACTAGTTATCTTGACAGCTTCACACATTGAAGAGACATATACGACAGAATGCTTATCCTCAGGATATAGAGAATGCAAAGCCCTTGAAATACATATCTTCCTTGATACATGGGTCTTGTCCCTCACTCTTACATTATTATTCTAGAAGGGAAGCAAAATGATCAACAAGCCCACCACACTGTCCAACACAATGATAGGAGAAATCCCTGAGAATAGAAAGACCATTGCTGTTAAAATAGAGTATGTGCATGCTTTCTATTGGAACAGCCCTACAAATAATGCACATTCCATCTCTTGAACATAGTTGGCTTCTGTATCGCATACTGTACAGACACACGCAGAAGATCATTGGACTAAAGCAGACTAAAAATAGATCATTGGACTAAATCTACATTACGGCAGTAAATATACTTCAGTAGTAGTTCTCTGGCCGTAAGGTGCTTTAGACAAATCTAATGTCCTGAAGAACAGATTCTAAGAACAGATTTTAATGTGCATTATGAGATATTACTCAAGCAATGAAGGCAGTCCATTATCCCAGGGGAACCATTATTTTTTCAATAGTGCCAGTGGAATACCATGCATTCAGATAAATATCAGGTAGATTGACACACAAGCAGCTACAGACTTGCATAACATACAAGTGCTGGGGTAACTCAGTGGGTCAGGCAACATTTCTGGAGGACCTGGCTTGGTAACATTTTGAGTTGGGACCCTTCTTCTCTGATTGTAGTGGGAGAGAGAAAGCTGAAAGAGAGGTGGGGCGACAAACCCAGGCAGATGATAGGTGGAAGATAGAGACAAAAAGCTTGAGTAACTCAGTGGGACAGGCTATAACTCAGTGGGACAGTGGGGAAGAAGGGTCTGGACCCGAAATGTCACCCATTCCTTCTCTCCAGAGATGCTGCCTGCCCCGTTGAGTTACTCCAGCTTTTTGTGCCTATCTTCGGTTTAAACCAGCATCTGCAGTTCCTTCATACACAAGTGATAGGTGGATACAGGTGTGGTGGGTTTGGTTGTTCGATTGTTGGACAAAGACTAGGGATGCAAACAAGGCAAAATGGTGTTAGGCAAGGTGAATGGACGAGTGAAATGTAAAGCCAGAGGCAGGGATGTCAGTGGAATGGGATTGTGGGGACTGTGGAAAAAAATGGGAGGATAGTAGGAGAAATGGGTGCACACAGGTTTGGGGGACTTAAGTGAGAGAAAATTGAAGAATGTAATGTTAATTTTGAGGGATTGTAGGCTTTCCAAGTGGATTAAGAGGTGCTGTTCAGTTTGCATGTGGTGGAGTTTCAGTTTCACGTCTAATCTGGCAGATTACTGCGAGCTTGTTTCAGTATTGCACTGATGTTACCCAGCATACAACAAACTCAAGCCATGGAGGAAAACCTGGCTCTGCAAACATTTGCTGAGGAAATTCTGATTAACAAAAGAAGCTTAAAAACTCTTATGAACACATGATGCGTGCACTGGTATCAGCATGGACCAGTAGGTGCTTCAAACAACTGTTGTAAAGAAGGTTAACATCAAACTCTTTTTATTTTTTTGCATGATCCCAATATTCATGCTGGGATATGTTTTTTTTGATAATTTATTTATGTTAATACAGACACATCAATGACTTCCCTCCAACATCAAGTCTGTTAACTCACCGCAAGCATTCTATGCTCCAAAGATCTAACCCCTGCGTGGTGTCACCATGTAAGATATATGATCCAGCAATTATGGCAAGAGAATGAAAAAAATAATATGAATAACTCATTTTAAACAGCACTGCTGGAGATTTTCTGCTTTGCACAAAAGACTATGCTCAATTGAATATCTGAAAATAAAGATTAGCCACAAGGAGCAATAGTTGAAACAATTGTAATTTGGGTTATTCCAACATTCAATGCTCTCTGATTTCATGATTTATTACAGCATAAATCCAGGTGACTGAAAGAGAGAATTGAAAACTTAATTAAGCCGCAGAAAATCAAGGGTCAGAAGTTTACAAAAAAACTGGTGATGAGGAAATGCACTGCAGTAATAGATATCAACAATATAATAAGCAAAACCTTTGTTGCATGGTCAAAGCTCAGAGATTTTATTACCAAACGGAATTTTTCTTCACTGAGCAAAATGTGGGTACGTTGCTGATATTTTTATATTTTAATTCTAATGGGATGCTATTTAATTTACAAATGAATGCCTATTTTTTACAATTGCTAGGTTTCTGGTTATTCAAGGACATACTGTACATCCATTCTGCAACAAAATTTCTGAACTGAATCAGATTATCAAGTAGGTTCAAAGGCATCACTGATTTGACTTATCCCAACACAACAAACTTAAAAAAACAGGTCATATGCATCAAACATTGGCTCTGTTTCTTTTCATAAATGATATTTGATTTGAAGAGAATAGTGAAGATATCCAGAATCCATGATATTTAGCCATTGTGAACATTATTTGCACATAAATGGGATCTTACACATAAACATCTTCCTGAATCCCAAAAGCACCAATGATTACAGGTTATGGTATTTCTGTCAATTTTAGCCACCACTTTAAATTAGGTACATTAATCACAATTTGTTTTTTCACTCTTGACCTCTCATTGAGGGTTACAGTATTTACAGAAATGTTGCACTTCCTCTGTTCATTTCCCACCCTAAAACTTTGCTTCGCAATTATTCTTAAGATTAAGTGTTATGGAATATACCTGCTGTTTTCTGACTCCATCTGCCACTGAGGAAAGCTTTGATACACAGATTACTCCTTCTCACTTGTGCCATCTGCTGGATTTCCTCACGTCCCTGTATCTTTATCACACACAAAGTGAAGGCACGAGTAGGGTGGGATACCAAGACCTATATATTCACTGTTGCGTGCGAGTAAATCTGGCACACCGCATAATTGAGTGAGGCTGTTCTTGTGTTGTGTGGAGTTTGCACATTCTCCCTCTGATCATTTGCGTTTATCCCAAGTGCTCCAGTTTTCTCACATGTCCCAAAGACATGCTGGTAGGTTTAGCAACAGGTAACTCACCACCTGGTGTATGTGAGTGGTAGGAGATTTGGGGGGGGGGGGGGGGGGGGGGAGAGGAGAGACTGATGGGCTTTTGCGAAATGATAGATCAAAGTGAAATTAGTGAGGGGATGGAACTGATAAGAATGCACAGCGAGCCAGCATCATCTCAGTTGGCAAAATGGCCTCTTACATTGTAGGAGAATGTATGTAATACATATATATGAAATAACTATCTCTAACCAGGGAATGTGGGGGGGGAGGGGGGGGGGGGGGGGGGAGGGTGTAGCTCATAAGGCTGTGGAGGCAAAGTCAGTGGATATATCTTAGGCAGAAATAGATAGATTCTTGATTAGTACAGGTGTCAGAGGTTATGGGGAAAAGGCAGGAGAAGGCAGGAGAATGGGGTTGGGAGGGAGAGATAGATCAGCCAACCTTCAATGGCAGAGTAGATGATGGGCCAAATGGTTTAGTTCTACTCCTTTCACTTATGATCTTATAAAGTACACACTCTTGACATCAATGACATTATCATTGCTAAGTCCATGATCATCAAAGTCCTGGGATCAACACTGAGCAGACATTTGTTGACCACATAATAGTGTGGCTTCAAGAACAGATCAGCAACTTGGCTTTCTGTGGTGAATGACTGACCTCCTCAATCTCAAAGGCAGTTCCACCCTTTGCCAAGTGCAAATCAAGAATTTAATGGAATATTTTTCACTTGCCTAGATGAGTGCAGTGTCTACAACACAAAGCAGTTCTTCTTCCCCTTTTTGCTCTAAACATTAATTTATTTCATCATGGACACGATGCACTTGTATGGCAAGTAATTTCCATCCACAAAATGCATTTGTTACTCAGCTAGGCAATCTCATCTGAACTTCCAAACTTGCCAACTTTACCACCAAGAAGCACAAGGGCAGAGGATGTATGAAAATATTCCCCATTTGCACGTTTCCCTGCAAATTCTTCCCATCTTCTTGAACTTCCTTGCCAAACACTCAACTGATCCATTCACTCCATCAGGTCAATGCTGAATCCCAATAGAACAATCACACCAGTCCCCATCAAACCTCATTTATTTTCCTGTCACTCTGCAAGATACCGTCCATTACTGCATGCCCACTACATTAGGTGTTAATTCACAGTTACCAATACCAGTGTGTCTTTGGAAGTTGGAAGAAAACTGTAGCACTGGGATAAATCCCACACAGTCACCGGGATGAAGTACAAGCAGCACATTAACAGCACCAGAGGAGAAGTTTGCGTGTACTGTTGGTTGCTGGATCTGTGGGGTACCTGCACAAAATGGATAGGATTATTTTTTTCCAAAAGCAGCCAACATGAGCTTGATGGTCCTTTTGTTTTATAAACAATTCCATATAATTTATCCTAATAAACATTTTTTGAAAAAATAGGCAAATAATAACTGTTTTGAAGGAAATAGAGAGATAAATACTACATGCACACAGATACACAAATGCATAGGTAGATGTAAAGTGTAGGAAGGAACTGCAGATGCTGGTTTAAACCAAAGATAAACAGAAAAAGCTGGAGTAACTCAGCTGGTCAGCCAGTATCTCTGGAGAAAAGGAATAGGTGACATTGCGAGTTGAAACCTGTGTGTGTGTGTGTGTGTGTGTGTGTGTGTGTGTGTGCGTGTGCTTATGTGGTGCTTGTGTGGTTTGTGTGGAAACTGGCTGTGGCATGCACATTTATGGATATTGGTGTTTAATTATTACATTTCTGAGTGACTATTCCAGAGGGCATGATTAATGGTCCAATAACAGATGTTCAAATCCTTCTTTGACAGTCACAGATTTAAATCAAGTGATATAAATTAAACTGCAGTGAATCTCCAATGCCAATAACACTAACCATCAAATTACCTGATTATCATACATACCCTGATGGTTAACTCATACATTTTAGGGAAGGACTTTTGGTCAATGCATGAGGCAGACCCGTGTAATCGATCTAACACTGCCCACTGCACGCAATCCAAGCTATTTGTTCAGAGACAATTAGACAATAAACGCTGGACTGCTGTGGCATATAAAGGTTCAGGAACAGTAGCCTTCATTAGTCAGAGTATTTAAAATAGAAGTTGGGAGGCCATGTTGCAATTATATAAGATGTTGGTGAGGCCACATTTGTAGTATTGTGTTCAGTTTTGAGCATCGTGTTATAGGAAAAATGTTGTCAAGCTAGAGAGATTTACGAGGATGTTGCTAGGACTTTGAGGGCCTGAGCTATATGGAGAGGTTGGGCATGCTAGGACTCTATTCCCTGGAGTGCAGGAGGATGAGGGGTGATCTTACAGAGGTGTACAAAATCATGAGAAGAACAGATCAGGTAAATGCACAGTCTCTTGCCCAGAGTAGGAGAATCGAGAACCAGAGGACATAATTCTAAGGTGAGGGGGAGTGAGGGGGAAGATTTAATAGGAGCCTGAGGAGTAATCTTTTTACACAAAGGGTGGCGAGTGTTTGGAATTAGCTGCCGGAGGAGGTAGTTGAGGCTGGTATTATTGCAATGTTTACAAAACATTTAGACAGGTACATGGATAGGATAGGATTTAAAGGATATGGGGCAAATGCAGGCAGATGGGACTCATGTAGATGGGACATGTTGATCGGTGTGGGCAAAGTGGGTTGAAGGGCCTGTCTCTATGCTGTATGACTCTTTGGTTCTCTGTGACCCTATAACCCTATGACTTCTTCCCATCAGCCATCAGGTTATTGGACCACACTGTACAACAATAATCATGATTCTACCCTAGTACCAAATCACTTTGGACTTTGTTTTTGTTTTGTATTATTATGGTCTGGTTTCCTAAGAATAACTGATACTTTAATGTATACATATATGTTGATGATGCATTTAGTGTGTCTGTAAAGCTGCTGCAAATAGGCTTTTCATTGTTCCAGTTTATATCCAGTACATATGATAAAATAAACTCTTGAACTCTTGAAATGATTAATAAACATACTGACAATTTATGAGACCAACATTAAATATCTGAAGTTGCAAATCAGCCCATCTCCAGAAATAACATCTTTCTGCTTGTCAAAGGTGCACAAAATAAATTTGCAAAACATTTTAACTTGCTTGGAGAGACTTCCTTGGTGAGAAATTTACATATGGCCATAATCTGATGGATGACATGGAGAATTCTTCCATTTGCTAAACCTACTGATCAAATGTACAAGAATTAACTGGACAAGAGTAATGTGTCATCTCCTTCAACTTAGTATGGTGCTTCAGCAAGGTGAATCCAGCAAAGGCATCTCTCCATAAAGGGAAGGTAGACAAAAATGCTGGAGAAACTCAGCGGGTGAGGCAGTATCTAGGGAGCGAAGGAATAGGTGATGTTTCGGGTTGAGACCCTTCTTCAGATTGATGTTGGAGGGGGGGAGGGTGGGGGGGGCGGAGAAAGAAAGGAAGAGGTGGAGACAGTCGGCTGTGGGAGAGCTGGGAATGGTAGGGGAAGGAGGGAGAAAGCAAGGTCTACCTGAAATTGGAGAAATCAATATTCATACCGCTGGGGTGTAAACTACCCAACCGATATACGAGGTGCTGCTCCTCCAACCTGCGCTGGGCCTCACTCTGGCAATGGAGGAGGCCCAGGACAGAAAGGTCAGATTGGGAATGGGAGGGGGAGTTGAAGTGATAATCCACTGGGAGATCAGGTGGGTCATTGCGAACTGAGCGGAAGTGTTGGGAGAAGCGATCGCCAAACCTGCACTTGGTCTCACCGTTGTAGAGCAGTTGACACCTTGAACAGCGGATGCAATAGATAAGGTTGGAGGAAGTGCAGGTGAACCTCTGCCTCACCTGTAAAGGATGCTTGGGGCCTTGGATGGAGTCGAGGGGGGAGGTAAAGCAACAAGTGCAGCATTTCCTGCGGTTGCAAGGGAAAGTACCAGGGGATGGGGTGGTTTGGTTTGGAAGGGATGAATTGACCAGGGAGTTACGGAGGGAATGGTCTCTGCAGAAAGCTGAAAGGGGAGGAGATAGGAAGATGTGGCCAATGGTGGGATCCCGTTGGAGGTGGCGAAAATGTCGGAGGATTATCTGTTGTATGTGATGGCTGGTAGGGTGGAAGGTGAGGACAAGGGGGACTCTGTCCTTGTTATGAGTAGGGGGATGGGGAGTGAAGAGCGGAGCTATGGGATATAGAGGAGACCCTGGTGAGAGCCTCATCTATAGTCGAAGTGAGAGCGGCAGTACGTGATTTAGAGGAGACCCTGGTGAGAGCCTTCATAAAAGGGAAGCTTTTACCAATCTGTCTTCGGTGGAAACCCTTGTCTGTGCTTGTATATATTGGAAATTGAAGGGCACACTGCACATGTCCATTATGAAATGCGTACTTCTCTTACCCTCATTATATACAATAAATACTCCAGGGTTATCTTAACATTCACTTTAATGGACTAAAAGGGTTGGAGATGTTCACATTACTTCCTGAAGTTGGAAGACTACTCTTATAATATAATACACTGTAAGGAAATAAAAAATAATATTCAAGGGAGCTTTTTTAAAAAATGACATTGTTTGGCTCCCCAAATTGGTGATATTTGCACCACTTGAACAGTGACACCCCAAATTTTGAAGGCAAATTTTTAGCTGTAATTATTAATCTCATTTAATTTGACCAAACAATGTCTGTTTCTGGATGAATAGCTGAAAAAGAAGCGATGAATGAAGTGGAACAGTGCCTGTGCCACACAACAACAGTCGCAATCATCCATCCACAAATGTATTCCCTGAGAATTCCTGTGTGGTACATAGATTCATATGGCACCTATCTATACGGGACCATGATTAATTAAGCTAAATTTGTTAGTCATTTTCCATTATGTATGTTGCATACAAGCTGCAGTGCAACGGCTACACTCCTGATTCTAATCTAGCCGTGTTAAATTTTGACGAAGTGCCGTACAACCCTCATAGGTCTCAGCACTCCTCTAGTTCTAGGCTCCTTTGCGACTCTAATTTTCATTGCTCCACTGCTGACATTGTTTTAATTTAGTTTGCTTGTTTCAGTAGCTTTGATCAATCTTCCATCTTCAGGATGGAAGAACCTTGATTTTAATGCAGCTCAGATTCTACATAATCTTCACATCTTCTGTAGAGAAAGGTAAGTTTTTGGAACGAACATAGTGTAACAAACGAGTAACTCCAGGATGACACAGCCAATTGTGAAGATCAGTGAACTCAGAAGAATAAACAGAGGCACAAAATGCTCGAGTTAATGTATCCAGAGCAACATTATCCTTACCAGGGTGGTACTCAATTGTATAACTATATGCAGATAATTCAATCCTCCATTCATGAATTTAACTGTTTTTAATCTTTGTTCGTTTCCGATTATCCAGCATAAAAGCCTGAACGCTGATCTGTTATCAAAGTGCAGTACTGGCGAGCAAGGACTCAATTTTCTCACTGCTTCAATAATTGCTGTAGCTTCCTTTTCAATGGGTGGATAGTACAATTCACTACCTTGGAGAATATGAGACATGAAAGCCACTGGTCGCCCTCCTTGATTTAATGTTGACTTAGCCTCATTTAATGTTAGATTTTTAGAATGTACAACATCTAAAAACAATTGTCCATTTACATCATGTTCAGCTTGGTCTTTTCCTGCAATAGGTATATTATCAAGATAAGGGAAAGTATCTTTAAGGTTTTCCTGTTCAACAAGTTGTCCATATCTCTCTGAAAAACAGCCATGCCATTAGTTACACCGAAAGGAACTCTGCAGTAGTGGTATAATTTCCCATTTGCTTCAAACGCAGTGCATTTCTTCTCTGATTCTTTCAAAGGAATTTGGTAGTAAGCACATTAAGTCAAAAGTAGAGAATATCTTATACTTAGCTAATGTATTGATAATCTCTTCTATATGAGGTAATGGATATGCATCAAGCTTCGTGAACTGATTTATATTTTAAGAGTAATCAATGCAAAGTCTCTTTCTATGTCTCTCCAAAGGATCCTTAACCACAACAACTTCTGCCCTCCAAGGGGAAGAGCTGGGTTCTATGACACCTTCTTGTAAAAGATTAGTTACTTCTCTGTTGATAAACTTCCTATCATCTTTGCTAAAATGTCTTGATTTTACTTCGGAGTTACGTGAGTGACTATGTGAATAGAAGCCCGTACAGCCGTTGGTATCATGACGTCAGACGCTGGTGCAGTCGGCCGGTTGGAGCAGCAGCGCTCCTCTGAGCGGTAAGTTTAAACCACGGGTTACACGAAGAGCTGGAGAATTTAGCGGGTGCAGCAGCATCTAAGGAGCGAAGGAGATGGGCGACGTTGCGGGTCGAGACCCTTCTTCAGACTTCACCCTCGATTCTCCAGTATTTGCAGTTCTTCGTTAACAAGTTTAAACGGAGGTAAGGTTTTTTAAAAAAAAATTACCACATGTCATTTTCTGCGACGGTTTTGGAGTTCTTAGAGAATGTTGCAGAAAGTGAAGAAGGTGTCGGCGAGGCGCTCCGGGGGTAGAAAGGAAAAGTGGCCAGGAGAGTGTTGAGGAAGGAGGTCCGTCTGGTACACCTGGTCCGGTGCTGGCTACACAGCCAGTGGTTGCGGACCCACTGCCGGGGGGCAGTGGAGGCTTGTCAGTAGGGCGGAAGGCCACTGGCAAGTCTCTGTGGCCCGTAAATGAGTCGGGCCTGGAGGTTATACCCTCCATAGGAGAGTCCGTTTGCTCACGGCACTCCCACGTCGAGATTCTATTACAAAAGAATGCTCGACAGGGACCAGCTCCGTGAGGAGGAGTGGTGCCCAAGCCAGGCTGATGGAGAGCTTGTGCTAGCAGCACCTGTTTCAGGGCTGCAGAACTATCCTGCCTGTGAGGAGGATGTTCTATCAGTGCAGTTTGCTGACACTGATTCTATGCTGGGGGAGAGCAGTAAAGGTGTTCGGTTGGAGGTAATTCCGAACATTGCTGGGAAGTTTGCTGAGTGTAGAGAGGCAGGAAAGGCGATTGATGTAGAATTGGCCGAAGCCATTCAGTATATGCTCTCCCACCAGTTACAGGAGCTAGCTATGGATGAAGTAGCAAAAAAAAAAAGCAAAAAAAAACAACAACAAAAAAACTATAAAGCTCCTGTTAATTGTGATCTCCTGAAGGTACCGGTGGTTAATCACCAAATTTGGTCATAGATGGGTTTGCCTGCTAGGGCCCAGGAGATGAAGTTTAAAAAAGTGCTTAAACTGTTGTCAGCAGGTATTACAGCTGTGGTGAAAGTTATTGATACAAACGATATGGTTGAAGCACACCAGGATGAACTGGGACTCCTTTGTAATACATTTTGAAATTAATAATATCAGGAGGGCCGCTGTTAGGCCAGTGCTAACCCGAATTTGGCGAGTTGTGCAAACCGACCAGTCTACCACCACGAAATCTGTTCTTTGGTGGTAACCTTGCAAAAAGGGTCAAAGACTGTCATGAGGTTGTTATAACCATGGCCCTCATTAAGCCAGCTGGAAGCAAGGCAAAAAAGGTTCTCTACAAGAAGTCGAGGACAACAAGGTCCGCAAGGAAAGATGCTGGTAAGGAATATAACATTGACAGACGATGAATTAACTGATGTTCCTGTTCAAATTGGGGAAGGTTAAAATTGTTTCTCAAACAATGGCAGCAGTTGACATCAGATTTGTTCATACTTAGTGTATTGAAGGGGTGAAAAATTGGATTTTTACTATAAGGACAGTCTACCTAATCAACATTTTCCTAGTCGTAAACTTATTTTTCAGATGAGGAAAATGTGCTTATTCAAGCAGAGATTCAGTCGTTACATAAGAAAGGGGTAATTGAGCCTTCTGTCTATCAAAGTCAACAATTTCTGTCAAGTATATTTCCCAGATCTAAAAAGACTGGGGGATGTAGAATTATTCTGGATTTATCGATTTGAACAAATTTGTTTGTTATAGGCATTTTAAAATGGAGACCTTTACCACGGGCAAACATCTAGTGTCCAAAGGGTATTATATGGCAACCATTGATTTAAAGAATGCGTATTACGCAGTGTCTATTCATGGTGATGATAGAAGATATTTGAAATTTATTTGGATGACTGAGCTGTGGCAATTCAGGACATTGCCGAATGGATTAACTTCAGCTCCTAGATTATTTACTAAATTGGTAAAACCTGTGTTAGCATTACTTAGAGCTCAGGGGCATGTGGTAATGGCCTATTTAGATGATATTCTGATTGTTGGAAAGACATGCTGAAACTCAATCATCAATTTCTGTTGTTAAAATCACTTTTGAACAAATGGGATTTGTTATTCACCCAGATAAATCTAAATTATCACCAGTCCAAATTATTGATTATCTGGGATTTACCATTAATTCCAATCACATGTTGGTAACTTTGCCCAGGGATAAATTGAATCAGTTAATTGAGGACTGTGTTAATCTCGTTGGAGAACTACGGCCTTCGATTAGACAAGTAGCCAGTTTTATTGGGAAGTTGTTGCAGCCTTTCCAGCTGTGCAGTATGGTCCTCTGCATTATCAACAATTACAACGATCAAAGGAACAGGCACTGAGAATACAAAGGGGCCATTTTTGATAGGCCTATGCAGTTGTCAGCTGGGGCGATTGCTGACATACAATGGTGGATAGTACATGTTTCAAAAAATTTAAGGAAGGTTTTGTGGAATCACCGTCACTGATATTACAGACTGATGTAAGTGCACTGGGTTGGGGTGCAACAGATATGTCTTCTAGTTGTGGAGGCAGATGGAATGTGGATGAGACATCGCTTCCTCAATTAAGAGGGATTAATTATTTAGAGTTGTTGGGCACCTGGTATGGGCTCAAAGCTGATTGTTCTACAAGGAGGGATCTGCATGTGCAGGTCAGATTGACAACACCACAGCAGTGGCATATGTAAACCACATGGGTGGAGTTAAGTCACAGTCTTGTGATAGACTGGCTAACCAGATTTGGAGCTGGTGTATTGACCAAAATATCTGGCTTTCAGCACTTTATTTGCCAGGAAGAGGTCACATCAGTTTAATGACAACATTGAATGGATGTTAAATCAGGATGTATTTAACCAAATGATAGATCAGTATGCATTGCCAGATATTGACTTGTTTGCAACTCGATTAAATCATCAGTTACCTAGATATGTTTCATGGTAACCAGATCATGGGGCAGTAGCAGTGGATGCATTTTCGCTGCATTGGGGAGGAATGTTTGTGTATGTATTTCCTCCATTCTGTCTCATCAGCAGATGTTTGCAAAAGATCAAGGAGGACTCCGCTTCAGGGGTATTGGTAGTGCCAGATTGGCCTACACGAGCATGGTTTCCCGTTGTATTACAAATGGCTAGGGAGCCTTACATGCTTATGCCCAAGAATAAAAATCTACTGGTAAATCCAGTCACTGGGGATCAACATCCTTTATATGATCGTATTGGTCTGTTAATTTGCAGATTTTAAGGAGGCCATACCTGGGGAGAGGACTGTCTCATCGGACTGTGGATGTTCTCACGTCGGCCTGCAGGGATAGTACACAGCAGCAATATATCACCTATATAAGGAAGTGGGAGCAATTCTGCCTACAGCAGAATATTGTATATCACACTGCAAGGATCACGGATGTATTGGAGTTTGTCAACTCTTTATTTTGACAAAAAAAAAAAAAAAGTTACAGTGCGATTAATTCAGCTCTGTCTTCTTATTTACCTATGAATGCAGAATTGCATACAGTAGGGACACATCCGTTAGTTTCACGATTCATGAAGGGAGTTTTTCAATTTTAATCCTCCTAAACCCAGGTATGCCGGCATTTGGAATGTGAGTGAGGTTCTTATGGTTCTTCGCCAGTGGGCTCCGGTTACAAGCCTATCAGTAGCCAAATAATCTATGAAGGTGGTCATGCTTATGGCGTTGGTTTCAGCTCAACGTGTACAAATGTTGCAAAAGCTACGGCTAGATAGAATGCATGTGTCGGCTGATGCCATTATATTTTATGTCTATGATTTGCTTAAACATAATAGAAGAGGCATGACAGGATGTAAGATTGCGTTTTCAGCATACCCCGCAGATGATCGCTTCTGTGTAGTCTCACATTTATCTCGTTACATTGAGATTACTAAACCTCTGAGAGGAACAGAGTTGGCTTTGTTTATTAGTCACAAAAAACCACACAGTAAGGTGTCGGTGCAAACGATTTCAAGGTGGCTAAAGTGGGTCCTGGCAAGTGCTGGAATTGATACTGATAAATTCAAATCTCATTCCACCAGGGCGGCATCAACTTCCGCGGCAAGGGCGATGGACTTGCCAATAGACCATGTCCGCGCGGCCGCAGGATGGTCCAGTGAGCTAACTTTTCAGAGGTTTTATCACAAGCCGATTTCAAGGCTCGGGGTGTTTGCTGATTCTGGTTTCAGTACTGTTACACTTTTCCCCTGAGTTAGAGGGGTTTGTTATGATTTGTTTGTAAATAAACTGTTATTTCATTTAACAAATGTATTACTGATGCATGATTGATTGTTAAGGACTTTTGAGTCTATCCAGGCAGTGTGAACGTCGGATTTGGGTCTGTGGCGTGAATTCACAGTGCTTTGAAGTCTTCACGTAGTCACTCACGTGACTCCGAAGTAAAATAGTAAGATTAAACGAGAACTTACCAGTTTGAAGTTTGATCTTTATTTTATGAGGAGTCGAGTTGAGGGACTACGTGCCCTCCGCTCCCACCCTCATAGATCTCATCTGGTAGTTCTAGTTTTATCATCTTACCGTTATACTTCGGTCATTGTTAGCTGTGAATTCATTCCGCTGCTTTGAAGATTGACGCACCAACGGCTGTACGGGCTTCTATTCACGTATTCCCTCAACTCGACTCCTCATAAAATAAAGATCAAACTTCAAACTGGTAAGTTCTCGTTTAATCTTACTATTATGTAGCAATTGGCTTGCACTTAGAGGATAAATTTGTGAATAATGAAGGACATTCAACAGATGCAGCAGAAAAACAACACAATACTGATGGCTTTGACAACACAAGATCAGGCATAGTTCCTTCATACATTCCTTTTTCAACTGTTTTCATTCTGTGGATTTCCAAGTTACAAAGATTCTGATATGGGCACCTCATTCATGTCAAAAGATTTTAAAGACTACCTTTCGAATAGAGAAATGAGTTGCTTAAATTGTTGTGAGGCAAATGAAACTTTACACTACTCGTAATTTAAATAACTTTATTTAAGCTTTAAGCAACTCATTTCTATAATACATAAACTCAGAAACGTCTGGCAAACATGGCTGATTCCGCAGGCCTTTCTCACCCGAAATACCCCGTACATGCACACACTCTGGAAAAGCTCTGCACATGCGCACATGCACCCACTTCACCTGCCATTTCTAAAGTACCCAAACCCCTGCATATCTACACCTACACACTGGGGACAATTTTCAATTTTACCTAAGCCAATTAGCCTACAAACCTGCATGTCTTTAGAATGTGGGATTATACCAGAGCACCTATTGAAAACCCACATGGTCTCAGGGAGAACGTGCAAACTACAAAAAAACATCACACATAGTCAGGATTGAACCCGAGTCTCAACTCTAAGGCAGCAACTCTACCACTACGCCACTGTGCGACATTGTTCTTTTTATTTCAAAGGATGTATAATTTCTAAGCCCTATAATGCTTATAAAGATATATTGATGACATGGTTTGTGAGCCAATACTATGTGTCCATTGACATCTAAGACTTTGAAACATGCTGAGATTGTTCCCAAAAAAATGTAAGATGGTAATGCTGAGGGTAATTTATTCTTTCACACCAGCAATAGACTAGCAGTATATTACACTAACAATAATTACATGAGCAATGCTTCAACTTAGTATGGTATGGTGTTTCTGCAATGTGAATCCACACTGCCCATCCTTTTTGGCCTCCGACTGAAGAATCAATCATATACGTGCACTTATTTAATCCAAATTGTAAATATCAAAATTTTAAGCAAATAAACAGACTTGGGGTTGTAGTGAATGAAAGCACTGAAAAATCAATTGACACATGAAAATTCCTAACACGCTGTTCCACTTTGAGCAAGAACAGTTAACACAAGTACCTGTTAAATAATATATGGGGTGATTCCTTGAAAGGGCCAATAAATAAAACTGATGTAAACAGTCGCTGAACTAAATAAATCTAAGACATGAACCCAACATACATTGGAATTAAATAGAATGGTACTCAGTCGAACACCTGGCTGCTGTCAGGAACTAATGTAGCATGAATAACGGAGGAGTACAAAGCACATTTATACTGACACCAGAAAACAGTCATATACTGACACCAGATAACAAACACATTGTAAACAATTAACGCTGCAACAAAGCAACAAGAGCCTCTTATTAACGTTCCCTCAAAAAAAATTCAATAGGGAGATCATGCAATGAGTTTATTTTTTTTTTTACATTTTATTAGAAGTAAGTACAGGAATATGGCACCATGATGCCTAATATATATTGACATATTACATTTTATGTACAGCTTCTTATTTTTTTTTAATAATGAAAAAGAAAAAGAGAGAATAGATAATAAAAGATAGAGAAACATGTGATATATAGTGTGTGAGAAAGAAAAAAGGGTGAAAAAAAAAAGTTGAAATGGAAAAAGAAAAAAGAAAAGAAGAGTAGAAAGTAAGAGATTAAGGAGATTGTTATCTATATTCTTGACCATCCCTCACCCAATCCTGACACAGTTAGCTTCTACGGTTTTTATTGCACCATATGCTTCCAAAAAATCGACAAATGGAGACCAACTCATTAAAAATTGGTCTAATTTATCTATTAGGAGGAATCACATTTCCTCAAGATGTGCAGTGTCCAACATGTTTGAAATCCACATTTTAAGCGTTGGTATAGTTGTATTTTTCCAAAAATTAAGTATGTTTTTTTTGCCGTTATTAACCCATAATTAAAAAATACATTTTGAGGAGTTCAATTGATTCCCATCTTCCATTACTTCAAATATAATCATTTCAGTATTACGTTCCATTTTTATCTTAAATAATTTTGTAAATATTTCAAAAATATCACTCCAGAATTTATAAAGTTTTATGCAGGAGACAAAAGAGTGTGTTATAGTTGCATTTTGGTATAGACATTTATCACAAATGGGGGGAGTATTTGGATAGAATTTATTCAGTCTAGTTTTTGAGTAATATAACCATATAACCATATAACCATATAACAATTACAGCACGGAAACAGGCCCTCTCGGCCCTTCCAGTCCGTGCCGACCATTTGTTTTCCCCTAGTCCCATCTACCTGCACTCAGACCATACCCCTCCATTCCCTTCACGTCCATATACCTATCCACTTTACTCTTAAATGTTAAAATCGATCCTGCCTCCACCACTTCTGCTGGAAGCTGATTCCACACAGCCACCACCCTCTGAGTAAAGAAGTTCCCGCTCACGTTACCCCGAAACCTCTGTCCCTTAATTCTCATGTCACACTTCTCATATAATCTATGTAAAATTTTAAATTGAATTAAATTATGTCTTACATTAATCGAACATTTGTGTATATGTATCAAATACTTTTCCCATGATTCCTTCATAAATTTTATCATTAATTCTCGTTCCCACTCTTCTCTAAGTGTCTCTGTCGATGGTAAATCTATATTTAAAATACTATTATATAAATATGATATTAATTTCTGTGAGTCAGCCTTAATGTTCATTGCTTTTTCCAGTGGCTCTGAAGCTATGTTTTGATATCTTTGTATGTATTTCTCCATGAAGTCACAGATCTGAAGATATTTAAAAGATTGGTTATTTTTCAGTTTAAATTTTAATTGTAATTGTTGGAATGATAACAGATTTTCCATTTCATACATATCACCAATCCTTTTAATTCCCATTCTTTCCCATTGATTATATGTTTTATCAATAAGAGATGGTTTAAATGAAGGATTATTCACTATTGGTATTAACAATGATAGGTTTCTTAATTTTAAGGATAATTTTATTTGTTTCAAAATTCTTATTGTATCATGGATAATTGGGTTATTCTTATATATTGTGTGGTTCCGTTTTATCGGGGGAGAAGAGGATCACTCCTATATTACAAGGAGAACAGTCCTCTTTCTCCATTCTTACACATTCTGTCTGTTGGGTAGAACTGACCAACCAGTAAATTATATTCTTAATATGCACTGCCCAATAATAATACAAAAAGTTCGGAAGTGAAAGTTCCCCAATGTCTTTTGGTTTGTACGAATGTTTTCTTTGGATTCTATGTGATCTATAATCCCAAATAAAATTGGTAATATTAGAGTCTAGTTTTTTAAAGACGTTTTTTGTTATGTATAATTGTATAGATTGAAATAGGTATAATATTTGTGGTAAGAAGATTATTTTTATAGCGTTTATTCTGCCTATTAATGATAACGGAAGTGTTTTCCAGAATTTAATCGACGCATTGAGTTTATTTAATAAAGGCATAAAATTAGCCTTCATGTTTCTCAAATTTAGAGATCATGCAATGAGTAGGAGCTGCCTGTGAAAAACGGTCCTTTGAGAGTGATCAAATGGAAAGAAAGAGATATAAAAGAAGACTTAATTATAAACCAGCAAGCTTTATACTGGGTTCATACTGTCCATGCTACTCTGGAGGTCCCAAGACATAGATTCTTGATTAGTACGGGCATCAAGGGTTACAGGGAGAAGGCAGGAGAATGGGGCTGAGGGGACAAGATTGATCAGCCATGATTGATTGGTGGAGTAGACTTGATGGGCTGAATGGCCTATTTCCGCTCTTACAATTATGAACTTAAGAACATTACATGTTGGAGGATATTGTGTGCAGAGGTGTTTGTGAAGAGCAACCAGATGACTGAATGGTAATGGGCAAGACGTGGTAGCAGTGGAGCAGGCTCTCAGAGAAGAACAACTTTGTTAAACATAAATTATTGTGAATGGATTTTGTTAATTATGCATGATGCAAACTGGGATAAATGGAATTTTAATTTTATTAAATGAATCAGATTTAGTTAAGGTTTGATAGCGTTGCCATAATTTCTTTGAAGCTTAGCTGTCCAATAAATTTCTTGACGTATCCGTTATTACAGTCTAGCAATATTTCTCCTCGGAAATGACTGAGCAGCTGACACTTAGGATGTGAGTGACTTAAGGTACTGACAGATGAAAATTCCTTACTCGTTGTTCCATTCTGTGGAAAAAACTCTAACGTGGGTTGAATGTACAAATTGAATAATATATGGACTGATGCGCTGAGCTGCAAGAGAAACAATAAAACTGATGTAAACAGTCCATATGAATAAATCTAAGATGTGAGAGTAATATACGTTGGAGTTAAGGAGAACAGTACTCAATGTATCATCCAGCTGCTGTCATAAAGCGTACTGTCCATTTTACACGGTAATGCAGTCATGGTGTTTCAGGAAATGCAAATCACATTTAAACAAAAAATAGAAAACAAGTTATATGCAGTAGAAATAATATTTTCTTGATTTTACTAATGGTAATGAAGCAATAAGCAAATTCCAAGGTAAATCATTTCTTAAAAATTTGTGCTTCAACCCAAATGTCAATTGAAAAAAATTCAAAGTGTATGCCACTGGATTGGCTGAAATGAAAAGATTTTGAAATATAACGGCTGAGCCATTTAAAGAATGAACAATTGATAGTTAAGGAAGTCTATAACTTTATCCAATTATGGAATTAAAAACACAGAGGGGTGTACAAACAAACATCAATTCATTATTTCCCCAAGAATGCAGATTTAAAATCATATCCAGTACTATAGAAATGAAAACTGGGATTACAATAGTTCAGATATGAATGCATTGTTTTGTGGGCTGTGAGCTAGTGTCTGGAATATGAACAGGACATGTTCCAAAATGAATTTTGATCACAGTACCAATGAATAAAATAATAAAATCCAACTTTTATGAAATAATAATGCCCTGATATTTGACCTCCCAAAGGGCAACACCTCATTCTGGCTTGGATTAAATTTAAATCAGCTCATTTCTGAGCTGAGCCATATCCTTATGTACAATTTGACACCCCTCCTTACCATTTGCAACTCCAATAATTTTGGTGCAGTCTGCAAACTAATGGGCCTGTCCCACATATGTGATTTTTTCGGCAACTGCCGGTGACTGTCATAGTCATAGCAGGTCGCCGAAAAACCGGCGACTGGACCCCTTTATGACAATGTCTACGACAATGCCTACAATAACCTATCACTTAGTCGACGTCCAGCTATGATCTTCTTGGAGTACACTCGGGACTGTGTGACTTGCTGGAGGTGTCTTCTAGCACGAGGTTGAGGGGCTTGGACGAGTAGAGGCAAGGATCGGACCCACGGTGTTGGTTAGGTATCGTATAGGAAGTTTGTTTGTGTAGTGAGAATAAAGAATGAGTTGATGCAGTGCTTGACTCAGTGTTTTACTGAACTAGACTAAGGGGGTAAGCTGTAGAGAGCATAATTACACCACCATACCCAATATTTTGTACTGCCACAATGCTATACTGTGAATATCGCACATTGCACATTCTGACTTGACTTGACATTTTCTTGCCGTTTTTGTTATTCGTTATTCTGATATGTTCGAGCTCCGCTCAGGCAGTGCGCCTGAAATTTAATTGTATGTATTTTCAATGACAATAAAGTGTATTATTATTATTATTATTATTATTATTATTATTATGTACAAGTCATTTATATATCACAAACAACAGAGGTGGCAGCAAAGATCCCTGCAGAACTCCACTGATCACAGACTTCCAGCCCACAACCCTCTGTCTTCTAGTAGTAAGCCAGTTCTGAATCCAAACAACTATGTCACCATGGATCCCATTCATTTTAATCATCAAGATCAGCCAAAATTGTGGAAATTTATTGAATGTTTTACTAAAATCCATGCAGACAACATCCTCTGCCTTACCTTAACCAGTGGCATTTATTATCTCCTCAAAAAACAATTGTTCGTAAGAGATTACCTACCACAGACAAAGCCAAGCTAACTGCCTCTAATATGCCCATGATTTTCTAAATGGGAGTAAATCCTATCCTGAAGAATCCCCCCCAATACCCTATTACAGTTGAGATGCTCATCAGCCTATAATTTCCTAAATTATCTCTACTTCCTTTCTTAAAGAAAGGAACACAGTTGACTATTCTCCAATCTGCCAGGGTCTCTCCTGTGGCTAGAGTAGATACAAAGATCCTCATTCAGGCACCCGCAATCTTCTCTCTTGCCTCTCTCAATAATTTAGAATAGATTCCACCAGTCTGGGGATTTGTCCACCTGAAGCATCTCCTTCTTGATCTCACACTGCCCTAGCATATTAGTCTTCCCCGCACTGATCTCACAGTCGTTCATGTTCTTTCTCCTTGGTCATCACAAATACAAAGTACTCATTCAGTACCTCATATATATATCCTCTGACCAAGCATAAATTCCCTTCTTCATCCTTGAGCAGAATACCTTCTCATTGGTTACCCTTTTGTTTTTAATGTATACTAGACTAAGTTGGGTCCCTTGGGAGAGCTGGTCCCTCAACGCAATATTCCACCTCTACACCAATTCCAATATTGGTGGCCAAATATGGGGGGGGGGGGGGAGAGGGGGGGTTCTGGAGCACTAGCATGGGTGTTGTGGGCCAAAAGGACTGGTTTCCAGAGGGCTGGTATGGACATTGTGGACCAAATAGATTCTTGGGCTGGCAGCTCAGTCACTCAGGCCTGGTGGGCTGGCAGCTCAGTCACTCAGGCCTGGTGGGCTGGCAGCTCAGTCACTCACGTCTGGTGGGCTGGCAGCTCAGTCACTCAGGCCTGGTGGGCTGGCAGCTCAGTCACTCAGGTCTGGTGGGCTGGCAGCTCAGTCACTCAGGCCTGGTGGGCTGGCAGCTCAGTTACTAAGGACTAGAGGGCTGGCAGCTCAATCACTCAGGCCTGGTGACCTGGCAGCTCAGTCACTCAGGGCTGGTAGGATGGCAGCTCAGAAACTGCCAGAGAATCTGCCCAAAACAGGTGAGAGATAAAGGGGGAGGGTGGAGAATCAATTTTAGACATTTTTCATCTTTTTCTGCAGATCACAGCATGAAGAAGGAAAATCTATCCTGGCCAATGAAGGGAGGGAGAAAATACTGGGGTGAGGTTTAACACTTACAGGGGGAATACTTACTGATGGGCCAAAGGGACTCATCCTGGACTAGTATAGGTCTGATGGGCTGAAGGGATTCTTTAAAAAAACTGAGTGAAATCTCAGTGAAGCACTTTTCTGGACTTTTCCTGGCCTGGCATGGGCCTTTTGGGTCTAAATGCTTATCCTGGCCTAATACGGGCATTTTTGGCAAAAGGAACTGGTTTCTCGGCAAATAGGGGCCTTATGGGCCGAAATGAGTGGTTTCAGGCATGAAAAACAACTTATTTCATTTAATTTCATTTCCATTTCCATTTCAGTTTTAAGCACAGGCCAGGCCATACAACTCATTTCATTTTCATTTCATTTCCATTTCCATTTCCATTTCAAGCACAGGGCAGGCCAAACAACTCATTTCATTTTAATTTAATTTTATTTCCATTTCCATTTCAACTTCAAACACAGGGCAGGCCAAACAACTCATTTCATTTTCATTTCATTTCCATTTCCATTTCCATTTCAGTTTCAAGCACAGGGCAGGCCAAACAACTACTTTCATTTTCATTAAGGGTTAACAAATTATTTATTGCAAGGACATTGCAGATTCACAGTTCAGTTGACTCACAGCTTAGAATCACAGTTGTGGACTCTCCCTCACAATCTTCCAGAGTGACTGACTCAGATCTGGGATCCGGGGTTTTATACATCTGCCCCCCCCCCCCCCAGAAGAGGTGTTACCTTCATCATGGTGATTGACAGGTGAGAGGACCACTCAGCTGATCTCACGATTTTTTAAACATTCATAATTTATTTTTTTCAGCGATCGGAAAAATCCTTGGGCCTGCTGCAGTGGAGGAGTACAGCGAGTAAGATGGCGAAAAATATCACAGTGACATAGTTTAGTTTTTTTTCCAAAATCAATTAATGGTCAAGATGAAACTTTTAGTATATCAATAGATATTAAAAACTTTGGGTTTTTCTTTAATCTGACTCACCAATGATATTTCATGGCCCTCTTTGTCCTTATAATTCTTCACTTGAGTTTATGCCTGCTTACTTTATATTTTCTAAAGGCCCTATCCGATTGTTTCCTAAACAATCTTAACCCCCTGCAATTTGAAAACAGGAAAAACATGGGGAATGCCACCTCTCTTGCACCACATTCAGCCCTGGATCACCTTGACAATAAGAACACCTTTGGCAAGATGTTATTCATTGATCATGTATTTACACTCCAACACCATAACATTGAATTAGCTAATCCCTAAACCTCTGTACAATGGCATTAGAGCCTTCATCTGCAACTGGCTTCAGGACTTACTGACTACCAGACATCAGGCATCAATCTGTTAGAATTGGCATAACATTCCCTCCAGCCTGACCCTCAACACTGGTGCTCCTCAGGATTGTGTGTTCATTTTTCCCTATACACCAAAGTGGACAAGTACAATGCCAACACAATCTTTAAGTGTACTGATGATAACACCTTTGTCGCCCAGATCAATAATGATGAAGAAAGTATAGGAAAGTGGTTGAGAATCTGTGTTGTAATGTCAGGGCAACAACCTAGCCCTTAACATTAGCAAGAGGAAATAATTGGTTGGTGACCTGAGGGATAGAGGGATTGTTGACACCTTGAAGTTGCCAAATATCCATGATGTTACCCGCCCATAAGCTTCAGATGCACCTGTACACACAGTCAATGTTGCTGACATCAGATTAACCTTCCAGAGAGTGAACTCAAGGATGGTGTCCCTGCAGCATCATCAGAATGTGCATGGACCAGCTGACAGGATCGTTCATGGACTAGTTTAACCCCTTCCTACTCCATTCTTAGGTTCGCATCTGCTTTCAGAGAACCATTAATATTCTGGTTCAAAACAAAAAACAATGTAGCATGCCTCAATGTTAACCATTCAGTGGCTCTGACATCTCTCGTTATGAAGTGCATAGATGGGCTGGACATGGCACACATCAACACCAGCCTCCTATCCAGCATTGATCCTCCTTGTCACCAATTTGCCTCCTGCTACAAAAGGTCCATCGTAGACACCATCTCCTTTTCTCTACACTCATCCTTGGAACATCTGGATAACAAGGACACCTACATCAGACTCTTATTTATCAGCTATGTTTCAACAATATAATTCAAACCAAACTTACCTCCAAACTCCTGGACCTAGCATGTAGCACATCCTCTGCAAATTAATCCTCAACTTCCTGACCCGTAGACTGCATTCAGTAAGGATGTGAGAAATAGCTTCAGGATAGTTCTCAACATCAGTGGCTCACAAGAATGCATTCTCAACCTCTTACTATCCTTCATCAACACTCATGGCTCCATGGCCAGGTTCTGCTCTAACTCCATTTGCAAGTATGCAAATAACACCATTGTAGTAGGCCAGATCTTCAGAATACAGACAGAGACAAGATCTTTATACATAGGACAACTCTAATTGTCAAAAATCTATTTTACTTCGGAGTCACGTGAGTGATTCCATGAAGAAGCCCCGCCAGTGCACATGCACGTCATTGTCAGACGTATGCTGCAGCGATGGGCTGGAGTGCGCAGTTTTTAAACTTCACTGCGATTTTGCTTGGTTCCATAAGGCTGGTTGCAGGAGCCAGCAGGAACAACTTCACAATGGACAAATCAACCAAAAGTAAAGTGAGGTGTGCCGCCGACAAAAGTAAAAAGACTGACCGCAGGACCACGGTCAGCGGGCGGGTGCTTACATCGGCTCCATAGACACCGGCTCTAGAGCCGCCGGCAGTACAGCCAGCGGCAGCAACTCCGGTGCCTCAGAGCACCGTGGCCACTCCAGTCGGGAGTAAGCCAAGAGAAAGTCATCAAGGCCTGTCGACTCTGATGAGTCAGGCCAAGAAGACTCCCCTCCTACCAGCAAAAAGGTTTGGGGACGTCTGGATAAAATGGAACACCTCCTGGAGAAAATAATCATTCCAGCCAGAGTTTTATACCTCCGGGTTCCCCAGCAGCTCTCAGCAGCAACCTCTAGCAGTGGTCCATATAGAGAAGAGCTATACCTGCAGGAAGAACCATATGCCCATGAGTCTGCATGGGGACCCATACCAGCAGCACCAAGTCAAGGGCTGCATGATACCTTCCTTATGCATGAGCAGGGAGAGCCAGGGCAGTATGACTCTGACCCTGAAGTTGTTGATATAGCGGAGGAGCATACACCAAAGCACAGAGCTTCGCTCCAGGTGTGCCGGATGTGGCAAGTAAATTTGCCATACTGGCTGGAACTGGTGAGGAAATGGAAGAAAACCTGGCCAGGAATATCAATTATATGGCCACTCACCAGCTCCAGAAATCCATAATGGATGAAACCTCAAAAAGATATGAAACACCTATTAACTGTGCATTGCTCAGAGTGCCCACAGTGAACCAGGCCATCTGGGGGCAAATGGGCGTATCCATGCGGGCGCCTGAGTTAAGGCTACAGAGTCTTTAAATTAATTAAAGCGGGAATAACGGCTTTTGGGCAAACAGTTGAAGGGGCACCACTATCGAACACACAGCAGGATATGTTGGCCCTGCTGTGTAATGCTCATTTTGAAATCAATTGCTTAAGGAAAACTGCCATCAAGCCTACGCTCAATCCATGATTCGCAGCCTTGTGCAGATCCTCCAATATTCAGCCACCGTACTATTTGGCGAGAGACCTGGACGATGAGGCAAAAATGATCTGCCTCATCAAAACACATCCCGCAGGCAGGATGCCGCCTCGTGGACCATACCCCTTCAGAGGGGCGACAGACGCTGGTGCAGGGCAAAGACCAAGCCGGGCGATTCCATCTCTATACCATTGGCACGCACCAATGCATACCCCCAACAGGACTAGGAGACAGAAGAATCCAGCGACTATTTGAGGTATGAGTAACTGGACCTGTCCAGGACATATCCTCTAGAGATCAGTCACCAGTAGGGGTTAGGCTGCAATTGTTTTATGATGAATGGTGCTGCAAAACATCAGATCCGTTTATACTGGACAGTATCCAGGGGTCTCGAATCGAGTTTATCTTTGAAGTACATCCACCCGTACAACATACACCAAGTTGGGTATTGGTGTTTTCAAAACCAGAAACTCTACAGGTGTTGAAATTGAAATATTATTCAAAAAGGGGGTAATTGAAAAGATGGCTTATCAGCCTCAAAGATTTGTGTCTAATATATTCCCCAGGCAAAAGAAGGATGGTGGGTGTCGAGTCATTCTGGACCTAACCCGACTGAACTCCTATGTCCACTATAAACATTTAAAAATGGAAACTTTCAGTACTGCTAAGCAACTGGTTTCCAAAGGGTGTCATATGGCGAGTATAGATCTGAAAGATGCATATTATTTAGAACCAATTCATCACAAATACCGTAAGATACTTAAAATTTAGTTGGATGAGACAGCTCTGGCAATTTAAAACTTTGCCCAATGGGTTAACCTCAGCCCCTAGGTTATTTACAGAAGTGTTGAAACCAGTATTAGGACTACTCCGGGCTCAGAATCACATTGTGATGGCATACTTCGATGATGTTCTGATCATAGGCAAAACTCAGGAAGCAGCTGAATTGTCGGTTTCAGTTACCAAACACATGTTTGAGAGGTTAGTTTTCCTCATCCATCCAACTAAATTCAAATTAGTACCGTCTAGAATGATTGACTATTTGGGGTTCATCATTGATTCAACTAAAATGTCAGTAACTTTGCCTATGGCCAAAACTTTAGAAATTATGGAGGCTTGCAGCAATCTGGTAGACAAACAGCAACCCTCCATCTGACGAGTAGCCAGTGTTATTGGTAAATTAGTGGTGGCTTTCCCTGGAGTGCAATTCAGGCCTCTACACTATCAGAATGTGCAACGAGTCAAGGAACAAGCACTCAAAAAACATGCAGGTCATTTCAATAGACCAATGCAGTTTCCAGTCGAAGCTATCACCGAGTTGCAATGGTGGATAACTAATGTCTCATGATGTACTAGAGACATTCTGGCTAAACAACCTTCAGTTATTTTACAAACTGATGTGAGTGCTTCGGGATGGGGAGCCACTGATACCAAATCTAGCTGTGGCGGCAGATGGAGTTTGCAAGAGGCATTGATCCTGCGGATGCATGGGATAAACTATTTAGAATTGTTGGGGACATTCAATGGCCTAAAAGCATACTGTTCAACAATGCATGATTTACATGTTCAGCTCCAGATTGACAATACCACAGCTGTTGCATATATCAATCACATGGGTGGAATTAAGTCATTATCATGTGATAATCTGGCTAACCTCACCTGGCACTGGTGTACAACGAGAAACATCTGTGTCTCAGCTATCTAACTACCAGGTAGAGATAATGTGGTGGCAGACACCAGGTCACGTAAATTTAATGACAACACAGAATGGATGCTGAATACAAAAGTTTTCCAAAAGATTGTCACCCAGTATGGATTGCCAGACATAGATCTGTTTGCATCCAAGCTAAATCACCAGTTACCTAAATAGGTCTCATGGGAACCGGATCCAGGGGCAGTAGCGGTGGATGCATTCTCGCTACATTGGGGAGGTACGATCTTTTACGCTTTCGCCCCATTCTGCCTCATCAATCAATGTCTCACCAAAATTGAGCAGGACTCCGTTTCAGGTGTTTTGGTAGTTCCGGACTGGCCCACGCAGCCATGATTCCCATTGGTTCTGAGACTGATGAGGCAGCCATTCATGGTTATCCCATAAATGCAGCAACTTGATGGATCACCCTGTGACAGAAGAGAGTCATCCTTTACATGATCGTATTAAACTGTTGATTTGCAGATTCTGACCAGACCGTTCCAGGGGCTCGGAATATCGAGTAGGACCATGGATGTGATTACTGCGGCCTGGAGGGATAGTACTGGAAAACAATACGTATCTCATATGAAGCAATGGGAGATGTTCTGCTTACAGTCAAATATATCTTATCATATTGCAGGCATACCTGATGTATTGGAGTTCCTTGCTACAATGAATTTTGACGAGCAATTGAGATATAGTGCCATTAATAGTGTTCAAAGTGCTTTGTCCTCCTATTTATGGCAGGGGTCGGGACAACACTCTGTCGGATCTCATCTATTGGAGTCCCGATTCATGAAATATATTTTTAACAAAAACCCTCCCAGCCCTAGATATACGGAAATCTGGAATGTGAGCATAGTTCTCACACTGCTTCGGCAATGGGCTCCAATTACATCCCTGTCTTTCCAAAAGCTAACGCTCAAAGTGGTCATACTCATGGCGCTAGTTTCAGCGCAACGGGTCCAGACATTGCAAAAGCTACGATTGGACGGCATGCATTCTTCTGTAGATAATATTATCTTTTATGTATATGATCTAATCAAACAAAGCAGGCCAGGGACGTCTGGAACCAAAATAAGCTTTAAAGCATACCCATTGACCTGAGACTATGTGTAGTTACGCACCTGCGTCAATATATGGAGGTCACCAAGAGTCTCAGAGGCTCAAAAACAATGATCATCAGCCACAAAAAACCTCATGGAAATATGTCGGTACAAACTATTTCTAGATGGCTGAAACAGTTTTGGATTGTGCTGGCGTAGACACTGATGTGTTTAAATCTCACTCCACCAGGGCCACGTCAACATCAGCAGCGAAGGCGCTGGACATGCCAGATCCTTGGTGCCGCAGGATGGTCCAGTGAAGGGACTTTTTCCACGGTTTTATGACAAACCTGTCCTCACAACGGAGGGATTTGGGCATGCTGATTTGGGTTCCGTTTTGTAATTTCCCCCTGAGAGAGAGGGGTTATTATTGTTCTTTTATTATTAAAAACATTCATTTGTATAATCCAAACTATGTTCAATACATTATTTGTTTATCCTGTGTCAACCGAAGCAGTGTGTCGTATGGAACTGGATCTACGGCATGAAATCACAGAGCTTTGAAATCTTCACGGATTCACTCACGTGACTCCGAAGTAAAATAGTAAGATTAAATGAGAACTTACCAGTTTGAAGTTTGATGTTTATTTTATGAGGAGTTACGGTGAGCGATTACGTGCCCTCCGCTCCTGGCCCTCATTATCGCAAAGATCATCTGGTAGTTCTAGTCTTCTGAGTCTTACTATATCACTTCGACTGTAGTTACTGTGACTTCATGCCGCTGCTTTGACGATTGAAACCCATGCGCAATGGCGGGGCTTTTTCACGTAATCGCTCACCGTATTCCTCATAAAATAAAGATCAAACTTCAAACTGGTAAGTTCTCATTTAATCTTACTATTTTTGTTGTATTGCGTTGAATGCAAGCATAGCATGATCAAAACTGCCCACACAACTGTAGGTGTGGTCTTGGCCTGCTAAGTGTTTCCAATGCTTTCTTAATTTTGCAGGCTTTCATCAATCACAGATCCTTGGCAAAGAATGTTTCAAGAACCTGTGACACGTGGTACTGCCACTAAAGTCATAAATGAGACCAGTCCAATTTCAGGTGAAAGAAGCCTACTTCCTTGTATTCATGTGCTTTCAGGCTCACAATCTGGGCTACTTGGCGTTATATATATACTTGATCTTTGTGCGTTTTTGTCCATACCTGCTGGGTCCCAGAGTTCCATGTTCCTCCAGATACATCATCTGGCACAACCACAAGTTCCTCCACCCTCCTGTGCTGCAGGACATACTATAAGCACCCTCCCCAAAGCTCAAAGCCCCTCTAACTCATCTTTAAAGATGTTCTTAGTATCTGACCATTTTATTATTTATTCTTGGGATGTGGGCATTACTAGCAAAGTCAAATTATAGGGAGGAATTGTGGAGGTGATCGCAGTGTAAAGATATTCAGGATTAAGCTCCAGTAAAAATGAATATATCTTTCAGCATGGGGGGTTACACAAAAAGCTGGAGAAACTCAGCGGGTGCAGCAGCATCTTAGGAGAGAAGGAGATGGGCGACGTTTCGGGTCGAGACCCTTCTTCCCAGCATGGTGTTTGGCTTGGAAATGGCAATTGATTCCTTGCACTTACCCCACATCCTTTGTGAATGCCAGAGTCTCAGAGGAAGGATGGAGCCTTGAGGAGATGTCTCATTGCATTTTAGAGTCCTGACCGATTGAGACTGATGCAGCTCAGATGCATCATACATGACCTTCCTTCCATCACTAGGTTATGCAATGGGGATGATCATTAAAGATTACACAACAGCATGTCAGAGGCCAAGCATTCTGCAATGAGTAACCCATCTGCTGAAATTCTGTTGCCTAACGGCATTTACCAAGGCTAGGTCAGAAATGTCATGGAATATTGTCCACATACTTGGATCAGTGCAACTACGATAACATACACAAAGTTCAAAATAATCTAGGACAAAACAGCTTGCTTGCTGAATTTGAAGTGTGTAGCAATGACAAAGTGCACTGTGATTATTCTGGAGAAGGGTCTTGACCTGAAACATCACCCATTCTATTCAAAGATGCTGCCAGTCCTGCTGAGTTACTCCAACATTTTGTGTCTATCATCTCTGATTACTCACCTGGGCTAGTTAGACAGCACCTCCCAAACCATGGTCTCTACCATAATGAAGGGTAAGGATGCAGGCACTGAATGCTGAATAGGGTCTGAAGAAGGGGATTGACCCGAAACGTCACCCATTCTTTCCCTCCAGTGATGCTGCCTGTCCTGCTGAGTTACTCCATCTTTTTGTGTCTAACTGCGGAGGTATAGGTTCTCCTGCAAGTTACAATAGACAATAGGTGCAGGAGTAGGACATTCAGCCCTTCGAGCCAGCACCGCCATTCAATGTGATCATGGCTGATCATCCACAATCGGTACCCCGTTCCTGCCTTCTCTCCATATCCCTTAACTCCGCTATCCCTAAGAGCTCTATCTAACGCTCTCTTGAAAGCACCCAGAGAACCAGCCTCCACTGCCCTCCGAGGCAGAGAATTCCATACACTCACAACTCTCTGTGTGAAAAAGTTTTTCCTCCTCTCCATTCTAAATGGCTTATCACATTCTTAAACTATGGCCCCTGGTTCTAGACTCCCGCAACATTGGGAACGTGTTTCCTGCCTCTAGCGTGTCCAAACCCTTAATAATCTTATATGTTTCAATAAGATCCCCTCTCATCCTTCTAAATTCCAGAATATACATGCCCAGTGCTCCATTCTATCAACGTATGACAGTCTCGCCATCCCGGGAATTAACCTCGTGAACCTACGCTGCACTCCCTCAATAGCAATAATGTCCTTTTCTCAAGTTGGGAGGCCAAAACTGCACACAATACTCCAGGTGTGGTCTCACTAGGGCCCTGTACAACTGCAGGAGGACCTCTTTGCTCCTATACTCAACATCTTGTTATGATGAGTTGAGTATAGTCATGTTATATCATGCTTACTTTCAGTGACTGATGAACAAGGACCCAGAGATCCTGTTGTACTTCCCCTTTTCACATCTTGACATCATTTAGATAATAATCTGCCTTCCTGTTTTTGCCAACAAAGTGGATAACCTCACATTTATCCACTTTATACTGATTCTGCCATGCATCTGCCCATTCACCTAACCTATCCAAGTCACCCTGCATCCTCATGGCATCCTCCTCACAGTTCAAACTGCCACCCAGCTTTGTGTCATCTGCAAGTTTGCTAATGTTACTTTTAATCCCTTCATCCAAATCATTAATATATATTGTAAATAACTGCCTACCATTCTGAAAGGACCCGTTAATTCCTATCCTTTGTTTCCTGTTTGCCAACCAATTTTCTATGCTTGTCAGTACCATATCCCCAATAACATGTGCTCTAATTTTGCCCACTAATCTCCTATGTGGGACCTTATCAAATGCTTTCTGAAAGTCCAGGTACACCACATCCACTGGCTCTCCCTTGTCCATTATCCTGGTTACATCCTCAAAAAATTCCAGAAGATTAGTCAAGCATGATTTCCCATTCGTAAATCCATGCTGATTCGGACTGATCCTGCTACTGCTATCCCAATGTGCTGCTATTACATCTTTTATTATTGACCAGCATTTTCCCCTCCACCGATATCAGGCTAACTGGTCTATTATTCCCTGTTTTCTCTCTGCTGCCCTTCTTAAAGAGTGGGACAATCCTACCCTCCAATCCACAGGAACGGATCCTGAATCTATAGAACATTGGAAAATGATCACCAATGCTTCCATGATTTCTAGAGCCACTTTGTTGAGTACCCTGGCATGCAAATCATCAGGCCGTGGGGATTTATCAGTCTTTAGTCCCATCAGTCTACCCAACAACATTTTCTGCCTAATGTGAATCTCCTTCAGTTCTTCCGCCACCCTAGCTCATCTGGCCACTAGTATATCAGGAAGATTGTTTGTGTCCTCCTTAGTGAAGACGGATCCAAAGTACCTGTTCAACTCATCTGCCATTTCCTTGTTCCCCATAATAAATCACCCTTTTCACTCTTTTAGAGTCCAACTTTGGCCTTAACTAGTTTTTTCCTCTTCACCATACCTAAAGAAACTTTTAGTATCCTCCTTTATATTCTTGGCTACCTTACCATCTATCCTGACTTGGAGAAACATCACCATTCCTTCATCATCCCAAAGTTTAAATCCAGGAACTTCCGATAACAACACCATTGTGAGACTCTGCTCACCGGTAGGACAGCAGCAGGTAATGAAGACAGCTAAGCATATATTTCTCAAACAGAGATGGAAACAAATGTTGGCATTGCCTGAGATATTTGTATCCTAATACATATATAAATAAAAATATAAGAAGTACCATTCAGGAAAATGTGTACTAATGATGGAGGGAGAGAAGGTTTAGAGTGATGAACAGGGAGTGCTATCAGAGCTACATTCCATCAGGCATGCGCAGAACGCTCCATCACACTGCATATCACTGCTGGTGGAAAGGCTTTAGGCAATCAGAAGGGGACTCTTTGACTCAACCTATGACCACTTGTCCTACTATGGTCTGTGTAGTATAAGTTGTCCTGCTATAATATGATTGTTGTGCTCCTTGGAAACTTCAGTTTATAGAAGGTTGCATTACAAAGTCAATTATCGCAAGGGGGGGAGGAGGGAAGGGGGTGAGGGGGGAGGAGTTAAGGGCTAAACTCGCAATAACAAAGTTATTTTTCCTGCAGGTTTTTTAAAATAAAGGTCTTTTCAATGGCATTTCATTTTTGCTGCTGCAAAACAAAAAATACTAAAGTCTATATTTTACATTGTTTAATAGACTACTGTTCCACAAGTGTCAATTGAAGTGATTTGTTAATTAAACAAAATAAAAAACTGTAATTTCAAGGGTTATCTGAGATTAAAGTAACAATTGTGTTCTTAAGAGACAATGGTGTCTGATTATTGCAGAGAAACAGGTCCAACCCCCTCCCCCTTAAATTATTTAAATCTGAGACAGCATTTTCTTCTGCTTATTAATTTACCCAGTAACCTTTAAGTGATTCTTAGCTCCCGATCAAAATCATGTTATAACCAATTTGGCCCGCGTTATGCAAATAATGTTCCTAATTCATCACTCACGTTATATCCAATTCGTTATGGAAAGATATGTCATAGAAAAACCAGGGGTGTAGTGCTGACGGAGCTCACTGAAGCACCACTCTGGCACCTCTGTAAAACAATAGCCAAAATAAACAGCAGGGAATTTTAACTAGCGGGGAATTTAACAGCGGATTGTATCACTGATTATCTGTTTATTAACACAATGGTTGTGAAATGTTACCATGCTCTCTGGTACATTAATAACTGAGCTGGTTTAATGGCAATGGAGTTCCATCGCAGTGGTGCCATCGCAGTGGCTGCCTCGCCAGCAGCTCGTTAGCCCTTTTGCCTTTTTGTTATTTTAGTGCATCTAAATGTATGTTTTAATGTTTCTCAGTATGTCATGTGGGGGGTGGTGGTGGTGATGGGGGGGGGGGGGAATAGTGGTAAACGTTTTTCAATCACTTACCTGGACGGAGATGTGTCTTTTCTCCGTGTCCCATCTTCGCCCCCCTCGCGGCCTAACAAATGGATTGGTGCAGCCTTTCTGAACGGAGACTGGCCTAGAGCTTTAGCAGCAGGTGCAGTGCAGAATTACCATCGCAGAGCCTGGGATCCTGTCGAGGATCGCCAGTGTTGAAGCTCTGATCACAGGGCCTGCCGAAATTAACTCGATGGAGCTGTGATCCACAGAGCTTTCAGTCATCGGCGCGACACTGATTTTAACATCGCGGAGTCTGGGATCTTTTGCCGTGGATCGCCAGTGTTGGAGCTCCGTCCAGCTTGGCCTGTGGACTTCGGAAGCCATGGTCTCCAGTAAGAAGCGGCTGATTCAGAAACTCCAAGCCGCAGAGTATGCTCCTCCGTTCTGACGCCGGAGTTTCGATCATCCCGGCGAGAGGGCTTCTACATCCGGCTGTTCGTTGCGGCGACTGCGGAGGGTTCTATGCCCCGACCACAGGTGAACAAAGAGGAAGATTAACTGAACTTTATTGCCTTCCATCACAGTGACAAATGTTGATTCCACTGTGGTGGATGTTTATGTTAAACTCTGTTGTATAATGTGTTCTTTTTATTCGTATGGCTGTACGGTAAATCAAATTTCACTGTACCAGTTGGTGCATGTGACAATAAATGTGAACTTGAACTTGAACTTGACCTACCTGATACTGAAGAAAGGTTTCGGCCCAAAACGTTGCCTATTTCCTTTGCTCCATAGATGCTGCTGCACCCGCTGAGTTTCTCCAGCCCTTTTGTCCACCTTCGATTTTCCAGCCTCTGCAGTTCCTTCTTGAACAAACTACCTGATACTTTGTTGTGATAAGAGTGATACATAGAGACCCGCTTGTAACATCCAAACAGATGCCAGCACTCTGTATATTCCACCTCCACCTGTAACTCTCGGAGACGCGGACTGCTTACGTTCACTACTGAACAGAATTTAGTGAATGGCAACATGCACCGTTTCAGAGGCCCTTTGAGTGGGTGCAGATTCAATGCCCGCTTTCTAACCCAACCAAGTGCAACTTCCTGCAATGAGAAGGGGAGGGAGGGTTCAATACCCCGCCACCACACTGTGAGGGGAACAATGGGGAGGGTGTGGTAGTGGTGCCCCCCTGGAGCTGCACTGCCCAGTCAGGGGTGTGGGGGGAGGGGGAGAGGGCCGAGTTTGCGGGGAGACCTCTGCACAAAGACCCCCAACCACAGCTTATAGATCCCCGCATCCCAACATACACACCCCACTACCTCTCCATCCACAACCAGCCTCCCTCACCACCTTCCCCGCACAGACCGCCCCCTACCCTACCACCCATTCCAGACCAGGACCACAAGAGTTGCTTCAGACCCCCGAAAACATATTATGCCTGACCCTTTGTAGAAATTATTGCGAAACTTCTCATTGGTGGCATTTGGTAAGTAGGTAATTACTTGTAAATTAGTAAAATACATAATAATGATCTGTTTATTTATAAATAAAGTAATAGTCATAGAGTAATATAATGTGGAACAGTTTCTTAAACAATGGGATTGTCTCAGCCCCAACTACCTCCTCTGGCAGCTTGTTCCATACACCCAGCACCCTCTGTGTGAAAAAGTTAACCCTCTGCTTGCTAATAAACCTTTTCCCCTTCCCCTTGAATCTATATCCTCTGGTCCTCGATTCCCCTACTCTGGATAAAAGAGTCTGTGCATCTATCCGATCTATTCCTCTCATGATTTTGTTTTCTTCTATAAGATCTCCCCTCATCCTCCTATGCTCCATGGAATAGAAACCCAGTTTACTCAACCTCTCCCTGTAAATAGCTTGTTCTAAGCTTTCCCCAGTCTAGTTTCAGTCAATAAAACACTGAGTCTAACACTTGCGCATCTAAACTTTCTTTTGGAAAAACACTAATGACAGTTCCCAACTACTATACCTAACCACCGCGGGTTCGATCCTTGTACCTGCCTGGCCAAGTCCTCCTAGCCTCGTGCAAGCAGAGACACTCCAGAAGGTCATGCAGCCCTAAGCGTTCTCCCAGAAGATCGACACAGGACCTCGTGGGAGCTATCTTTTATAGGTCCCCGAACCTTGAGGGGCCGAACCACATGGGGGTGGCCACTATACAGTCCAATAACAGATATCGATTAACACAGCACATGATAGACTTTCCTAACCAAATAATACAGTAACTAAAACATTGTATTCAAATGGAGCTTCTGGAAGGAAGCAAACAAGAATAAACATTGAAACATGTGCCCTGAGATTCAAACAGTTTCTCCAAGGCACAATAATTCGACCAATCATCAACCAACAGGATGACCGTCTCGCGACATTATTTACACTATTTACAATCCCTTGCAGCGATCCAATCAAAATGATGCATTCAGGGTTTGTTTGAAAAATTGCTATACATTTTATCAATTTAGGAGAAAGAAGGAGAACACCTGGACCACTCACCATCCTGCTTACCAGTCTGAGCCTCGACTAGCTGACGCCATCCAAAGCCCGTAGATTTCAGCTGACAAGGATTAAGCAATTCTGACAAGTGCAGGGATCCTCCATTTTATGGTATCTTTAATTTGGCAAGTATTAACATTCCGATAGATCACACCCTCTAGTCCTTGCAACATCCTTGTAAATCTTTACTGAACCCTTTCAAGCTTGACAATATCTTATCTATAACATGATGCCCAGAACTGAACAGAATATTCTAAATGCAGTCTCACCAACGTCTTGTACAAATGCAACATGACCTCCCAACTTCTATACTCAATACTCTGACTAATGAAGACCAAAGTGTCAAAAGCCTTTTTGACCACCTTATCTACCTGCGACTCGACCTTCATGGAACCATGCACTTGTACTCCCAGATCTCTCTGCTCTACAACACTACTCAGAGGCCTACCATTTACTGTATAGGTCCTGCCATTGTTTGCCGTCCCAAAATGCAACATATCACACCTCTCCGTATTAAATTTGATCAACCATTCCTCTGCCAATCTGGCCAATCGATCCAGATCCTGCTGCGATTGTTCACAACCATCTTCACTGTCTGCAAAACCACTAACTTTTGTAACATCAGCAAACTTGCTAATCTTGTCCTGTATGTCTTCATCCAACTCATTGATGTAGATGACAAATTTACTAATTTACAAGTAATGGGCCCAGCACCGAACCTTGAGGCACACAACTAGTCACAGGCCTCCATTCTGAGAAGCAACCTTCCACCATCACCTGCTTCCTTCCATGGAGCCAATTTGCTATCCATTCATCTATGTCACCATGGATTCCATGAGATCTAACCTACAAGAGCAGCCTACCATATAGCACCTTGTCGAACGCCTTACTAATGTACACAACATCAGCAGGGGTTCCCTTTTTTGTCCCGTTTACCCCTGGCAACTTTAATAGCACATAACAATATTATTTCACTTATTTATGAACAACTAATGATGAACAGATACCGGTATATCAGAACCCAACACAGTCAGTCAATGAGAAAAAAGATGTATAAATCCAGAATCAACAAATTTACTCCCTGGGTAGGCGAAATTTACCCCCTGGGGTAAATTTACCCCTGGCTGGGAACCGTTGATCTACAGCACTGCTTTCATCAACCTTTTTGCTCCAGTCTTAAAAAAAAATCAGATTGAGACATGACCTCCCATGTACAAAACCGTGCTGACTGTCCTAATCAGCCCTTGCCCATCCAAATGCCTGCACATCCTATCCGTCAAAATACCCTCCAGCAACTTACCAACTACAGATATAAAACCCACCGGCCTATAGTTCCCAGCATTTTCCCTGCAGCCCTTCTTGAAAAGAGGCACAACATTTGCCAACATTTACTTGCTTGATAATTGCATTTCATGATTATTAGTGAGTGTAACCGTGAAATATGTTGTCATATTATTAAATTAAGTATTATATGTTTTATTGTACTAGTCATACACTGGGATGTAGTGATAGGCTATCATCTTGTTTGGCCCTTTTGGGAAACTAGCTTGCCCCCCCCCCCCCCCCCCCCCCCCCCCCCCACTCAAGTAAAACCTGAAATTACACTCCTGTTTGACAGCTCCGGCACCTAAAAAATGAGCACTGCAACATTGAGCAAAACTACCTGTACTATACAATTGTAAATTGATGCTGCATGGATGTTTTGATCAATTTTTAGCAAGGATGAATCGTAAATGTATCATTGACTTGAATTATATTATAAACAGCTCATAACAGATTTATACAGTTCGCTTACAGCAAGTCTGCATATGTCAGATGTTTGCAAATTAAACAATATTGCATTTGTGAATTTTCAACACACAACTGCCCTGAAGCTAAATTAATTAATTTACAATGGTAAAGACTTCAAACGTTAATAACACATATACCAGCTCCCTGATAGTCCCTAGTGTTCAGGGCCCTGTTAGTTTCTGTCTTGATTTGTGTTAATCCCGATTGCCCAGGCCCGTGTTGATCCCAGGCCATTTTTGATTTCAGTAAATAACAACGATATCTAATTCTGCAAACTTTTCAATATATTATTCAGTGAAAGCAGATCCCCAGTACAGCCTGGTCACTAATCCCAAACTTCCTTTGGTTCTTGATAACTACGGATTAATTTTTAAAACCTGCAAAATCCCTAAGAATATCTGGATCATTATAGAGCTTGATCAGTCGGCTTTTTGGCTTTGGCCAATAATTTGGCTTTCGACTCACTGGGAAGTCTTGCCCACCTCCACCCACACAATTACTCCCCAACTTACCCCTCTCAGAGCCTCTTACTATGTCTAAAAGTTATAAAACTAATCTTTGCAACACATATTTAAAGCATGCTTTGTTAAATATTCCATCATTCAAAAGTCAAATGTTTTTGTTGAGGCAACTTCTAAATTGTAGTGATATTATTACATCCACTCCTGATAGTCGTGGGCACAAATGGATTATAGTTTTCACGACATCATTTAGCATGATCTTTCTCCTTACCAAGTTTAGAACAGAAAGTTCTGAAGTAACAGTGGGTCAAGCAGCATCTCTGGAAGACACGAAGAATGGTCCTGACCTGAAACGACAACTATCCATGTCCTCCAGAGATGCTGCCTGACCACTGAGTTAATGCAGCACTTGCTGCTCTACACGTGATTTCAACATCTGCAGTTCCTTGTGTCTATTCCTTACCAAGTTGCTGTATTGTACGTAACCCTGATCCCTTACAAAATAGTAAGATTAAATGAGAACTTACCAGTTTGAAGTTTGATATTTATTTTATGAGGAGTTACGATGAGGGACTACGTGAAGAGCCCTGTCCAGCCGCACATGCGTCAATCTTCAAAGCAGCGGTGTGAAATCACAGGTAATAGTGACTGAAGTATAATAGTAAGATAACAGAAGACAAGAACTACCAGATGACATTTATGAGGATTGGGAGCGGAGGGCACGTAGCAATGTGTAAATGATTTATCAATACTGGAAGGTTTAAACAACGGATTATTAACTATGTGGGAGAGAAGAGATACATTTCGTAATTTAACGGTTAATTTTATTTGTTTCCAAATTCTAATAGTACTGTGAATAATTGGATTTTTACTATATATTGTATTATTCAGTTTTATTGGTGAGAGAAGGATCGCTCCTATATTAAAATGGGAGCAATCCTCTCTCTTCATTACTATCCAGTCCACCCGTTGGGCAGAATTGTCCAATAGGTGAATCACATTTTTGACATTTGCTGCCCAATAATGATACAAAAAATTAGGGAGTGTTAATCCACCAAATTCTTTAGGTTTGCACAAATGCCTTCTTTGAATTCTATGAGATTTATAGTCCCATATAAAATTTGTGATATCAGAATCCAGTTTAAAAAAAAACTTTTTAGCTATGTATATTGGTATTGATTAGAATAGATATAAAATTTGTGGTAGGAAGATAATTTTTATAGCATTTATGTGGCCTATTAAGGACATCAGAAGAGTTTTCCAAAATTTAATCAGGGTGTTTAATTTAGTATTTATAAACATAAATACTAAATACTTATGCTCAAGTATTCATAAACATAAAATATTATATATCATTATTTACAGATGTAATCATCCTGTACCATCGTAATTATGTAGCGACCGAACCTGCTGCGCTAACCAGCGCCAGAAGGATAACTACCTATTGAGCTCCGGCCAAAGTTAAGGATGTAGCTGGAGCCCCCTGGTGAAATAGTGTTCACATATGTCAACATCCCATACGGCATTGTACTGGTCCTGGGAGACATTGTGTTAAAGATATCCTTATGAACTTGATATCCGGGGTGAACCCAACAGAGCGGGTCTTGTTTGCTACAGCCAATTCAATGAGAAGGCACGTTGGTACACTTAATGGCCGTACAACTCAATTATTGACAAAAGATCATTTAACATGAACTCCAAACATCAGTAATCTATACAGTTTTCAATGTAACATGAGCATGAAACAAACTCTTTTCACCTCCTGTAAAAGAAAGTCCTGTTTTTTGGTGCTATCCAAGCACTCTGAACACATAGAAAGAGAAGATGTAACAACGCAAGCCTTAGGGCAGTTTATTGAATCTGCAGAACATAATTTGATTTTATCATGCAATGGCTGATTTCCCAAGCCTCAGGCTGAACCAGCAAAGTTACGTTTAAAATAACCATACAAGGTTGTATTATCATTCCCGAGAAAGTTGCATAAGCCAATCACACAACAGGAACCTAAAGCGGGCTCTTAATGACTTTATTTGAAGCCCCAATTGATGAAGTAAAATGGAGGAAGACATAAAAGACTTTCCTTTTCCTTGTAGTGAGAATGTATCATTCGCCACTGTTATGCCACATATTTTGCAACCTGTGAATAAGCATGAAAAACAAACATATCTATATTTCGTGTTCCATTGAACCAGAGTTTCATAATATGGTGTGATTCAACACCAATTCTGTGTTGCCATTGACCTATACTTGATGATTCTCCAGTGGCAAACAAGATTATGTAACCATTAGAGGAGTCTTTAATTGATTGCACTCATGTGACTAACATATGCCTCCATCATAATGTATCAACATGAAGTTGAGCATGCAGATATGCATATTTGCTCAATCACTCTTTAACCCATACAATGCCCATAGGGTCTATAGATAGTTGATACCAATAAGTGAAGAATTGGTAGGTCATGCAAGTCTGCTCCACCTCCAAACTCAAGATAATATTCGCAATTTCATGTCTGCCGTGAACGGCAACTGTGGCCCGATTACCGAGCCAGTCTTGCAAGACAATCCTGGCCATTATACTGAGCCTGCCCAATTCAAAACTGTTTGGAATGCTAGTATTGTCCAGTTTTATATGGTTAGACCCATCAAAGTAGATGATAATGTATCAATCATTTGTATTGTACAACCAAGTATACATCTTACTAAGTTGTAAGTGGTCCCTTAGTTGTAGAGTAGCACAGGCAAGATGCGTGGAACCTCTGGCCAGCTTTCATGCTGCCACCTGCTTCAGTGAACCGCTTAATGCCAATGAAGACGTGGGGTGCATTGTCGCCGAAACTATGAAACTTACCCGTTCAATAGCCTGTGCTTCGTTCTCCAGGTATTGCCTATGAAACAAGTCTTACCTGAATAGAAGATTCGGCGGCCGGCACTATAGTCCCCCTGATAGCAGTGTTCACTGCATATGTGTTTGGATGGCAACCTTGCTGCCAGGCATGTTACATCTGGCATGTGCCCTTCATCCCTTGAGCATGCTCCACGGCTATACCCGCAGACTCGGCGTTAGATTACACTGACCCGGCATGCTCCCCTCTCACATGAGGGAGACATTAAGCAGCCCTGCTACAAGGCGCTGCTGATGCGGCTTCAGCAATACGACGACTTTGCCATGGACCCGGCATCAGACGAATACTGACACGGCATTCTCTCCTCTTACATGAGAGAGACATTAAGTAGGCCTGCTACAAGGCACTGCTGGTGCCATTTCCCATTTTAGGGCCAATAGCATCATTTTGTCATATAATTAAATATTTACCTAACAACTACTGGAGCAGTAATGAATACTGTTTGTCCATCATTGTGACTTTAGTAACTTCAGCTGGTAATAACAAAGTTGTGTTAACAATGACCTAGATGGCACTTTACAGTTTACCATTTAACAGGATGACTGTTCTCCTACTTACACTGCTGAATCCCATCCATAATGTTGCCAATTATTCTTAATGCATAGAAGGCTGCTTTATAACAACAAAGCTGTTACAGGAGTCTATTGACTGTAATCTGTTGCCCAGGCAGGCATCATCGGCCAATTGAATAGCTAAAGGTAAATCCCAATGTCCTACAAGTTTATTTGATAACAATTAAATTTTAACTGGATAGAGGAGCCCAATTTCTCAAATATAGTTTGAGATTTAAACAGTGGATTTTAGCAAAATACAGCGTTAAAATATAATCGAGACAATACATAATGAGTGTTTTTGAACTCTTAGTAGTCCTCTTTGAATGCTTTCTTGTCATCATTCTGTTATATTGCCTTATCCTAGCAATGCCTCCTCAAATATCCCCCATGATCACTGTAAATGGGAATACACTATAAAATCAATTGTTAATCTGCCATCTTTCATAATGAACAAGCCACGCCTGCCATCATTTGCCACACTGCCATAGACTTGGCATCCACACTATGCAGATCCGTCTAAGGTGCGGCTGGCACGGCCTTTCTCATAGTCCGGTACTGCCATAGACTCGGCAATCCCATGAAGCAGCCCTGAACAAAGGTATTGCTGGCGCCCATGAAGCAGCCCTGAGCAAAGGTGCTGCTGGCACGGCCTTTCCCATTGGCCTGTATTTGCCATAAATTTGACATCCCCATGAAGCAGCCCTGAGCAAAGGTGCTGCTGGCACAGCCTCTCCAATAGGCTGGCACTGCCATATACTTGGTGAAGTGGGCGCTTGTACACATGTGCGGGGTTCTTCTAGAGTGTGCGCATGCGCAGGACATTCCCGGAGTGTGCGCATGTGCAAATTATTTCGGGCGGGAAAGGCCTGCGGAATCAGCCATGTTTGCCAGACGTTTTTGAGTAATGTATTAAAGAAATAAGTTGCTTAAAGCTTAAATAAAGTTAAGTAAATTACAAGTAGTGAAAGTTTCATTTACCTCACAACAATTTAAGCAACTTATCTTACAAGTCAAACAGTCTGATTTGGGATGGAGAAACTATTGAAACCCCAACGCTTGGATCTGGATCCCAATTCACCTGCTGCTGCAAAGAATTGGAAGCACTGGCTTCGTATACTAAATAACTTCTTTGAGGAGTGTGGCAAAGGTGCACCAGACAGGCTTAAGACATTAATAAGCTTTGTCTCTTCTGATGTATACGAGTACATAGAGGAATGTACAACTTATGATTCTGCTATTGATGTACTAAGCAGACTCTTCGTTAAGACACCCAACGTGATATTCGCTCGACACCTCCTTGCTACTCGGAAACAAAAACCTGGTGAGTCACTTGATGAATTTTTACAAGAACTTCAAAGACTTAGTAAAGACTGTGCCTTCAAAGCAGTTACGGCTGATCAATATCGACAGGAAGTTATTCGAGACTCTTTTATCAATGGTTTGGCATCGCCTTTAATACGACAGAGACTATTAGAACACAAAACCTTGGATTTACAGTCAGCTTACAATCAAGCTTACTCTTTGGACTTGGCTCAGAAAAATTCAGATGCTTATGGCTCATCTAATGTGTATTCTGCTGCAACTACTACAAACAAATTTCACCCAAGTACAAATATGGAGCAAGCTGAAACAATCTCTACGGATAAAGGTGCCCTTGCTGCAGCATATAATTATTCAAAAAGGAACTGTTACTTTTGCGAGGGTAATATTCATAAGAGAGAGATATGCCCTGCTCGAGAGGCAACTTGTAATAGTTGTGGCAAGAAGGGACATTATTCTAGAGTATGCAAGTCCAAAGCAACTAAAATATTGTGACTGCTGCCATGTATGCTGCTCGAGAGGCAACTTGTAATAATTGTGGCAAGAAGGGACATTATTCTAGAGTAAGCAAGTCCAAAGCAACTACAAAAATTGTGACTGCTGCCATGTATACGCGTTCTTTATGTACAATTACAGCTGCATTTCCTCAGAGCTTGTCTCATGCAGCTACAATGGTATCCATTAATGGCCATACACTTAATGTATTAGTAAGATTAAACGAGAACTTACCAAGTTTGAAGGTTGATCTGTATTTTACGAGGAGTCGCGGTGAGGGATTTCGTGAAGACCCCGCCAGCATGCCTGCGCGGCATCCTTCAAAGCAGCGGTGTGGAATCACAGAACCAACCATGACTAAAAATAGTAAGATGAAAACCGTAGAACTACCTGATTGACCTTATGATAGAGGGTGGGAGCGGTGGGCACGAAATCCCTCACCGCGACTCCTCGTAAAATACAGATCAACTTCCTCCACGTGAAAGATTAAGCTCTGTGATTTCATGAACAACGTCCATGCTTATTTGTTAATAGTTCAGTTCATATGAATAATTAATTACTATTTACTGAGCTTCCGGAGAGCTTCTGCGAATGTCGCAGGGGCGGCCAGAGGTTTGTTATAGAACTGCTGAAACGTTTTCTCACTGGCCCAGCCTGCAGTGGCGAGAATGTGGTCCATGGGCACCTCCATGGCTCTCGCTGCTGATGTGGATGCAGCTCTGGTGGAATGAGGCTTAAAAATGTCAGTAGCGACCCCTGCTGCATCCAACACTATCCTGAGCCACCTGGCGATAGTCTGTGTAGTCACTCGACAGTGCGGAGGTTTATGGCTGATGAGGAGTCCCTGTTCCTTCATCCTGATAGCACCAGTAACTCGGATGTAGTGGTGGAGATGGGTGACTATGCAGAGTGTGGCATCCACAGGGTACGCCCGAATTCCAGCTGCAGCCCATGCGCCCCTGGCCTGTGCTGTTTTAATAATTCTTTAACAAAAAATTGTATTTGACCAGGGGTGGCCACCATGCTGTCCAGACGCAGTTTTTGTAACATCTGGACTCGTTGGGCTGTCGTCAGTGCCATGAGCATCACCACCTTAAGGGTGAGCTGTTTCAATGGTAGCTCATCTATTGGAGCCCAGCTCCTCAGTAGGGTCAGCACGATCCCCACATCCCACGTTACTGTATATCTGGGTCGTGGAGGGTTGGTATTGAATACTCCCCTCATTAATTTAGACACCAGATGGTGGGAGCCGATACCTATATCCAGGTATGAAGACAGCGCACTCCTGGCGCTGTTGATGGCACTGTAGCTGAGACCAGCATCAAAATGGAGGCCTGCGAGGAACTCCAACACATCCGGTATTGTTGCCGAGTTGGAGGACTTGTTGTTCCGGGCACAGAAATCCTCCCACTTTCTGATTTGAGTGAGGTATTGTTTCCGGGTGGATTCCCGGCATGATGCTGCAATAAGGTTCATGGCTCTTGACGAGATGCCTGCCCGGATGAGCGGTCTTTTCAGAACCTGGAAGCCAACAAGTTTAAATGACCATGGCAGGGATGACTGATCCCCGTAATAGGGTGAGTAATTAATTTGGGGTGTTTCCCAATCGCCATCCATGGTTGTTTTAAAATTTTTTCAACCATCGGGTACCATGGTTGTGTAGGCCAGTCGGGAATAATCAATATACCAGTTGCAGAATCCAGTTTAATTTTCTGCAATACCCGACTGATGAGGCAGAATGGGGGAAATGCGTAGCAAAACCATTTCCCCCAATGGATCAAAAACGCATCCATCGCTATTGCCCCAGGGTCTGGTTCCCATGACACATACGTTGGTATCTGATGGTTCAACCTGGATGCAAATAGGTCAATATCTGGTGTCCCAAAATGAGCTATAATATCTCCAAAAATTTGGGGATTTAACATCCACTCGATGTTGTCATTAAAGACTCGTGACCTGGTGTCCGCCACTGTATTAAGCTTCCCAGGCAAATAGGTCGCAGTAATCCAAATATTTCTTTCAATGCACCAGTGCCAAATTGTATTAGCCAATTCATCACAAGATAGCGACCTGATACCACCCATATGATTGATGTAAGCCACCACTGTAGTATTATCTATTTGAAGGCGGACATGTAAATCCTGTGAATTAGTACAGTAAGCCCGCAGTCCATGAAATGCGCCCAACATTTCTATATAATTTATCCCATGTGCCTCCAGAAATGTAGCCTCATGAGAATTCCATCTGCCACCACAACTGGACATCGTATCAGTTGCTCCCCAACCTTGTGCGCTTGCGTCAGTTTGTAACACAACATCAGGGTTGCCCACTATGATAGGTTTATGACATTTTTAATATTGTCAACCCACCATTGTAGCTCATTTCTGGCTTCTGATGGTAACCGAATTGGCCGATCAAAGTGACCAGCATTTGTTTTTAACGCTGAGATTTTTGATCTTTGTAAATTTCGGTAGTGTAACGGTCCGAATCGTGCAGCTGGAAATGCAGCTACTAATTTCCCTATAACTTTTGCCGTTTGCCGAATAGTCGGTACCCTGGCGCAAGCAAGATTGTGGCACTCTTCTATAATAGTAGTAGCTTTATTAGTTGGGATGGTAATCTTCATTAAATTAGTGTCTAGGGTGAACCCCAAATAATCCATAACCCATACCGGGTGCAATTTTGATTTGTCTGGATGAATTACAAATCCCAGCTTCTCAAACAGATCCTTGGTTGCAGCCACTCCTTGAATTGCCAATTGGAGGGTCGGACCCACTATAAGGATATCATCCAAATATGCCATTACTATATAATTTTGTTGTCGGAGAAGAGCCAATATAGGTTTTACCAGTTTGGTAAACAGCCTAGGAGCTGTGGTAATTCCATTGGGCAATGCTTTATACTCCCATAACTGACCCTTCCAGACAAACTTCAAAAATTTCCTATAAGCCTCTGCAATGGGTACCGTATAATATGCATCTTTCAAATCGATGCATGCCATAAAGTACCCTGGGTAAAGCATCTGCTTAGCTGTTTCAAACGTGTCCATTTTGAAATGGATGTATTGTACAAAATTGTTCAATTCAGTTAAGTCTATTATAATCCGACATCCCCCATCTTTCTTAATCCTAGTGAATATATTAGACACAAACTCAATTGGTTCATGCTTAGTTTTGCCAATTACCCCTTTTTCTTCTAACCGTATAATTTCAGCCTCCATCTCTTTTTGGGATAGAGTAAATTTCCTACGAGGCGAATGCTGCGTAGGGGGATTTATACCTTCAATGAATTCTATAACATATCCTTGAACACTTTGTAAAATAAACTCATCCGTGGTGACAGTTTTCCAAATGTCCAAAAACGCCCGCAACCACCCACCTATTCGTGCAGGAGGAGATGCTACGGCGTGAGAAGAACCAGACCCCCTTACATCCAAGGTTAACGGCGGTTCCGTACATACTGTGTTTTGAGTGGGCGTTGTGGAGGTTGACGAGCCGGAGGCCGCATTTTCCATGCAGGCCTTTGTTGGCCTTGCCCTAAAAAAGGTCGTGGCACTTGTTGGTATGGAGGTGGGTTGGATCTCTGTACCCTTTCCGGCGGCCGATTTCTCCATGAGGAAGTAGGCTGTTGCCTGTAATATGGGTGAGGCCTGGTCTATTGAGGCTTCATGAGGCCGACTGTTTTGGCCTCCTCATCCAGTTCCTTCACCTGTTTGGCTAGGTCTCCGAACAACTGATGCTGCGGTGGAGCGGTTGATGGTCGGCACAACCCCGCGAATTTAGGGTTGAGTGTGGGCTTAATGGAGCTCTTACGCAGGCAGTTTATTTCGTATTGGGCGTTGCATAATAGTGCCAGTGCGTCTTGCTGATCGCTCGACACATTATCCCCATCCAGGGTTCTTGCAAACGCCGTGATGCCCGTGGAGAGAACTTTTAATATTCGCTGGAGGCGGACATCCTGCGTCTTGGTGGCCGTGCTCAAGTGTCCCCAGATCTGGGCATTAACCAAGGGCACACTGAGGTTGACGCAGTTTTCGGGCGGTTTTATTTTCTCCAATGTATCACTGAGAACCTGACTCTGGAGTTGATGTGTAGTCAGGTAATCAATGGTGCCCGCCAATTTGTGGTGCAGAGGTTCACCTGTCTGGGTGGTAGCGGCAAACTTACTCACCACTTCCAGCATATCCTCCTCATGCTCTGGCTCAGCGGTGACTGGCTGCCCCGGGTCATCTTCGAACACAGCAGCTGGGAAATCCCTCATGCTTCCTGCTGGAGACGACGAGATGCTGAGCGGAGTCCTCGCACGGCTGGTAGATGCCCGCGAGTCCCGTTCTTCTCGTTCCCGGTCGCGCTGGAGGAGTTGCTCCACTAAGAGCTCCAACCGCTCAATGCGACCATCCCTGCTATCTGCAGCGGACAAGCCGACTTCCCCAGGCCCTGCGAATTCACTGGGGCTTCCAGCATCGGACCTCACCCCCTTAGAGTGCTGTCTAGGGTCCAATGGCAGGTCGTCGTGACCTACAGCCCAAGTAGGATCATACGACTCCCGCACGGACTCTACGCTAGTCTGTCTTCTCCCAGACTGTGGCGGCCCACCTGGCTGATAAGAAGGCAGGTGAGTTGACTCGGCGCCGGCCCCCGGAACCTGGCTCCCCGGAGTCCGTGCAGGCTTACCTCCACACTTGCCCATTATTTGGCGTGGAGGCACATGGTCGGCCGCTCCCAGAGCTGAGCTGACCGACCGCTTCCTGCTGCCACCTCCGCCCTTGACCGCAGTCTGACGGTGTGTGTTGTCGGCGGTATCTGCTCCAGCAGGCCTACACGACGCAGCAGTGTTATGCCCGGGCTGCACGATGGCAGATATCCCCGGCTGTGGTACGTATCTGCACTTTGCAGGGCTCCCCTGTCGTGCGGCTGTCTCCCGGCCCAGCCCCCTCGGGTCTACTGGAGCTCGGGGAGAGGTGGCTTGTAACAAGCGAGACCCCTTGCCACGTACCTGCTTTCCCCCTCTTTTCTTGGGGGAAGGGGGCTCGAAGTCTGGATCTGACATCTCCAGCTCCGGTGCGGTAAACCATTCCGGTGAGTCGGCCCCTGAATCAGCGGGAGCACCCGACTTCCGCATTCCTGCCCCCACACGCCTCGAAGCTGTTGGTGTTGCTTGCAGCTCCGGAGACAAGGGCCGTGGGCTGGTCGAAGCTCGACTTTTCGACAGCGCCTTTCTCTTGCCCTTGTCCATCCTGTAGGATAAAAAACATACTCACCTACCGGCCTTTTATGAAGGAGCCCGAGAGAGCGCACTCCCCCCCCCCCCAGCTGCCGCTGCAAATGCGCGCGACGATATGCCGCGCAGGCGTGCTGGCGGGGTCTTCACGAAGTCACTCACGTGACTCCAAAGTAAAATACTTGATTCTGGCTGTTCAGAAAGTTTTATAAGTGAACAAGTTGTGTCTCGTCTCAATCTAACCATAATTCCTTCAAATAAGGAAATCTCGATGGCTCTGACAACTCTCAACACTCAAATTATAGGATCATGTATTGTAGACTTTATTCTGAACAAAACTAGCTATAAATCTGTATGTCTAGGTATTTTGAAAATATTTGTGTAGCAATATAATTCTAGGTCAGGATTTCCAGAAACTGCACAGATCACTTCAAATAATGTATGAAGGATCTATGCCTGACCTTGTATTGTCAAAGCCACCAGTATTGTGTGGTGTTTCTGCTGCATCTGTTGAATGTCCTTCATTATTCACTAATTTATCCTCCAAGTGCAAGCCAATTGCTATAAAATCAAGACACTTTAGTAAAGATGATAGGAACTTTATCAACACAGAAGTAACTAATCTTTTACAAGAAGGTATCATAGAACCCAGCTCTTCCCCTTGGAGGGCACAAGTTGTCGTGGTTAAGGTGGAGAGACATAGGAAAAGACTCTGCATTGATTACTCTCAAACTATAAACCAGTTCACGGACCTTGATGCATATCCACTACCTCGAATAGAAGAGATTATCAATACATTAGCTAAGTATAAGATAGTCTCTACTTTTGACTTAAAAAGTGCTTACTACCAAATTCCCTTGAAGGAATCAGAGAAGAAATACACTGCTTTTGAAGCAAATGGGAAATTATATCACTACTGCAGAGTTCCTTTTGGTGTAACTAATGGCATGGCTGTTTTTCAGAGAGAGATGGACAAACTTGTTGAACAGGAAAACCTTAAAGATACTTTCCCTTATCTTGATAATATAACTATTGCAGGAAAAGACCAAGCTGAACATGATGAAAATGTACAACGGTTTTTAGATGTTGTACATTCTAAAAATCTAACATTAAATGAGGCTAAGTCAATAACATCAGTGTCATCAATTATTATTCTTGGTTATTGGGTTGGAAATGATATAATCAAGCCTGATCCAGAAAGACTCCGCCCACTCCAAGAGATACCTGTTCCAGTTACATTAAACTCTCTACGAAGGGTCCTTGGGATGTTTGCATGTTATGCAAAATGGATACCAAATTTTTCTGACAAAATTCAGCCTTTGATTAGAGCAAAATCGTTCCCCCTTGACTCTACAGCAAATGGTGCTTTTATTTCTTTAAAGAAACAATTGGAATCTGCGACATTACATGCCATTGACGAGGATCTCCCCTTTGTTGTTGAATGTGATGCCTCTGATTTAGCAGTATCAGCAACATTAAATCAAGGAGGACGACCAGTGGCTTTCATGTCTCGTACTCTCCAAGGTAGTGAATTGCACTATCCACCTGTTGAAAAGGAAGCTACAGCAATTATTGAAGCAGTGAGAAAATGGAGTCATTTCCTTGCTCGCCAGCACTTCACTTTGATAACAGATCAGCGTTCAGTAGCTTTTATGCTGGATAATCGAAAACGAACGAAGATTAAGAACAGTAAAATTCATGAATGGAGGATTGAATTATCTGCATATAGTTATTCAATTGAGTACCGCCCTGGTAAGGATAATGTTCCTCCGGATACATTAACCCGAGCATTTTGTGCCTCTGTTCATTCTTCTGCACTCACTGATCTTCACAATGGGCTATGTCATCCTGGAGTCACTCGTTTATTACACTATGTTCGTTCCAAAAACTTACCTTTCTCTACAGAAGATGTGAAGATGACGTGTGCTTCATGTAGAATCTGTGCTGAATTAAAACCAAGGTTCTTCCATCCTGAAGAAGGAAGATTGATCAAAGCTACTCAACCTATGGAACGTTTGAGTATTGACTTCAAAGGGCCTTTACCATCCTCCTCTCGAAATGTTTATATACTTACCTTAGTTGACAAATATTCGAGGTTCCCATTTGCTTTTCCTTGTCCGAATATGTCAGCTGCTATGGTTATCAAATGTTTAGATCAGCTGTTTTCTTTCTGTGGATTTCCAAGTTACATACATTCTGATAGGGGCACCTCATTCATGTCGAAAGATTTAAAGGACTACCTTTCTAAGAGAGGAATTGCAACAAGTAAAACTACACCATATCATCCTATTGGAAATGGTCAGGTTGAGAGGTATAACGGAATCATTTGGAAAGCAGTGAAACTGGCTTTAAAGCCAAATGACATACCAGATCAGCATTGGGAATGTGTTCTACCAGATGCATTACACTCCATCAGATCTCTACTGTCAACTGCTACCAATACTACTAAACATGAGCGGTTCTTTAACTTCAAACGGCGTTCTTCAAGTGGTACTTCTCTGCCATCATGGTTGACTAGCCCAGGGACCGTGTTGCTTCGTCGTTATGTCCGATCAAATAAGAACAAGCCTTTTGTTGATGAAGTTGAACTGACTGATGTCAACCCATCTTATGCAACTATCAAGTATCAGGATGGACGCCAGTCAACTGTCTCACTTCGTGACCTTGCACCATGTCTGTCTTCTCCATCAGCTCCATCACTTCTTGATAACACTAATCGAGAACTCCCTCCAACACTTCCAGCATCCCCTATGGAAACTTCTATAAGAAATTCTAAAATTGTAAATCTAAATAACAATATGAGTGAAGTTGATGACCAAGCAATATATCTACCACCAGCTATTGAAACGCCATTACCTCCTGAAGCTCCAGTTCTGCGACGGTCATCAAGATGTATTAAACCTCCTGACCGTCTCAACTTATAAATAGGAGGGGAGAATGAAGTGGGCGCATGTGCGCATGTGCGGGGTTCTTCTAGAGTGTGCGCATGCGCAGGACATTCCCAGAGTGCGCGCATGTGCAAAGTATTTCGGGCGGGAAAGGCCTGCGGAATCAGCCATGTTTGCCAGACGTTTCTGAGTAATGTATTAAAGAAATAAGTTGCTTAAAGCTTAAATAAAGTTAAGTAAATTACAAGTAGTGAAAGTTTCATTTACCTCACAACACTTGGCATCCCCATGAAGCAGCCCTGAGCAAAGGTGCTGCTGGCACAGCCTCTCCAATAGGCTGGCACACCCATAACCTGGCATCCCCATGAAGCAGCCCTGTGTTGCTGGCCTGGGCTCTCACATTGACCCGCGCTGGCCTATCTCCTGCTGTAGGAGTGTATCTAGATTCACATTCCCGGAGGGGAACCCTCCCAACATCCAGGCTGACCATTATTGTCAGTTGTCCCAATATCCTGGGGATGACAGCGGTTTAGGAACCACATTGCTGCTGGATTTCCCCTCCCCGGGAATCCATATATATATATACCCACGGTAACCCTCCCGGCACCCGGGCTGACCGTTCAGGTCAGTTTAACCCCATATCCTGGGGATTACTGCGGTCTGGGAACTACATTTTATTGGATTTCCCCTCCCCGGGAACCCGGGCTGATCGTTCAGGTCAGTTTAACCCCATATCCTGGGGACTACTGCGGTCTGGGAACCTTATATTATTGGATTTCCCCTCCCCGGGAACCCAACGTCTAGAGTCACTGACCGTCTTATCAGTGACTCCGATCGCAAAACCCAACATTCGCCAGCTTCCCACTTCCGTGGTCGGGCCAGTGTTTCCCCACATCCCTTAGCTGGTTCCCTCGTCAGCTATCGCGAAGTATCCGGCAAAAACCTCTGAAAACCAAGGTTCCTGCAGAAGACCTAAAACAGGTAAGAAATACAACTTACCTGAAGTTAAAACTTACCACTGGAGGAGCTCCGCTGCTCCAACCGGTCGCCTGCACCAATGCCTGACCTAATGACGCACATGTGGCTGGACGGGGTTCTTCAAGTAGTCACTCACGTGACTCCGAAGTAAAATGGCTCACTGTTTCCATGTTACATTACAGGGGTAGAAATTCATCCTTAGTCAGTAATGCTAAACACCCACTAATGGAACAAAATGTCAAAACCAGGATACAATGAAAGTGGGAGCCTTTGCGCATCGTATCTGAGGACTAACTTTCAACTCTCAGCTAATATGGATCATGACACTACACTGTTTTAGAAGGAACTGCAGATGCTGGAAAATCGAAGGTAGACAAAAATGCTGGAGAAACTCAGCCAGTGAAACACTGGACATATCTGTCCAGAGTTTCATTAGATGAAAGCAATTGCACTCTCTCTCTCTCTCCCCCCCTCTCTCTAGACCACCATTCCATCTTTAAGAAGGTTAAGGGATAAGCCCAGCATCAGCATCAAACTAACAACAGTCTTCAAAAATTGCCTGCTTTGTTTCTGGCATTTTAGCAAAGATTGCACTTTAACATTATTTCATTAGCTTTAAATCCCTTTGGAATATTATGATGTTATGAAGAAGATAGATATTATCTTCTTAACATTGTCAAGAACTGGTGTAGAACACGCATAGTTAACATCGTTACTTTTTTGCATATTTTTTATCCATTGTTCTTTATATCTCTACATCATCGTCTATATCTTTCTTTTCCCTTTCCCCTGACTAGTCTGCAGAAAGGCCTTGACCCAAAATATCACCCGTTCCTTCTCTCCAGAGATGCTGACTGTGTTGTTGAGTTACTCCAGCTTTTTGTGTCTATAAATATATCCAAATTGTTTTTCCCCATGGCCATATTTGTGAAAATTAAGTCATGTTCAATGCTGATATTTCAGCTTGCATTATTATAATCTGGTTACATAGTATAATATAATTTATTGTATTATTGTTTATTGTAAATTGTATATTCATTTGTTATGAAGTTGCAGTAATGTGACTGTAAAACTGCAGCAAGTATGAATTTCCATTCTTGTCCCCAGTCCAGATGATAATTAAATACGCCTGACTGTGATTTGGACTTGCGGATCAATGAATGGCATGTGTGAAAGTAATTCATTTAAAAGTGTTATCACTTTCAACTCCATTAGCTTGAGTATATGAGAAGCACTCGAAGTGTTGCCAGTATCAAGTTGACAACTATCCAGGATTGTCCTTCAGTCTCCATGGATACATTGACCTTCCTGGCATTCAATTGCTTCCTCAAGAAAAAAAATAGGAAAGGTATTGAATTAACTGTGCATTTAATCCATATTTTGTTTGAATGTTTTTTGTTAATGTTGTGTGTATGTGTGAGTGTGCATGGGAGAGGGAGGGCATGGGTTGGGGGGATGTTCATGGGAGTTGAAGCTGTTTGAATAACAATAAAGAATAATTCATCAGGGTACCGGAGAGCCTGCTTACTATCCATCACATTTATCTGCATTAAACTCCATTTGCCATTCCTCAGCCTGCTGTCATTTTTCTGAACCATCTTCATCATCTATTCCCCAAATTCCTCATCTGCTCTGCTGGGCTCTGAAACCTGTGTCTGACAACTGAACAAAAATGCCTCTGAACCTCCAGGAATACATCCAAATGATTCTGGCAATACCATCCCACTGCCAGGGCCTCACCTTTCTTATGATGAACAGCAGTAGATAGAGATTTGAATATTTATTCTAATTAGGTCCTTAAAACTTTCTATTGAATAATATTGATTTTTCAGCCCTCCTTGAATAAATTTCTATTAATATTGGGAAAGTTTATCTAACCATCTATTCTCATTTGGCAAGCGCTTACTTCAAATTATAATCTGCAGTGTTGTTAGTCCCAGTTCACAGGTCACTACTTCAGATTTATTCCATGGATTTGCATTTTTTAAGAAGCAGATGTTAACCAGAAAGGAAAATCAGTAACGGCAGTGTATTTGCATATTTCCAGACAGTCAAATAAACCTCTTCCCTTGTATTTCTAGATGTTTCTGTTTTCAATCAATTTAATGTTCTTTGAGTGAAAAATGAATATCGGTCATAACTTTGGTATTCTTAGACCTGTTCAAGGGACAGGTTTTGGATCATTTTACATCTTGTGTATCATCCTATTTTATTTCAAAGTCACGTTAGTGACTACGTGAAGAGCCCGCCAGCCCGCATGCGCATCAATACGTTGATGCATGCCGCAGGAATCGGAGCAGTTCGAAACTGCTCCGACAGGTAAGAGGAAAACATTTTATTTACAGGAACGGGCCGCTGCTCGGAAAGCAGGGGCAGTGGGCCCGGAGAAGCTGGCATAGCTTGTGCAGCTGCCGCCATAGAGGCGGAATAAAAATAGCAGCGGCTGGCAGAGCTCAATGCTATAATGCCACGGGAGCTCCCATTCTAAAAATAGCAACGGCCGGTACGGCCAACAGAGCTCAATGCTATTGAGCTGCGGGAGCCCACGCTTTAAAAATGGCAATTGCCGGTGTGGCTGGGGTAGCTGAATGCTGTGGAGACTCCATGGGAGCACGTTCTAAATGTAGCAGTGCCCGGCACGGCCAGGGTAGCTGGACGCCGTGGTGACTCCGTGGGAGCATGTTCCAAATGTAGCAGCGCCCGGCGTGGCCAGGGTAGCTGAACGCCCTGGAGACTCCGTGGGAGCACATTCTAAATGTAGCAGCGCCCGGCGTGGCCAGGGTAGCTGAACGCCATGGACGTCCCGTGGGAGTTGGCATTTAAATATAGCAGCTATCGGCTAAGGACCAGAAAGCGACCACTGTACAGGCTCTGTACAAAGAGAAATGCTCTGTGCACTGGAGGCATTAACAGGCGGCTCAAGCCAAATGCCTGTGGCAACACCTGACTCAGGGTTGCAGTATTTCTCCCACTCTGTCGAGGGGAGCATCGGAGAGAGGTGACTCTGATTATGATGCCGGTTCGACCGGGTCATATGGGGGCCAGAGGACCGCAGTAGCAACACCTGGTTCAGGGTTTCCTCCCCTAAAATACTCCGTTGAGGCTCCAGAAGGGAGCAAGGACTCGGAGTCACTAGCAGGCACAACCTGTCTGGTAAGTACAATAAATAAATGAATAAGCAAACAAACAAATATTTAAAGGGAAAATAAATCGGTGAATAAATAAAAGGGGAAGGAAATGTACTCCTAGCTCAGTTGACATTTACAGGTTGTGTCAGTCAGATGCCTGTGCAGCAACACCTGATTCGGGGATGCGCTATATTATCTCCCACTCAGAAGAAGGGAAGCAATACCTGGCGCTGGGTTGCAATATGATATTTCCTGCTCAAATGAGGGGAGTGTTGGAGATTCTTACATATGTGACTCCAACTATGTGGATATCAATAAGGAAATCGAACCCCTGAACTAAGAGGGGAATATGGTTAATTTTTTCATGATATGAAGGACCTACCGGCTCTTGTCATATATTTGCCATTCCTTTGGGGATAGGAGATTCACTGGAGAAAGATCTGGCTAAAGTTCTGGAAAATTTGCCAGTCCAGATAACTGCCAAACTGGATGTTTTCCATACGTCAATTTCATCAGTTGGGATATCCCAGTGATGATATGTAGGCAATGATATTATGTCAGCAGGTCCAAAAACCGCTCTGGAGTCATTTCGGCGTTTGCAAGTCAGTAGATGGTCTCACCTCTCGGAAGTGCAGGAAATTGCATTATCCCTTCTCTGTAATACCCAGTTGGGGCTATTGCCTTCGCAAAATGTTATAAGGCATAAGATAATTCCCAAAATGGCTATTTTTTTCAGTGCCAGTAACGTGCAGCCTGCATAGTATCTCTTTAGAGAGAACTTATGTAGCAAGTTGAAGACTTGCAGGGGGGAATTTAAGTCAGCTGTGGGGGTGGAGTACCATTCTAGATGATTAAAGCTACAGTATTCCGGGAGGGGGAGTTCACCCTGTATTCAAGGAGCAGGAAGCGCCATTGAAACTCCGAAAAGGAGCAGTTGGGATTCTCTAGCTGATCTCACTGAACTTCGCTGAAGCTCCATCAAGCAGTTCGACCCGGGTTCAGAGACGCTGGCAGGTAAGGTCTCTTTATTAACCTCCGTATAACTCCGAAATGGAGCAATCTGTCGGCCCAGGTTTGGATTTACAGGCAGCATGGGCTGTCTAGTATCTTTTTACTGTCTCTGGAGTAGACAGGTTGATGCAGAGACATTGGCAGGGTGCCTTGCATACTAATCTATGTAAGTTCCAAGTAGGAAGAGCTTGGTTACCCTGGTTCAGGGTAGACCATCCTGGACCTGGCTGGCCATATGCGTCATATTGACCAGCGAAGCACTGCCTCAACATTTGTGTTTGAGATTATCTGGCTGTTCAGTAGAGTGAAGTAGTTGAAGTCTCCCTCAACACATGATTAAATTTCTGCTCAGTTAGTGGAGTTGCAAGTTCGTTGAAAACATCATTGCCATCCTCTCTGGGATAGGTAGCTACTAGCAGGAAGCCGGTCTGCAATATAGTATTTTATCTGACCTGCAGGTTCATGTTGTGAATCAAAAATGTATATATAATTATCTGTAGGCTCTCAATACCAGTATTCTTGATTGAGTGGCTGGTCGAAGAGATTGTGTTGCGCACACTGGTGACTCAGACAGGTGGTTTCTGTCAGAGGACTGCGAAACAATTCCTGGTTCAGGCTTGCATTATGCTAATTTCCACTCTGAGGAAGAACGCTGAAGATTCATGGTGACTCTAATAGTTAAGATTTGACAGGGAACTCATATTCCCACATCAAGTGGATACGGTGTTTCAGCTCTAGTCATAAGGTTCTGATTATATGTTATCAGTGAAATGAATGAATAACAAGATAATGCATCCTCAGTGGCAAGAGAAGCCAAAAAAATTCCGTCCGTATGGTCAATAGAGGAACGGTGGTTCCAAGTGGAATCAGTGACATCTCACAGAGGATGAGTAGTCTGCCCAAGAACAAAAGGGATATATTTCTGATATTTCTTAAGATTGTAGGAACATGGAGCATGCCAAATCAGGTTAGGATTTGGCTAATCTGATCATGTGATTGGTTACCCAGTTTGAGATGCATGATTGGCTTTCAGAAATTTAGCGGATTCAGAGAATCGATCTTGAAGATTCAGACTTTGCCATATCTATACACAAGAGGTACAGATATATTTGGTGTTTGATAACAAAGCCAGTGGTGGAAGCTAATTCTGCCCAACTCAGATCAAAAGGCATTGTGTCATCAAGTTTTAGATGACATGCAAAATTTGCAGCTGAAAAGATTTAAGGGCTTATCAGTAGATGCCTCTTACGATATTAAGGACGAGGCAACATGAAACTTAATTGTGCCAACTTTGCCTATTCATTCAGGCCATGGTAAGGCAGCTGAAGAAGCTTCTATTTACTCGAAATCACAAGTGATGGCTGGTGCAGCATTTTCTCGGCCAGCTAGCTCTCCACGATTGTATGGGAAGTTTGTGAACAAGATATGTGAGTTAATTTTAAACGGAAGTAACAGAGGTTTGTGTTACTTTCAGTTTGGGCTTAGAGAAATGATTATGGGATAGCACAATTGACACTGCTTGTGCTGTTTTGTCATTCTTTATAATTCCATAAGTGGGACAATAAATGATTGGCTATTCACCCGCTGTTCGCTAATGTTATGCAAGGTGTTTTTTATATGACTGCTCTAAAAGCCTACAGTCATCATAGTGTGCAATGTATATCAGTAAATTATTATGCAGATATTCATCTACTGTATTCCTAATGGGAGCAGTATCTTTTAAGTTGATTATGCTTTTAGCAACTGATTTCAGCACAAAGAACAGTCTTTACTCAATGTCTGGGTCATTACTGACATTGGGGAGAAGACAGGCACGGGTTATTGATAGGGGGCAATCAGCCATGATCACAATGAATGGTGGTGCTGGCTCGAATGGGGGAATGGCCTCCTCCTGCACTTTTTTCTATGTTTCTATGTTTCTATTAGGGTAGCTTGTTATGGGAATGATCTCTTAAAGCAAAATGGGCATGGTTGCGTACATTTGACAGCATACCCACCAGATCGGAGATTGGGGGTGTTATTATGTATACAGGTACACTGAGCTTGCTAGTTCCTATGAGATGAAGGATAGTTTTTTCATTGTTATTTAATAGTCTCGCAAGAGATTGCTGATGGCTCTTTAGCAGCCAATAGAATGGATATTTCCCTTTCATCATACAGCAAGAGGCTTACATAGTGCATGTTCAGAAGTTATAAAATGTGGTTGAATATATCTGGATATTTGCTGATAGAATTCTGAACAGTGTTGCATGAGTTATTGTCTAACTCAAAACCAATTGGGACTATGGTCCGATTAAGAGCAATGGCCATGTATGCAAGTTAGCATCATGGTAGTAATAACTCATGTTTTCTACCATTTATGGTTTTATCTGTTTAAGTGTTGCTCACACAGATTGGGTTACTGCATGAAACCACAGAGCTTTGAAGTCTTCATGTAGTGACTTTGAAATAAAATTTCGAAGTGAGGGATTACGTGCCCTCCACTCCCAACCCTGATTCTCATAAAAGATCATCCAGTAACTAGTCTTGTTAGTCTTTCTATAGTTTAAGTTCTGCAACTGGTCTGTGGTTTCATACAGTTGTTCTAAAGTTTGACGCATATGCGGGCTGGCGGGCTCTTCACGTATTCCCTCACTTCAACTTCTCATAAAATAAAGATCAAACTTCAAATGGTAGGTTCTCGTTTAATTTTTCTATTTTTATTTATGTGGACTTAATTTAAATAAACATTCCAAGAATTCCTCAATAGCTTTGTTAAAGCATAAATGTGTCCGTCTGTGAGTTGAGAAGTTCTAATGGTCCTCAAATGCAGTTTCTTTTTGGGAGAACAGTTCCTGATTTCCACTTACCTTTGTCAGTGGAAGAGCTTTCTGACTTCACCCCATGCAACCTCACTAAAACATTAAGACTATGGTTGCTTTGCTCTGATTTCTGTCATCGCTGGTGTGACTGTTGCCAAACTTGATGAATAGCTTTTTAAGTACTTTCAATTTGAACTGTCCGAGCTATGCCTTCCTTTCCGTTGACTATTTGAAACCGACCTTGTTCAAAATCCACTCCAATTGTCTCATCCTGTCATTGCTTTGCAACTCCTCCTTGCGAGCCCTCCTGGCCTTTATAAAAAGTGGTGTGTTTGAAAATAATGAGCATTGGATATTAAGTGCTTGTTTCCCATATCTGAATTCCATCATGCCCAAATCAACAAGTTGTTAAATTGTAAACTTTAAATCAATATTCTTTCATCTCTGAACTAATAATGAGGTGCAAAAGGCAATATAATGAGAGGTAGCTGATACTCATCACACCATTAATTTATTGCTGTGGGACTGTTACTTTGAATACTGCCTGTAAACTACATGGCTGGGTTACACATGAACAGTTTTTAATTAGTATCATCTTTTCTTTTCATGTTAAAAAAATGTGATTGGGTGTTAGTATGCCCAGTGCAGTAAAATGCCAATAATCCAACATTAGATTGTTCTGAAATTATAATAGTTCAGCATTTGACTCACACTTTAGTCAAAAATGTGAGCTGGGATCTAGAGTGCAAGAAGAGTGGACGGCCAGATCTGGGGACCAAATGATTTTACATTTCTTGCTCACATTTAATTCAAGAGGTTCGAAAATGTATTAGGCTACTGTGTAACATGCAAAAAAAAAAAAAGTGTAATTAAATTGTGTCTGGGTATTAAGTGGAGTAACAGCCAATGGTCCAAAAAATGTGATGGTTCCAAAGTGCCATGTTATCTGCATTAACAGATAAAATAGTTAGCATTTGGGGAATGCATTAGTTTACTAATTTAGTTTAGAGATACAGCATGGAAACAGACCCTTCGGCCCACCGAGTCCGTGTCGACCAGGGATCCCCGCACGCTAATCCTATCATCAATTAGGCTGCTCTGGAATGTTAAGCCCCTGTCCTACTTAGGAAACCTGAACGGAAACCTCTGGAGACCATGTGCCCCACCCAAGGTTTCCCTGAGGTTCCCGGAGGTTCCAGTCACTCTCCAGGAGTCACCAGAGGTTCTGGTCACTTGCCTGGAAAGTCTCGACCGAAGCTTCAGCTGCATCTACTGATCAAAGATCCTGAAGGATCTTTGCTGCCAAACGCACACACGCACACACACACACACATCGCGATGGTCGGGGCCAGAGGAAGCGGAGGAGTGCTTTCTGTGCATGAAGGGAAAAGTAAACGGCTGCCACAGAGCACGGTAGGTCCTTTAGAGTGCGCAGGAGGGAGGGAGAGAAGGACAGAGAAAGGGAGAGAGAAGGGGAGAGAGAAGGGGAGAGAACAGGGGGGGGGGGGGGGGGGTGGGTGGTGGAAGAAGGAGTGGAGACAGTTTTAAGAAGTTTAATAAAGATAGCGGGCATTTTACCTTCCGGCGGATCTTCTAGGTACTGAAAACCAAAGATCCTACAGGATCTTTGCTGAAAACTCCAATGAACCAATCAGAATGGCCGGACAGCGAAGGAACTTTGACTGGCTGTAAATAAATAGCAACCCCACTCCACTGGCTTCGCAAAACGACAACCTATTTTTAGTCAGGGCCGGTTTTATTATTTTTTTAAATAATCGCAGTAACATAGAAAAAGCTGCGACTACGCGGAAACCACTTTCCACCAATAGGGAGAGCGACCGGAACCTCCGGGAACCTCATGGAAACCTTGGGTGGGGCGCAAGGTCTCCAGAGGTTTCCGTTCAGGTTTCCTAAGTGGGAAGATCAGCCAAAAGATAAAATGCCCGCTAACTTTATTAAACTTATTAAAACTGTCTCCACTCCTTCTCCCCCCTTCTCTCCCCCCTTCTCTCCCCCCTTCTCTCCCCCCTTCTCTCCAACTTCTCTCCCCCACCTTCTCTCCCCCCACCTTCTCTGTCTCCTTTTCTCTGTCCCCTTTTCTCTGTCCCCTTTTCTCTGTCCCCTTTTCTCTGTCCCCTTTTCTCTGCCCCCTTCTCTCTGTCCTTCTCTCCCTCCCTCCCGTGCTCTCTAAAGGACTTAACATGCTCTGTGGCAGCCATTTACTTTCCTCTTCGTCTCGCAGAAATCGCTCCTCCGCTGTCCCTGGCCCCCACCTTTGCGATGTGTGTGTGCGTGTGCGTGTGCGTGTGTGTGTGTGTGTGTGTGTGTGTGTGTGCGTGTGTGTGTGTGTGTGTGTGTGTGTGTGTGTGTGTGCGTGTGTGGTCGGCAGCAAAGATCCTATAGGATCTTTGATCAGTAGATGCAGCTCGCGCTTCAGTCAAGGCTTTCCAGGCAAGTAACCAGAACCTCTGGTGACTCATGGAGAGTGACCGGAACCTCCGGGAACTTCTGGGAACCTCACGGAAACCTTGGGTGGGGCACACAGTCTCCAGAGGTTTCCGTTCATGTTTCCTAAGTGGGACAGGGGCTTTAGGTCGCATTGGCATCCAAGTAGAGATAGCTCAATGGATGGAAAGTTGGCTTTCGTGGAAGAAAGCAGAGGGTGATGGTAGAAGGTTGCTACTTGGACTGGAGGCCTGTTACTAGTGGTGTGCCTCAGGGTTCAGTGCTGGGCCCGTTACTGTTTGTCATCTATATCATATCATATATCTATTGGGTGCCACAGCGGTAGATTTGCTGTCTTACAGTGCTTACAGTGCCTGAGACCCGTTCGATACTGACTATGGGTGCTGCCTGTACGGCGTTTGTACATTCTCACTGTTACCGCGTGGGCTTTCTCCTAGATCTTTGGTTTCATCCCACACTCCAAAGACGCACAGGTTTGTAGTTTGATTGGCTTGGTATAAATGTAAATTGTCCCTAGTGTGTGTAGGTCAGTGTTAGTATGCAAGGATCACTGGTCGGCGTTGACTCAGTGGGCCGAAGGGCCTGTTTCCATGCTGCATATCTAAACTAAACTAAACAATGATTTGGATGAGAACATACATGGCAAGATTACCAAGTTTGCAGATGATACAAAAGTGGGTGGTTTTGCAAATAGTGAAAATGGTTGTGAAATATTGCAGCAGGATCTTGAACGATTGGTCAGCTGGGCTGAGAAACGATTGATGGGATTTAATGCAGAGAAATGTAAGGTGTTGCATTTTGGGAAGTTCTAACATGGGCAGGACATACATAGTGAATGGTTGGACTCTGGGGAGTGTTGTGGATTAGAAGGATCTAGGAGTGCAGTTGCATGGTTCCTTGAAGGTGGAGATGCAAGTGGATTGGGTGGTCTAAATGGCTTTTGGCACATTGGCCTTCATCAGTCAGAGTATTGAGTGTAGAAGTTGGGAGGTCATGTTGCAGTTGTATAAGACGTTGGTGAGACCGCTTTTAAAGTATTGTGTTAAGTTCTGGGCACCATGGTATAGGAATGATGTTGTCAAGCTGGAAAGCGTACATAGAAAATTTACGACGATGTTGTCAGGACTTGAGGTTCTGAGCTATAGGGAGAGGTTGAGTAGGCTGGGTCTCAATCCTTGGAGTGCAGTAGGATGAGGGGTGATCTTATAGAGGTATACAAAATCATGAGAGGAATAGATTGGGTAGACGCACAGTCTCTTGCCCAGAGTAGGTGAATCAAGTACCTGAGGACATAGGTTTAGGTGAAGGTACACAAAAGGCTGGAGAAACTCAGCGGGTGCAGCAGCTTCTAAGGAGCGAAGGAGATAGGCGACGTTTCAGGTCGAGACCCTTCTTCAGACTGGTCAGGGATCAGGGAAACGAGAGATATAGACGGTGATGTGGAGAGATAAAGAACAATGAATGAAAGATATGCAAAAAAGTATAAATGATAAAGGGAACAAGCCATTGTAAGCTGTTTGTGGTGTGAAAATGAGAAGCTGGTGCGACTAGGGTGGGGGAGGGAGATAGAGAGAGAGGGAATGCCAGGGCCCGAGGGCTGAGGGAGAGGTGGGAAGGGGAGGAGACAGCAAGGGTTAACAGAATTGAGAAAATTCAATGTTCAAGCCCAGAGGATGCAGACTCCCCAAGCGGAATATGAGGTGCTGTTCCTCCAACTTGCAGTGTTGCTCACTCTGGCCGTGGAGGAGGCCCAGGACCGAGAGGTCGGATACGGAATGGGAGGGGGAGTTGAAGTGCTGAGCCACCGGGAGGTCGGGTTGGTTAATGCGAACCGAGCGGAGGTGTTCGGCGAAACGATCGCCAAGCCTCCGTTTGGTCTCACCGATATAGATCATCTGGGTGAAGATTTGATAGGAATCTGAGAGGGTAACTCTGTTTCACAAAGGGTGGTGGATGTATGGAACAAGCTGCCAGAGGAGGCAGTTGAGGCAGGGACTACCCCAACATTTAAGAAAACATTTAAGGTACATGGATAGGACAGGTTTGAATGGATATGGTCCAAACCTGGACAGGTGAGACTAATTTAGCTGGGACATGTTGGCTGGTGTGGGCAAGGGGCCGAAGGGCCTGTTTCCACACTGTATCACTCTATGACTATGATTATCCTACACACACCAGGGATAATTTTACAATTTTATCAAGCCAGTAAGCCTACAAAACTGTACCTGTTTGGAATGTAGGAGGAAACCAAGCTCCTGAAGAAAGCCCACACAGGTCACGGGGAGAACATACAAATTCAGTTCAGTCAGAATCAAACCCATGTCTTTGGTGCTGAAAGACATCAAATCTACTGTTGCCCCACCATATCATCCAATTAATGTTGGATTTTTTTTGCTGAGATTTTTTTTTACAATGCTTCAATAGCTATCCTATGGAAATGAAAAGCATCACTGCTATAACAGACCTCCCTGGATTTTCTGGATCTGAGGTTATGTTTATGGTTCCTACCATATATGAACAATGATTGTCTCAATTTTGAAGAGTTTATAAATGTATAACATTGAATAGATCTATCGGTGTTCTCTTCCTCTGATATGTAAAACCTGTAATTTAACAGAGTAGTGTTTCATGAGCATCAGGTGCCCTTGGGATAGTGGTACAATGATAAGATTTATGGTTACCTTAAACCTCTATTACTCTATCATAATAACAGCGTAATCTATAATATGATATTTTTTTTAAAACCACGAGTCTGATTCTGTTTTATGGGACTTTAAATAACACATTGTTTCTTCAGGGAGATTTAAGTATCACATTTGGGAAAAATAAAATGTAAACTCTCAGACTAAACAAAACTAAATCCTGTGAAAGAATATTAGTGGGAATGATAGGTTCCTTAATGACTATCCTTTTCATCTGATAGCACTACAAGTCCTGCTACAGTCCCCAGTGCCTCATCAGTGACACTTCAAAGTATAGATGGCACTTTAATATTGTCATGATATTGTGGATTGATTGGCCTATTTTAGTGTTATGCCCCCTGTGACTCTATTACATCATGATCTCTTCCACCTGAAATATGTGGTAAAGTGTAACATTAAAGTACCTGAAACTGTCAATCTCCTTTGAGATTGGTTCATAAGTTCTAGGAGCAGAATAAGGACATTTGGCCCATCAAATCTATTCCACCATTCAATCGTGGCTGATCTATCTTTCCCTCCAAACCCGATTTTCCCGCCTTCTCCCCATAACCCCTGTCACCCATACTAATCAAGAATCTATCTATTTCCCCCTTAAAAATAACCACTGACTTGGCCTCCACAGCTGTCAGTGGCAATTCATTACACAGATTAACCACCCTCTGACTAAAGAAATTCCTCCTCATCTCCTTTCTAAAGGTACATCCTTTTCTTCTGAGGCTGGGGCCTCTGGTCCTAGACTATCCCACAAGTGGAAACTTCCTCATCACATTCACTCTATTCAGTCCTTTCACTATTCAGTAAGTTTCAATGAGGTCCCCCCTCATCCTTCTAAACTCCAGCAAGTGCGGGCCCAGTGCCTTCAAATGCTCACCATATGTTAACCCAATCATTCCTGAGATCATTCTTGTAATTCTCCTCTGGACCCTCTCCAATGCCACCACATCCTTCCTCAGATATGGGGCCCAATACTGCTCATAATACTCCAAATGCCACATAAAGTGCCAGTGCCTTTTTTAAGCCTCAGCATTACATTCCAGTATTTGTATTGTAGTCCACTCAAAATAAATGCTAGCATTGCATTCGCCTTCCTTACTACCGATTGAACTTGCAAATTAAGTTTTTGGGAATCCTGCACCAGCACTCCCAAGTCTCTTTGGATTGCCAATTTCTCCCCATTTAGAAAATTGGTTACAAAACATCCCTCCTTGGAAATGTATTGTCATTCTTAATTCTTGTTGAGTACCCTCCTATCAGATACTATTTTGGGGTGTACATGGAGTTTAGCAATTCAAAAAGTCTACTCACCACCATCTTTGTTGGGACAATTAATGGGCCTGTCCCACTTAAGCGATTTTTCAACGGACTGCCGGTGATTGTCAAGTTGCCGGGAGTCGCCTGAAAAACTGGGAACTGGAACGACGACTGTCAGAGTGGAACACACAAACACACACAAACACATCGCAAAGATGGGGGCCAGGGCAAGCGGGGGGATCACTGTCTGAAATTCACATGGTGCAAAGCCAAGGTGATACTTAGACATACTAGCACAGTGTATGGTATGTCTTTTAAAAGAGGGGGGAAGGGGATGGGGGAGAAGGGGGGAGAAAGGTAATAAGGAGTGGATACAACTTTTAAGAAGCCAGACAACTTTTAATAAGCCAGAGATACACAGCTGTGAAGTTCGGCGGGCACTTAACATTACCGGTCAGTTATCCTTGGTTCTGAAAACTACTGCTTACGTTTTTTTTTTTTTCCCCAATGAACCAATCAAAATGACCAGTCAGCAAAGGCGATTAACTAAAACTACCTACGACTACCTCGACTACCTATAACTACATGGCGACCCCACTACAACTGCACCTACGACTACAGGATTATCGATTATCTCCATGGTGACCAATGTTTCATCGCAGAGAAATTTTCAACATGTTGAAAAATTTGCGGCGATCATACTAAGGTCACGACTAATTCCCAGAATGCAAAAACTCCTCGCGACCATGAAGAAGACTCACCAAAGAGCACCAGCGAAACATGTGGCGACCATATTGTGGGCACGGAATGGAAACGAGGCCGAAACGACAATAAACTGAAAGAGTCCGAAGACGAAATGCCTACTAACCGAAAGGATGGGACGCCTACAACCCAAGGAACCGAAAAGCTGTGTCGCCTAAAATCAAACTTCCCGAAGGGCCGCTCTGTCGAAATACCACCTACCCGAAAGGCGGCGTCGCCTACAGGCCAAAGGACCGACTCCCGCTCAACAGAAAAGTCCAATAACGGACTTAACGGTGCCGGGGGGCGGGATTTGTCAGCGATTGGTCCAGACTCCCGCGTCCATCGAATCGCTGTGAAGGCATGAACATTGTCCCAAACCTCCGCTCCACCGGACCCGCAGCCCATGGAGGGTGGCCATGGGAGAGTGGGGGCTGTCCCGAGCGATGCACACCTTCGGCCGCTTTCAACTTGGTGCTTGGGTTCAGATTGCCCAGTCACCTGTGGCTCGTGTGGGAAATTAACACCATGCTCTCGTCTCCCCCTTCTCTCTCTCCCCTTCTCTCTCCCCTTCCCTCTCTCCCCCTTCCCTCTCTCCCCATCTCTCTCTCCCCTTCTCTCTCTCCCCCTTCTCTCTCTCCCCCCCCCAGCAGCTGTGGGCGGCCGTGGGTGACCGTGGGAGAGTGGGGGCTGTCCAGAGTGATGCACACCTTCGGTCGCTTTCAATTGATGCTTGGGTTCAGATTCCCCAGTCACCTATAGCTTGTGTGGGAAAATGAACCCCACGCTCCCGTCTCCTCCTTCTCTCGTCCCTTCTATCTCGCCTCTTCTCCTCTCTCTCCACTCTTCTCTCTCTCTCCTCTCTCTCTCTTCCCCTCCTCTCCCCCCCTCCCTCTCTCCCTTCTCTCTCCTCCTCCTCTCCCCTCTTCTCTGTCTCTCCTCCTCGCTCTCCTCTATCTCATCCTCTCTCTTCCTCTGCTCTCCCCCTTCTCTCGCTCTCCCTGCTTCTCTCCCCCTTCTCTCTCTCCCCCTTTCCCTCTCCACCTTCTCTCTCCCTTCTCTCTCTCCCCCTTCTTTCGCTCTCCTCCTCTCTCTTCCCTCTTCTCTCTCTCCTCTCTCTCCCCACTCTTTTCTATCTCCTCTTCTCTCTCCCCTCCCCTCCCTCCCTCCCTCCCTTCTCTCTCCCTCCTCCCTCTCTCCCTCCTCCCTCCCTTCTCTCTCCCTCCCTTCTCTCTCCCTCCCTTCTCTCTCCCTCCCTCTCTCTCCCTCATCTCTCTCCTCCCTCTCTCCCTCCCTCTCTCTCCCTCCCTCCCCTCTCTCCCTCCCTCCTCCCCCTCCCTTCTCTCTCCCTCCCTTCTCTCTCTCTCTCCCTTCTCTCTCCCTCTCATCTCTCTCCCTCCCTTCTCTCTCCCTCCCTTCTCCCACCCCCATCCCCCCTCTCTCTCTCCCTTCTCTCTCTTCCCTTCTCTCCCCCTTCTCTCTCTACACCGTCACCAACCGCGGGAGCGTCCCACAGTCACTGACCGCGATGCACTGCCATCGGATCCAACCTCCACACCAGGGTGGTTTCCACTCCCCCCCCCCCCCCCCCCGACTGCGGTGAGTGACTGTGGGACGCTCCTGCGGGTGGAGACGGAGGTGAGAGAGAGAAGGGGCGAGATTAAAAGGGGGAGGGAAGCAGAATGGGGAGAGAGAGGAGAAGAGAGAGGAGTGGAGAGAGAGGAGGAGAGAGAGAAGGGGGAGAGAGAGAGGGAGAGAAGGGAGAGAGAGGTGGAGAGAGGGGGGAGAGAGAAGGGAGAGAGAAGGGGGGAACAGAGGAGGGGTAGAGAGAGAAGAGAGAGACAGGAGCATGGGGTTCATTTTCCCACACAAGCCATAGGTGACTGGGCAATCTGAGCCCAAGCACCAAGTTGAAAGTGGCCGAAGGTGTGCATCACTTGGGACAGCTCCCACGGTCACCCTCCATGGGCTGCGGGTCGGGTGGAGCGGTGGTTTGGGACAATGTTTCTGCCTTCACAGTGATGTTTCATATTTCAAGACTGCCACCATCATACCAGTGCAATACAATGTCTCAACGATTACCTCCCTGTAGCACTCACTCCCATAATGATGAAGTGTTTCGAGAGGCTGGTCAGGGAACATATTACCTGCAGCGTACCATCCACACTTGACCCATACCAGTTTTCTTAGAGGCCAAACCGCTCCACAGAGGACGCTATGTCTTTCGTACTTCATCTGAGCCTGGAACATCTAGAGGATAAGGATACTTATGTGCGAATGCTGTTCGTGGATTTTAGTTCAGCGTTTGACACAATCATCCCTCAGAACCTGATAAGCAAAGTGGGTCTATTGGGCCTCAGCACCTGTAGATGATATGTGTATACACCTTTAATTGTTAGTGACGATGTCCATGCTAACCACCCCCCCACCAGTTAGTATAATTGTAACCCACACGCCCCTAGCTCTCTCTCTAGTGATTGTGACAGACCACGTGCAGCTAGGGCTATATATGATGTATGATTAATAAAGTAGTGAAGACCTTAAGGTGTCTGTGTACCTTCTCTACATGGCGGCAGAAGTGCTTCTTTCTGCGTCTCCAGTCTATCGTGTTTAATTTTCTTAGTCCCAGTACCCCCTCCCTGTGCCGTGATGGCTTCTGCCTGTCATAAACCTGACATCTTAGTCTTTGATGCAGACATCACTCATCGCTGGAGTGTGTTCCGACGTGACTTTGAGCACTATGTTACCATCGCTCACCCTGCTGTGGCTCCCGCTGTCAAGGCTTCCCTGCTGCTTAATCTAGCTGGTCCCGAAGCGCTCGAACGTTCGGAGTCGTTCATCTATGGACAGGGTGAGAGTGTCCAGAACCCGGTATGTCTGCTTGCTAAATTTACGGTGATGTGTGACCTTCCCACTAACCACATCTTAGAGTGTTTCAAACTGTTCTCCCTACGCCAAAACCCTGGGGAATCAATTGACAATTTTGTGGCCGCGCTGCGCCAACTGGCTCGCCGATGTGACCTGCATGTTCTGACCCCTGATACTTTGACCCGTGACATCTTGGTCTTTGGTCTACGGGATGATAAGCTGCACTCTGAGCTGCTGTGCAAGCCTGATCTGACATTCGATGAGGCGTTGCATGCATCTCGTTTAGCTGAGGCTGTCTCCTCCGCTGTACCTGACCCTGTGGTCCACGCAGCCAGTCTCGCTGGTCGCCAGTACAATGCTCCCTGGCGACAGAGGGTAAGACCACTGCAGGGCTCCAGACCGCCTCAACAATGTCCAAATTGTAATTTTGTTTCACACTGTTCTAATGTGTGCCCGGCGTTGGGGAAAACCTGTAATTTCTGCAACAAGCCCAACCACTTCTCGGCAGCATGCCATTCCCGTGGGAACCCTGTACAGCTACAGCAGAAACCGTCTCACTACCTGACACATGATGATACAGCGTCTGGTTCCCATCTCCAGCACATTGATCTCCCCCCGTCTGACCCTGACTCTTCTCAGAGCGAGCTGAGTGTGTTTTCCTTGCGAGGTGCAGCTGCTCTGATAATGGACCCGACCATCCGAGTCACGGTGAATGGCATGGCCTTCTCTGCTAAGGTGGATACGGGGGCTGCTGCTAATGTTATGTCAACAAGCCTGTTCAGGAAGATAAGAAATAATGAGCCCGTTTCCACAGACAGTGCTGTTTTGCGTGCCTATGGGGGTGGCGTACTTGTTCCTGTGGGGAGGGCCACTCTCCACTGCAAGGTGCTGAAGACCTCTCAGCCCCTCTCTTTCTTCCTGCTAGACGGGAAATGTGACCCCCTGCTCGGCATGGAGGCCTGCCAGGACCTTGGATTGGTGAGCTTCCACAGTGATGTCCACCTGGTAGATGCACCCCTGAACCCGCTGGCCGAATTCCCAGACCGGTTTGACTTGAAGCTGGGGAAGTTGCCCTGTAGCTACAGGATTGCCCTCAATCCCGACATCACGCCGGTCATCCGTCCCCCGCACCGTGTGTCCTTCGCCATGGGGGGCAAGGTCGAGTCTGCTCTTCGCGAGATGGTGGACTCCACCCGGTGGGTTTCTACTATGGTTGTCGCTGCGAAGAAAGACAAGAGCGAAATACGGATCTGCATCAACCCAAATGACTTGAACTTGGCCATCAGGCACCCGCACTATCCCATACGGACGGTGGAGGATGTTGCTGCACAGGTCGGCCCTGCCACCGTGTTCTCGGTTCTTGATGCCAAGAGTTCGTTCTGGCGGATACCTCTAGACGAGCGATTCTCACACCTGACGACCTTCAGCACGCCCTTCGGCAGGTATCGCTTCCTCCGCATGCCGTTTGGGATCAACTCTGCCAGCGAGGTGTTCTAAAGGACCATGGAACAACTGTTTGCTGGACTCCCGTGTGCCATCATTGTCGACGACATCCTGGTTTATGGGAAGAATGTCGCTGAGCACGACCACACCTTCGCCAGGTGCTGCAGCGGGCCCTGGAGGTCAACCTGAAGCTCAACCCGACGAAGTGCCGATTCCGGGTCCCTGAGGTCACCTACGTGGGGCATGTCTTCACTGCATCGGGGCTGAAGCCCGACCCGTTAAGACGGCCGCAATATCCGAGATGCCTGCACCTGCTGACGTGCCTGGCCTACAGCGCTTCTTGGGCATGGTCAACTACCTGGGAAAATTCATCCCCGACCTGAGCGAACTGAGTGCCCCTCTGCGGGATCTGGTGAAAAAGGACACTGCCTGGGCCTGGTTCCCGCAACACCAGCGAGCATTTGACCCTCAAATCTAAGCTGATCAGCATGCCAACGCTGAAGTACTTTGACCAGCGCCCCATCGTTCTCACATGTGATGCATCTAAGTTTGGCCTCGGGGCCGCCTGCCTGCAGATCCATGATGGGGTGCAACTGCCTGGGTCCTACGCATCCCGCACAATGATGACCGCTGAACAACACTATGCCCAGATTGAGAAAGAGCTGCTGCCGGTTGGCTTTGCCTGCTCCAAATTCAAAGTCTATATCCCGGGCAACTGCTTCACTGTCGAGATGGACCACCAGCCTCTGGTCACCATCCTCAACAAGCCGATACACATGGCCTCCTCCCGGCTCCAGCGCACCCGACATCCGTACGAGACGTCCGATCTGATAGTCCTAAATGTTAACTTCATGCCCTCCGGTCAGTTGAAGTCCCTGGCCAAGCACATGGCAGCAGACGCTTCGCTACAGCAGCTGGCCGCGATCATCAAGCAGGGCTGGCCAGACCGCCGTTCTTCCCTGCCGGCCGCAGCGGTGCCTTACTTCTTGGTTCATGACGAGTTGGTGCTGCATGATGGTGTGATTGTGAAGGGGCACAAGGTAGTGGTGCTGCAGCACTACGAGAACAATACTTCGAAACCGCTCATCGTGGCCATCCCGGGGCCGAAGCGACCCTTTCCATCGCTCAGAGCCAGTTTTTCTGGTCTGACATGCGTCGCTACTTCCGGGATAGGGTCTCCGCGTGCCCTACCTGCAACAGCCTCGCTCCACAGCAACAGCGGCAGCCGCTCCAGCAGCAGCTAGCTGCTGACCTGCCATGGTCTGCGCTAGCAACCGACATCTTCGAGTGACACGGAAAGCACTTCCTGGTGCTTGTTGACTCTTTCTCCAGCTGGTTTGAAGTTGACCAGCTCCACTCCCTCTCTTCCTCCGTGGTCATTGAGAAGTTGTGCCGCCACTTTGCCGCCTTCGGGTCACCGGCCAGCCTGCAGTCAGACAACGGCAGCCAGTTCACCAGTGCCGAATTCAGCGCTTTTGCCGAATGATGGAACTTTCGTCATTACACCAGCAGTCCGGAATACCCACAGAGCAACGGACTGGCCGAGCGCGCGGTCCGCAGTGCTAAAGGATTGCTGGAACGTTGCCGCCTATCCCGCTCCGACATCTAGCTGGCCCTGCTGAACCTCCGCAACATCTCCCGCGACCATGCCCTTGGCTCCCCGGCTCAGCGACTCATGTCCCGAGTCACGAGGCCCACGGTCCCGGTCCCCCTCCGTCTTTAAACCTGTCTTGGTCCGGAAACGCATTGCCCAAAAACACAGTATACAGATGCGTTCCCACAACAGGTCCTGCCGTGTCCTCCGCCCTCTTCTCCCCGGCCAGGTCATCCATATGAGGTCCACTTCTGGCCAATCCAAGCTGGCCGTGGTCGTCGGTTCTGCCGGTTCCCCTCGTTCGTACTTTGTCAACCACGACGGAAGGGTCTACCGCCGGTCCCGCCAACATCTCCAGCTCGTGAACGAGCCTCTCGCTCCCCCGGCGGTTCCGTATGCCCCCCCGCTGCCGCTGTCGTGGCCCAGTGCTTTGCCCGTTCCTCTGGGGCCAACCCCCCCCCCCCCCGTCCTCCTCCTGTCCGCCTCCCGGCTGCGGTTCCGCTTTCTCCGGCTTCCTCGCCCTTCTCTTCGCCGTCCCCCCCAATGCCTTCATCGCCAAGGGGTTCTCCTGTCCATAGCCCCCACCATGCCCTGGTGTCCCCGCTTGTTCCCATCGGGGAAGGAGGTGACGGCGAGGTGCGGACCCGGTCTGGTCGCCTGGTCAGGCCGCCGGTCCGTTACGGCGATTACGTGTGATTCAGTATTGCCGTGCTTTACTGTTTGCATTTACCCTAGAGCATGAGACGTGGTCGCCCTGTCACTCTCTGTTTTGGTAGAGGAAGGATGTAGATGATATGTGTATACACCTTTAATTGATAGTGACGATGTCCATGGTAACCACCCTCCCACCAGTTAGTATAATTGTAACCCTCACGCCCCTAGCTCTCTCTCTAGTGATCGTGACAGACCACATATAGCTAGGGCTATATATGATGTATGATTAATAAAGTAGTGAAGACCTTAAGGTGTCTGTGTACCTTCTCTACAGCACCCCCATGTGTAACTGGCTACTGGACTTCCTCACTGACAGACCCCAGTCAGTGCGGGTTGGAAACAACACCTCTAACTTCATCTCTCTGAGCACTGGCTCCCTCAGGGTTGTGTCCTGAGTCCACTGCTGTTTACCCCGATGACCCAAGACTGTTGTGCCAGGTTTAGTACAAACCACATCATGAAGTTCGCAGATGACACAGTGGTGGGCCTCATCCGGGATGACAATGAGCTTGCTTACAGGGGGGAGGTGAAACAACTGGTGGACTGGTGCAATACGAACAATCTGATCATGAATGTCGAAAAAGCAAAGGTCATCGTCGACTTCAGGAAAAATCCGGCACAGTCGCACACCACTTCACATCAATGACAGCGATGTGGAGTTGGTCAGTAGCACTAAGTTCCTGAGGGTGCAGATCACTAATAGTCTGATCTGGTCAAATAACATCACATCAATAGTTAAGAGAGCACAGCAGTGGCTGCACTTTCTGCGCCAGATGAGAAGAGCTCACATCCCCCATCCCATCCTCACCACTTTCTGCAGGGGCACCATAGAGAGTATTCTGACCAGCTGCATCTCTGTCTGGTTTGTAGACTGTAAAGACTCCGACTGGAAATCCCTGCAGAGACTGGTGAGGACGGCTGAAAAAATCATCGGGACTTCTCTCCCCTCAATCTGGGACATTGCGACCAAACGTTGCTTGTCTAAGGCCAGCAGTATTATAAAGGACCCCACTCATCTCCATCATGGACTGTTCACTCTGCTGCCCTCGGGCAAAAGATATCGTAGCATAAGGAGCAGAACGTCAATCTTTTGCAACAGCTTCTTCCCACGATCCATCAGACTCCTGAATACCATGTAATGGGCTGCCACCATTGTCTATTTTATCTTTTAATCCATTTTATCCTTCTGTTTATGATCGTGTTGAATGGGGAGCCTGCGGGGGTCTGGACCAGTCGCTGACAAGTCCCGTCCCATGGCAACGTCAAGTTCATTATTGGACTTCTCTGCTGAGCGGCAGTCGGCCCTTTGGCCTGTAGGCGACGCCGCCTTTCGGGTAGGTGGCATTTCGACAGAGCGGCCATTCAGTAAGTGTGCTTTTAGGCAATGCAGCTTTCCGGTTCCTTGGGATTTACGCGTCCCGCCCTTTCAGTTAGTTTGCATTTAGGCGTCCGATCCTTTCAGTTGGTAGGAGTTTCGTCTTCGGACTCTTTCGGTTTATTAGCGTTTCGGCCTTGTTTCCATTCCGTTCTTTGGCTTCGACTTCTTTGCTTCGGCTTCTTGTCTGTTGGTGCCACGTCTGGGCACCGTTGCATATATATCAAAAAACAATATTAATTTAAAAAAATTGGAATTATTCTTTGAAAGTTTCCATGAAACATTACAGTGCTTATTTCTGATAAACAAGAGGCTGTTACTTCCATGTTGGAATGCTACATTGTGATAAAACAAAGCATCTATCAGGGACATTTTGACATTTCAGGATACGTTGCACAAAATGTTACTTAATTGTGAGGTTTGGTGATCAAGGTGGATGGAGAATTGTGACACTGCCCCAAGGTTTCAAGTGAGCAACAAGCTAGTTATCTGCCGGAAATCCAACAACCTTCGATTTAAGTTGACAGTTTACTGTCTACCTTCGATTTAAACCAACATCTGCAGTTTTTTCCTCCACAATTTGGCAGCTATTGAAAAATACATTTAAATTATTAATCCAGATACAATTAATCCTGGGCTCTCCTATTTGTCCACTGTTAACAGAGAGAGAGTGTGTGTGAGAGAAAGGGCGAGTACTGGGGAAGGAGGATGGTTCGTGAACTTCACCTCGTATAAGGTTCCGCTTTCCGCATCCCTCCTTAAATCAAGTTCTGCTCATTCAGATCACTAAATTACAACAGCTTCCATTCCAGTCATTTGAAGTCAAACCAATAGCTAACGTACCCCTCCCCATTTTGATAAACTCCTCCCGACCCTCCGCCCTGCGAGATCTCTCAACTGCAGTTTGCACATACAATGTTTCCTCTGTGATATGAGATAATTATATCATTATATTATAACATAATATAATAATAATAATAATAATAATAATAATAATAATAATAATAATAATAATAATAATAATAATACGATCCCCACAATAAATTCTCGAATGTATTCCTTCAATCTCTCTGACTTTCTACTTCCCTTTGCTTTTAGTCAGAGGCTGGTGGATCTGTGGAATTCTTTGCCACAGAAGGTTGTGGAGGCCAAGTCAGTGGATATTTTTAAGGGGGAAATAGATAGGTTCTTGATTAGTACGGGTGTCAGAGGTTATGAGGAGAAGGCAGGAAAATGGGGTTAGGAGGGAGAGATAGATCAGCTATGATTGAATGGCGGAGTAGACTTGATGGGCTGAATGACCTAATTCTACTCCTATCACTTATGATCTTATGATCTTTTAGTGGCTTCCAGAAATCTACCAACTCATTGAACTTGAATAGAGATCCTTTTGTTTGGCTCAGGTGTACGTTTTTTTTAATCATTATTACGCAAAACATTTTGGAGATTTTTTTTAACAACTTAAAAGTGCTGTAACAGAGCAGATTACTTAATTCATATGGTGAAGGAAAGAGTAATGAGGAAAGATGATAAAATATACCCAGGAAACTTACAAGTAGCAGGAAAGATTTGGCATGTGCTCTGATTATTATTTTCCAATCCTCTGGTTTGGCGCATGGTTCCTAGAGGCTAGATGAGAAGATGGTAACGTGGTATCCTTATTTAAAAAGGAGAAAGAAATTGACCTTGTTTTTTTCTGATCAATCAGTTTAACATTTATGGTGGGCAAATTATTGGAAATAATATCTGAGGGAAGGCACAAATCTGCATTTAGAGAAGCGCAAGTTAATGAAGGACAGTAAGTTTGGATTTATTCAGGGAAGGTCACGACTGACTAATTGAATTGTATTTTTTGAAAAGGTAACAAGGAGGGTCGATAAAGATAGCACATTTGTTGTAGTCTACATCAATAGTAACATAGCATTTGTTGGTCCCACAAGACAGTTTGATCAGAAAATTGAAAGCCCGTGGGATTTAAGGGAAAGTGACAATTAGGATTCAAACTGCCTAGATTGAAGAAAGCAAAGGGCAAATATCACCAGGAACTTTGGTGACTTGTTGGTGACACATAGTGGGATTCTGTAAGGCTCAGTTATAGATCTTTTATTCATCAAATACTTGAAGGATTTGGACAAATGTAGGAGCCATAATTAAGAAACTGGTAATTCTTCCAATTGTGACAAAAAAGTTCCTGAATGCAAGAAACCATCCATAGAGACAGAGAGCACAAAACAGGTCTTTCGGTTCACTCTGTCTGCGCCAACCATGAAATATTGTTCCAACCGTTGTTCCAACTCTGCGTCAACCATAGGTTGGCACCATGGCACAGCAGTAGAGTTGCTGTCTTACAGTGCCAGAGATCCAGGTTTGATTCTGATTATGGGTGCTGTCTGCATGGAGTTTGTACATTCTCTCTGTGATCTGCATGGATTTTCTCCAGGCGCTCCAATTTCCTTCCACACTCCAAAGACGTATAGGTTAATCGGCTTGGTATAATTATAAATTGTCCCTAGTGTATGTAGGAGAGTGTTAGTTTGTGGGGATTGCTGGTGGGTGCGGACTCGGTGGGCCGAAGAGTTCAGTTTCCACGCTGTGTTTCTAAACTAAATCAAAACTAAATAATTCACGGTAGACAAAAGTGTTGGAGAAACTCAGTGGGTGAGGTAGCATCTGTGGAAATAGACAATGTTTCGGGCTGAAACCCTTCTTCAGATTGAATAATTCACACTGATCTTAAACCATTTCCATTTTATTCTCTCCACATTCACATCACCACTACACTGCCCATGGAATGATGGCAAAACAAAAATCCAATCCAAAGAAGGGTAAAATAATAGCTCAGGGAGAGTGAAAACAAGTTGAGGGAATTTGCAATTAATTATGAGATATTAAGAAAGGTGGAAGAACAAAGGGATCTTTGATGTATGCACAAAAAACACTGATAGCAGCTGACCAGTTATATAATTAGGAAGATATCTGGGATTTGTGCATGTTTTGACTAAGGCATGGAATACAGGAACAGGAGGATGAGCTGGGAACTATACACATTGTTACCTAGTCACAGCCCAAGTACCTCATACAATTCTGTTCATTACAGGGCAGCACGGTGGCGCAGTGGCAGAGTTGCTGCCTTACAGCGCTTGCAGTGGCAGAGAACCTGGTTCGATCGCGATTATGTGTGCTGTCTGTACGGAGTTTGTATGTTCTCCCCGTGCCGTGTGGGCTTCCTCCAACACACCAAACATGTACAGGTTTGTAGGTTAAATGGCTTTGGTTCTTTGGATACTTTCAAGAGATAGCTTGATAGGGTTCTTAAAGAGAGCGGAGTCAGGGGCTATGGGGAGAAAGCAGGAATGGAGTACTGATTGTGAATATATCTGCACAACAAAAGAGGCTTAATATAAAATCAAAAGCTAGTGAACTCCTAAATACATATATAAAAAATACAAATAAAACAGATGTATGGAGGAGCGCTAATCCAGTTGGAAGGGGATACTCTTTTTACTCAATGGTACATAAAACGTATTCACGTATCAATTATTTTTTAGTTTATACGAAATTAATTCCTTATACATCAAATCCTAAGTATCATAATAGTATTATTTCTGATCACTCTCTGCTAACCTTCTCTTTAAAATTAGAAGGAATGCCCAATAAAAAATCATTTTGGAGGTTTAATCCCCAAATTTTAAATGATCCACAAGGTGGTATACATCTAAAACAACAGACGGAATTTTGTTTTTAGACTAATGACACGCCAGGCATTTCACCCTCTTTATTATGTGAATCTTTTAAGGCATTTATTCGAGGATCTATAATTTCATATTTAGCATTTCAAAATTTAAAAAAAGGAAGAACAATTGCAGTTAGAAAAGCAAATTAGACAATTAGATAATGCTAAAGAATCAACCATAGACAAATATAATAAAATAATAGTATTGAAAGTTAAATTAAACAGAATCTTATCCACAAGAGTTATAAGACTATTTCAAATTACAAAACAGGAAAACTTTGAATTCGGTGATAAACCACATAAACTCTTGGTACGTCAACTGAAAAAATGCAATAAGACCATACGATTTCAAAAACCAAATCAGATAAAGGCGAAGTGTTAACAATACCTAACGACATTAATAAAAGATTTGCTCAATTTAATAAAAATGTATACACATCAAAAACATCAACAGATAACATTAAACTTATAAATTTCTTGGATAATTGTAACCCCCCAAAACTTAATCTGCTGGAACAAGAGAAAATGGGAGCTCAGATCTCAATTAAGGAAATATAAGAGACAATAAACTCACTGAAGAACGGTAAAACGCCAGGACCTGATGGATTTTATGTAATGAATTTTATAAAAGATTCTACGAGACAATTTCACCACGTCTACAAAAAATGTACACATACGCTTTTAAAGAACAAATAGTACCAGAAACACTAGCGGAATCAACTATTACACTCATACCGAAAAAAGATAAAGATCTAGAAGAACCCGGTTCATATAGAGCCATCGCATTGTTACACACAGATCAAAAAATTCTAGCAAAGATTCTAACAAGAAGATTGAGCAAATATGTTAGTAAATTAATAAATGCAGATCAAACAGGGTTTATACCTAAGAGATACTCATTCAACAATCTGAGACGTCTGTTTAATATAATGTATTCACATAACACTATAGAGGAAGACTTATCAATTATTTCATTGGATACAGAAAAAGCATTTGACCAGGTAGCATGGGAATATCTCTTCAAAGTATTGCAAAAAATTCAAATGGGAGAGAATTTTATCTTACGGGTAAAATTATCATATGATAAGTCAATTGCTAGAATACTGACCAATAATATACTCTCTTCAAAATTTCATCTATCCAGGGGCAATAGACAGGGATGTGCACTATCACCCCTGCTATTTGCCCTTGTGATAGAACCCTTATTAGGAAGTTTAAGAATGCATCCGAACATCCATGGTTATAATACAAAACATTCAAACAATAAAATATCACTATATGCAGATGACGTATTATTATATATTATAAAATTGCAAATCAGCATACCAAATATATTAAACTTAATAGAGGAATTTGGATCCTTTTCAGGATATAGAATAGATTGGAACAAAAGTGAAATTATGATGATAAAACCTCAAGAACCGACACACCTTTTAAAATTCCCCTTTAGAATTGCTACAGAAAATTTAAATATCTGGGTATTCAAATTACTAGAAAATATAAACCTTTATTCAATGCAAACTATATGCCCTTACTTACTAAATTAAATGATTTGATTACATTTTTGAAAACACTACCAATGTCTTTAATACACAGAATAAATGCCATAAAAATTATTTTTCTGCCACAAATCTTAAATTTATTTCAATCAATACCAATATATTTACCTATTTTTTTTTTTCAACTTGACTCTGATATCGCATATTTCATATGGGACTATAAGTCCCATAAAATTCAAAGCAGACATCTGTGTAAACCGAAGGAATTCGGCGGACTGGCACTACCCAACTTTCTGTACTCTCACTGGGCAACGAATATTAAAAATATAATTTACTTGTTGGACAATTCTGCCCAATAGGTAGATTGGATAGCAATGGAGAGAGAGGATTGCTCTCCTTTTAATATAGGAGTGATCCTTCTCTCACCGATAAAACTGAATAAAATAATATACAAGAAAAATCCAACTATTCATAATCCAATATGAACGTGGAAACAAATAAAATTAACTTTCAAATTAAGAAATCTATCACGTCTCTCTCCTATTGTTATTAATCCATTGTTTAAACCATCTACTATTGATAAAATGTTTACACACTGGGAAAGAATAGGAATTAAAACCTTTGGAGAAATGTATGAAATGGGAAATCTTTTATCATTCCAATAACTACAACTTAAATATAACCTTAAAAGTAATCAGTACTTTAAATATCTTCAAATCCATGACTACTTGAAAACACATACAAAAAACATAAAACTTTGACTTCAGATATACTAGATGAAGCTATGAACAGAAAGGCGGATTCTACTAATTTAATAATATATGTTTGTTTAATATTATTTTAAAGATAGAGATACCATCATCTGATGCAATCAGAAGAGACTGGGAACAAGAATTATCTATAAATATCTCAAAAGACAGATGGGATAAATATTTGCAATATGTACATAAATGCTCGATAAATGTAAGACATGCCTTAATTCAATTTAAAATTTTACATAGATTATATTACTCAAAAACTAAATTGAATAAAATATTTCCAAATGTCTCACCCATCTGTGATAAATACTTATCTCAAGATGCAACAATAGCACATTCTTTTGGCTTTTGCATAAAACTTCAGAAGTTTTGGAATGAATTTTTTGAAATTTTAACAAAAGTTTTTAAAACAGAAATGAACCCCAATACAGAATTGATTATCTTTGGAACAATGGAGCCCGGCTCTGAGCTGAATTTGTTCCAAGAGTGTTTCCTTAACTATGGCTTAATAACGGCAGAAAAAAACATAGTCTGGAAAAATGCGCCAACACCAATGTGGATTTCAAACATGTCTGAATTGTTATACCTAGAAGATATGAGATTTGTCCTAGCAGACAAATCAGACCAATTCTTAAAGGTTTGGTCTCCCTTTATCGATTTATTACAAGCTTATGGTGCAACATAATCCTGAAAATAAACTGTTTCAGAACCGGATGAGGGGTGCAAAAAGATACGAAGTAGGTATATCCCTTCCATTTTATCTTTCTTTTATTATCCTTTTTTTTAAATCTCTCCTCCTTTCTCTCTTTTTCTTGTACTTTTCACAAACTATCTCTTTCACCACCTTCCCTAACTTTCTTTTTCTCTCTTTTTGCTTATATTACTTTTTTATTATTAAATTCAAAAACAGAAGTTGTATATGAAAATTATATTATTCTTAATGTACCCTATTGTATATGACTTCTAATAAAAATATTATATAAAAAAAAGAGAGAGCTTGATAGGGTTTTTAAAGAGAGCGGAGTCGGATATGGGGAGAAGGCCGGAACGGAGTACAGATTGTGGATAATCAGCCATGATCACATTGAATGGCGGTGCTGGCTCAAAGGGCCGAATGGCCTACTCCTGCACCTATTGTCTATTGTCTATTGTATACTTGGTATGTGTAAATTATCCCTAGTGTGTGTTGGCTTGTGTTAATGTGTGGGTTTCGCTGGTCGTTGCGGACTCGGTGGGCCAATGGGCCTGTTTCCGCACTTTATCGATAAAAACTAAAAAGAAAATTACAGCAAAGGTACGTTAGCATTAGGGAGAGCACAGAAGAAATTTACAAATATGATTAAGACTGGAGAGATATAGTTATGATTAGTGTATCAAGTCTGGGGATTTTCTTTGGGGAAAAAAAGGAGACTGAATTAAAGTATCCAAACTTTTGAGATTGAAGAGGAAGCAGAGATATTAATAGCAAGGGAACATAGATATTAATAACAAGGGAACAGGTTTAATTGGTGAAAGGTTAATAGAGCAGATCCAGTATTCATTGTTGGAAAGTTTAAGACAGCCTGAAGTCCTTATTACATTTGAAATACCCTGCAATAAGCAGAATATGCTGGATATACTCAACAAGTCAAGCAACAGCTGTGGAGTGAATTAATGTTTAACGTGCAGGATTAATGTTTCAGGTCAGCGACCTTCCATCAGAGCAGATGAACTGAATAAAGGTCAGCCTTATGGCATGTTTACTCTCTTTTCATTCTCTACAGATGCTGCCTGACTTGGTGAAAATATCTATTGTTTTCTGCTTTGATATCAGATTTCCAGAATCAACAGTTTATTACTTCATAGTCACCTGAAAAGTAGCTAACAGTGAGGCAGGAAAATTCTCAAGAATAATTAGCTCAAATTTTACCAAGAATCACAATGGATTGTTAATTTCTGTGATTCTACATCGTTAGAGATGAACGCCCCCCCACTCATTGGACAATCGTCAGCTGACCAACAACCTGAAGGAGTTCTACTGCAGGTTTGACAGGCAGTACCCCCTCCCCCCCCCTCTCCAACCACCTTCTCACTTCAAACACTTCACACCTACTCACAGCCTGACTCTAGGACCGGACAATGTTTCCCCCTCTACACACAACCAACCACTGCAAACCTGCACTGTCCCTGCCTGCTTCAAAGTCTCCACTTTGTCCCTGTACCCAAAAAGGCAAGGATTACTGGTCTAAATGACTACAGGCCTGTCACACTGACCTCTGTAGTCATGAAGACCCTTGAAAGGGTGTGCTGGCAAAGCTGAAAAATATCACACACATCTACAGGTTGGACCCTCTACAGTTTGCATATCGGGCCAATAGATCAGTGGATGACGCAGTCAATCTGTGCCCGCACTTCATCCTCCAGCACCTAGACATCCAGGGGACATAGGCGAGGATTTTGTTTGTTGATTTTAGCTCGGCATTCAACACCATTGTGCCAGAGCTAGGACATTTTTCCAAGCCTGAACGCCTCTGTCAGTGGATCATCAGCTTCCTGACAGACAGGAAGCAGCATGTGAGGCTGGGAAAGCACACCTCAGACCCACAGACCCTCAGCATAGGAGCACCACAAGGCTGCGCACTCTCCCCTCTCCTCTACTCTCTCTACACCAATGACTGCACCTCCACTGACTCCTTTGTCAAGCTTCTCACATTTGCGGATGACACAACTCTGATTAGACTGATCCAGGACGGAGAAGAATCTGCCTACAGACAGGAAGTGACGCAGCTGGCGTCCAGGTGCCATCGCAACATTCTGGAGTTCAATGCTCATAGGACAGTGGAATTGATTGTAGACTTTAGGAGAGCTCCCCCTCCCCTCACCCCACTCACCATCAACAACACCACAGTCACATCTGTAAAGTATTTTAAGTTCCTGGAATCCATCATCTCAAAGGACCTTAAATGGGGGGCCACCATCGACTCCACGGTCAAAAAGGCACAACAGCGGATGTACTTCCTGTGGCAGCTGAGGAAGCACAATCTGCCACAGGCAATGATGGTCCAATTCTATATGTCCATCATAGAGTCTGTCCACACCTTCTCCATCATGGTCTGATTTTGCTCAGCCACCAAGCACGACATTCAGAGGCTGCAGCGAATCGTCCGATCAGCTGAGAAGGTGAGTGGATGCAACCTTACCTCTATGGATGAACTGTACACTGCAAGGGCCAGGAAGCGAGTGGGTAAGATCATCTTTGACCCCTCTCACCCTGGCTGCAAACTCTTTGAATCACTTCCCTCTGGAAGGTGACTCTAGACTGTCAAAGCTGCCACAGCCAGACATAAAAAGAGTTTTTTTTCCACAAGTAGTAGCTCTACTCAATAACAAAAAAACTGTAGCTTCCTTTTGCTCTGGTATTGTATTTAATTCACATGTTTAATGTTTTATTATTAATGTTTAATGTTTTATGTGTCATTCCTAACTGTCACTGAATGTCATGTTGTCACTTATGGGGCGGAGCACTATGGCAAATTCCTTGTATGTGAATACTTGACCAATAAACTAATTCATTCATAAACCATGGAAATCAATGGTACAAAACAATGTAGGTGACTAATTATGATTTTTTATCCCTGAGTCTCAGGAAAGATGTGGAAGCTTTTCATTACATGAAAGATGTGGAATCTTTGGAGAGGGTGCAGAGGAGGTTTACCAGAATGCTGCCAGGATTAGAGGGTTTCAGCTACAGGGAGAGTTTGGATAAATAGATTGTTTTCTCTAAAACTTCGGAGGTTGAGGGAAGACTTGAGAGTACATAAAATTATGAGAGGTATACGTAGGATAGACAATCTGAACATTTGTCCCAGGGAGGATATGTCCAGAGGCCAAAGCTATAAAGTGAGAAGGGGGAAAGTTTAATGGAGATGTGCAGGACAAGTTTTTTACACAAAGGTTTGTGGGGGCCTAGAACACATTGCCAGGGGTTGTGGTGGAGGCAGATATGATAGTGGCATTTTAGAGTCCTTTATATAGGCACATGAAAGAGTAGGGAATAGAGTGATATGGATTATGTGCAGGCAGATAAAATCAGTTTAACTAGGCATCATGTTCGGCATGAGCATTTTGGTCTGAAGAGCCTGTACCTGTGCTGTATTGTTCCATGATCAAGTGTGATCAAGGTCTAGAACCAGGGCTCAAGGTCTCAAAATAAGGACTGTTACACAGGAATGAGATGTCATTTCTTCAACCAGAGGTCAGTGAATCTTTAAAAATCCCTCCCCAAGGAAGCTTAGCCACTGAATCCATTCATGCCAGAGATCATTATATTTTTAAATTTTAGGGAAATCAAGGGATATGGGATTAGAACAGGAAAGTGTTGCTAAAACATCAACCATTACCTAATTGAAAAAAGAAACAGGCACAAGGGGCTTAATGGCATACTCTTGCTTCTATTTCCTTTGTAAAGTAGAAATAGATGAGATACCTAGGGATGTAGATAAAGCTTACCGACACTAGTTTGTTGAGGCTTGGCCAAATTAGTGAACGACCATGAATATTGTTTAATGCTTAGAAAATGAGTCAGATCTGATTTTAGTGTTCTTAGTTATTGTTTTCTTAGTTATTGTTTTTGAATTCCCATTTGAAAACAAGGCTTGTAATACTCAATTATGATTATTACCCTGAAATCAGCATTAAAATAAGACCCTGCTTGCTTCTCAAAGAGTATTTGAACTAATTGCCAGAAGTTGTGTGAAGTTCATGTCGGCTGAGGTGGGAAATGGAAGTTACAGTACTTTTGTTCACTTGTATTTGAAAAGGGTTGAAGGAAGATTAGTTAAAAGTAATTAAAGGTTAGGATAGTAAGTGAACACAAGAAGAAGATAAAAACATTTTTCCAGAGATTTGGAAGAAAAAGGCTGAAAGGAAAATACTATAAAGCATTAATGCTAGCATAACTATACAGGGTGTTATTGCCTAATTCTGCACTTTACTCTCAGTAATGATGATGTTGTTGTAAGATATTTTTAAACCGGATTCACTGGAATACACATTGCCTATCTAAATTGATTTTTAAGACTGTAATGTCATTTGAAATAATAATTGGATAAATATTTGAAAATGGAAGGTTAAGGACAAATTTTATTAGATTGGATAGACCAGGCAGTAATGCTACTTCTCACACTCACACTACCACCTAATCAAACCTGTCACTTTATGATCAGTCTGAAGAAGGGTCTCGACCCGACACTTCGCCTATTCCTTCTCTCCATAGATGCTGCCTCACCCGCTGAGTTTCTCCAGCATGTTTTGTCTACCTTCACTTTATGATGTTCTGCCAGACCAACAGGCTTTTTTCAGATCCTCTTTTGATCACGGACATTTGTTTGATGTTTACTTAGAACAAAGATAGAGCTCTCAGTGATGGGGGGTGGGGGTGGAGGGAGTTTATGGCAAGTGAATTTATCTTCAGAAATATGAATGAATGTTGCATTCTGCAGCTTGCAGTGTTCCAGGTTGACAGCTGTTGCATGCCTTTGGGCCCTTGGGTCAGAAGGTTATAAATTCCACTGCCGCGAGTTCAGGACTTCAATAGCGGAAATGCCTTACTCTGGTATGATTCTAGTTTCTGTTATACTGGAAGTATCATCTTTAAGATGATATGTCTAACTCCAAACCCAATCTACATATTCAGGGAGTTCATTGCTGTGGAAGTATTAGGATATCCCAAAGTTGTGAATGCAACCATTATTTTTTTATTGAGTCAATTTATTTAGTTTAATTTAGTTTAGTTTAGAGATCCAGTGTGGAAAGAGGCCCATTGGCCCACCGAGCAACAATTACCCGTACACTAGTTCTACGTTATCCCAGTTTCGCAAACTACACACCAGAGGCAATTTACAGGAGCCAATGAAACTACAAACCTGCACATCTGTGGAATGTGGGAGAAAACCAGGGCACCCGGAGAAAACCCATGTGGTCCCAATGAGAATGCACAACTCAGTTCAGTTCAGTTTTATTTGTCACATGTAGGTTAACACAGGGTCAATGGTACAATGAAATGTGTATGATAAGACAACAGGTCACCTCAGCAATGATATTACAAGGATAAAATTAAGGTAAATAAAAGATTAGATAAAAGTGACATTAGTAGATAAAAGATAATAATACATAAAATAATCGTCATATATGATGCGTTTATGAGTTCAGAAGCCTGATGGCATGATGATAAAAACTGTTCTTAAGTCTAGTGGTACGTGCAGCCATGCTCCTGTGTCGTCTGCCTGACAGTAACAAGGAGAACAGTGTGCGTGCTGGGAGGCTCTGGTCCTTGATGATGCTGTGTGCCTTCTGCAAGCACCGCCTGTGGATAATGTTCTGAATGGCCAGGAGACAGTTGCCAATGATGTGCTGTGCTGCCTTCACCACTCTCTGTAGTGATTTGCAGCTGTGGGCAGAACAGTTCCCGTACCAGACTGTGATGCAGCGCATCAGCAGGCTCTCAATGGTGCAACTGGAGAAGTTTGTGAGGATGCTGGCGTTTATGCCAAACTTCCTCAGTTTTTTCAGTGTCCAAGAGAGGTCCTCAGTGATGTGCACACCGAGGAACTTGAAGCTGCTGACCCTTTCAACCTCAGCATCACCGATGTGAATTGGGAGGTGTCCACTCCCCTGCTGTCTCCTGTGGTCCATGATCATCCCTTTAGTTTTGCTGATATTGAGAGAGAGGTTATTTTCCTGGCACCAGCTGTTTAGTGCCTTTACCTCCTCTCTATAGACTGTCTCATTATTGTCTGTGATAAGGCCCAAGATCGTCGTGTCATCAGCAAACTTTAATATGATTCTTTAAGATGTTTCTATGTTTCTATGTTTCTATGATGTTGGAGCTGTGCTTAGCAGTACAGTCGTGTATGAACAGGGAGTACAGGAGAGCACCCATAGGATCAAACCTGTGTCTCTGGCACTGGAAGGCAGCAACTTTACTGCTGATCCACTATGCTGCCCTTTATGCATGTTTCAGGCATGTACACTGATTATAAAACATTGGAAGTTGTGTGATTAGTTGTCTGAAAATAGCTTGTGCATTCGCCCCCTTCATTTATATGACTGACTTGAAATAACAAATATAAATCCAATTTAAGATGAGTTAATCCAGTCCAATGTTCCTAAGCAGATAGAAGTGCATCGTTGTCATCTCATGGTCAAATTTCTATATGAAGTGAGTGTTGTTGTGTTCCATTGATCAAAGGAAGAGGCAATAACTTGAATTCTATTCAATCCCAAATAAGCCATTTGTTTATTCAATGATCACAGTGGCGATATTGAAACGATTGTATAATTTACTATTCAAATGAAAGAAAAGCTGGGGAAATATAATTACCATATAAAAAGATTGTCTCTGCCTGAAATACCATACCAGGCATTTGCACTTCTTTGAACCACACACTTGGAGCTCATTAAGTATGATACATGTATGTATTATGTTTTCAGCATTCAATCATTAATTTTAAATGTATTATATTTTCCACGATTATATTTGCATTAACTCAGCGGGTGTTAATGTACTGAAATAATAATAGCAGATCATGCACCCACTAATGTGTTATTGTTTGGTGCTTATATGCACTGCAAAACATGTCTTCTTGCGAATGAAACATAAACCAAAGGAATAGTTAGATCTCAAGCTACGGTGTTGAGCAGCCAGGTTGTTGTCTCTGTGTCAATGTTTGCCAGGCTCTGAGCTCCATTTGGTGGGTGGTACAGTGGGCACCCAGATATGACATGGTTGACTGTCTGTTGTTCTGCTCCGCATTCACAGGCTGGGTTCTGGTGGAGTCCCCATCTCCACATGCTGGCATTGAAAAGCCCAACTCCAGTACAAAGTCTGTTGAGCTTCAACCATCAGGGGAGGACAGGCCCTGGACAGCTTTTATCTGGTGATGAGATGTAGCTGTAATGGAGATTAGGTTGCCTTCCCCTCCTGTGATCACTTAGAATATTAAAGAGCTAAATGTGGAGTGAGTGATTTTTTCAAATACCTATTGAACAGGGCAAATAGTAGCTGTTTCTGTTTCTTTTCATAAAAGCAATAGTATAGAGTCTCATGAAGTAGCCGGAACATGAAAGTGTGCATAAGAAAATGTCCAGATGGGTTAAGTAAACCATAATCAAAAGAACAAAACTGTAGAGTGGTGATCTTCTTGGCTCAACTGGAGGTGCCTCTTGGACGAGGATAGTTCAAATTCAGTATGATTCAACAGTCCAGCTATACAATACATTACATTACAATAAATGAATAAGGTAACCACCATGTTTTATTTTTTTTTACAGCCCGATGCTTGGATATGTGTAAAAGGTGGAAATGCATTTTCATTACATGTAGTAGCATTGTTACAAAACCTACCATCAGCTGCACTGTAGATCTGCCACTGCCTGTGCGTGTGACTCTGGAGGCTTTTGGGGGGAGGGTGGGGCGGGATTAAAATGCAGGATTGTATTGGTTGTCGGAGAGGGATTTTTTGTTTTTGCACAATCATGTCATAAGAACATCTAAATCATCTATATGTTGTTTTATTTTCTATGCATGATCAATATGTTCATACTAAATATCCGCAGTACTGTTTTAGTGGGATGTATTGTGCAAAAAATAATGATTTTGATTATCTTGAGAGTGGATGTTTCTGGATTAATTTATGGGAATTAAACATTAAATTCCTTCCATTTGGCATATAGATTTATGACAAAGTGAGATTTAAAAATCAAGTTATATTGTGAATTCTTGCGTGAATGGGATCAATTTGTTATTTGGCATTTGAATACTTAGGCTATTTAAAAATGTTAGTCTTTTCCTAAGAAATGGATAGATGGTTCGATGAATTTAATTGATTTGATGAAACTGATGAATATGATTTTTTGTTGGGTATTTACTATTTGTTTTAGCATTTAACTTTATCATTTCGACATTTTTTTCTGAAACTGCAAATACTAACTTGTTTCTGTTAATGCTTTTCAGTGTTTTTGTTTTACATTTTAAACAGATGTCTCCGAAGAATAAAAGCAAAATTGTCAATCCAAATGCCCAGCAAATGAGACTGATTTAGACAGCATTCGCAGAGATTATCTGAATTTGGACTACTCCAAATGTGATGATCTACAGGACATTCTTAATGGGGAAGTAGTGGGCAGGAATACATGTCATGCATGGTTTGAAGAGCAAAAACCTGTAGGTTACAATGCCAACATTGAAAAGTTGAGGAAAAACAAGGTGTACAGAGTTGCTTATTGGTTACAATCTGAGGAGTATGATGATGCTACTGATTATAATATGCCAATGAAGCAGCTAGCAACTGATTTCTCCATAAAGACTTGGTCTTTTGCTAGAATTTTTGTTTTAATCTGTCTGTTGTGGAATCACAGCATATAATACAATAATATTAAAGTTCTGATCTTGAGCATATAGCATTTTTGAATTTTCAAGCCAGTCTCAGTGTTTATGACTATTTCTGTCACAACGGTCAATTTTGTAATTCGCTACAATTAGGTAACTAACTAATTATTTGCTTTAATTTCAGGTCATCCAAGTAAGATGTTTCATATTTGTTTCAGAATGCTTCAATCTATAATAACTATTTATTATAATAAAAAAATAATTCTGTACTCTTTTGAAAGTCATGAGCTTTTGACTGTCCTCGATCACAGCTTTTATGTTAAGTCAATGGAAAAACAATAGGGAACAAGATGCTAATTTCCGAGTATGAAAATAACCATAACTTTTTTAATACTGAATATATGAAAATGAATTATGTATCAAATTAAAGTTATTTTAATGCCTTAGTTGATGGGCTAAATTACAAGCTTGATATTTTAAATCTCAAATTTTGTTAACATTCCTACATGTAGCAGCATGATAATATGAGTCTTCAGGGGATGCTGATATAATAACAGCCATTTCTCAGTGTCACTCTTCATCAGTCCATTTGCAGCAGGCTATTTGTCATTCGCTGCATTCTCTTCAAACATTACCACCGATCAAATGATCATTGTGTCTCTGGCCCTTTGAAAATGTTAGGCTTATTGATCAAAGGACGTGTTTTTCTGACCTTCCAGCATCCCTTCTACATTTTAAATCACCGCTGAAGCAGTCGATCCTGTGATACCAGTATGTGGGTAATTGCTTGAGTTTTGGAATTCGTTTTTTACCAGGTCTTGAGATTAGGTTTCAGTGCAGCGTAGTCGCACTCCCACAGGCAGATCTTTGCCATTGACTCAGCCCCACGCTGGTAAGCAGACCAAAGATTTGTTGCGCAGACTGTTTACTTACTAATAATATTTTAGGATTGTGTTCTTCTTCCACCTTTCTAAATATGTTGGAACAACATCTACATTGTTTCTGTCATGGAATTTATATTCTGCGATATAATGGCCAAGAAACATTGTGGTGCAAAGTTCATTAATTAATCATCCAACGCGGCAGGTAGACCAGGTCAACATTCCCTGGGATTTCATCTTTGGTCAGGCTCTATAAAGGTAGTAGGAATTGGATCATTCTGTCTGAAACAATTCTTCGGCAGTTTGTAAAAAGATGTATTTCTTGGTTGATCTGTGAACATTTCTTTGAGGTTGGAAATGACAAAGTAGATCAGCAAAATGAGGTGTAACTGAATGGTAGCATCGTACGGCATAGAAACAGGCCCTTCAGCTCAACTTATCTATGTTGACGAAGATGTCCCATTTGCCAGCATTTGGCCCTCATCCCTCTACACCTTTCCTTCCACGTATCTCAGGCTGCTCCCTGCAGCTCTGGCCTTCTAGTCCTGGCAACATCCTCCAAAATCTTCTTTGCTTTTTGACATCCTTCCTTTAACAGGGAACCAAAACTGAAGATTGTATTCCAATTGTGGCCTCACAATAGTCTGGAATGGAATGGTTTATTGTCACATGCGATCTTGTGCAACTGTGTAACAATAATGTCCCAACTTCTATACTCAGTACTATATTTGATGACGGCAAGAATATCAAAGCTTTATTTATCATCCTGGCATGTAAGAGGACACTGATGAAAATGAGACTGCATGGAATTGAGAGCTATATATTGGTGCAGACTATGAGGTAAATGGACGGAAGTTGGAATAAACGGGCAGATTTGTGTAAGAAGCTAATGATTATTAGGGTGCCACAGGCAGTAGTGTTGCTGCTTCAATTGTTGCCAGCTTGTCTCTCTGTTTTGGATAACAAACTCCTCAGGATTAACAAACTCATCAGGAAGGCTGGCTCCGTCCTGGGGGCGGAGTTGGATTCATGGGAGATGGTCTTGGAGGGGAGGATGCTCCTCAAATTGTGGAGCATCCTGGACAGTACAGCTCACTATGACACACTGGTCAACCAGAGATGTACCTTCAGCAACAGACTGGTTTCACCAAGATGCAGTACAGAACGCCACAGGAGATTCTTCTTCCCTGTGGCTATCAAACTTCACAACTCCTCTCCCTTCTGTCATGGTGTAGACTGAGACTGTCTCCCCTCTCCCACCCCCCCACCCAATCTTTGCTCATCCCCAATCTTTTCCACTCGAGACTTTAATTTCACGTTTCATGTATTTTGTATTGATTGTTTGGCAGATCAATTTTCCTCCTGGGATAAATAAAGTTCTATCGTATCATATCATATCATATAATGGGACCAAATGTAACTTTGCTGATGATACAAAGCTGGGCGACAGTGTGAATGGTGCGCATGATGCTGACAGGCTATGTGAATGTGCAAGGACATAGTAAATAGGACATCAAGTGATATTATGTAAAGTCATTCACATAAGAAGAGCCAAGAGTTTTTCTTCAAACAGTGAGGGATTGAATGTTTTTTTGTATTCAGGGGGAACTGTGTCCTTGTACTTGAATCTCTGAATGCTACAGTGTACGTAGAGCAACCTTTTAAGAGGCAAGTAATTTATTTCTTATTACAAGAATATTTGAGTAATGATGTTTACTGCATATGTATCGGGTCCTTGTGATAGTGCACCGTCAACACACTATTGATCTGGTCTCCCTTTCGAAGAAAATATATACTTGTGATAGAGAAAGTGCAATCGTAGTCCATCAGTATAATTCCAACGGCATTGCGGGATTGTCTTATTTGCAGAGATTAAATAGACTGGCCCTGTACTCCCTCGGATCTGGAAAATAAGATATGATCTCATTAATGTAGAGATGAAATTTTCCACTTCTCAGCAGGTAGAACCAGACGTCACAGCCTCAAACAAGGAATCAACTATTCAAGGCTGAGATGAGAAGGCCGTACAGAGATAATAAAATGTTACAATTCTTTACATCAAAAGGCAATGGGGATTCAATCATTAAATATAAGAGAAATAGACTTTAGGATATTAAGGGAATCAAGGAGAAAAAAGGGGGGAAATAAAGGGAAAAAGCTTAGTGCAGGAAAATGACTTGTGAAAGATAGGGCTATTATATTGTTGAATTGAAGAGCACACACAAGGGGCCAAATGGTTTGCTCCTCTTTCTATTTCTTCAGTTCTTATGATACCAATTTTGCAAAATTGGAGAGCTCTGAATTTAACACTTGCAGCGTAATCAGGACTACATGGTCACTACATCACCTAACCAATGACTCTTGAAAGACATTTTGAGGCTGATAACCAAAACTATATAGATACAAGGAACTGCAGGTGCTGGTTTCCAAAAATACACAAAGTGCTGGAGTACTCAGCAGGCCAGGCAGCATCCTTAGAGAACATGGTTGGGCAACATTTCAGATTGGGACCATTCTTCAATCCAAACCTATATGTTCATTAAGAAAATACTCACCTTATTGTGGAGCAAGCGATTTCCTCCTTTTTCCAATGAACTGTTTTGGATTTTAGTGGAGTCCTCTCACTTTCTTTGATTTATATCACAATACAATACCTTTCACTTTCAATAACCCTCCTTATTTCTCAATAGTCACCACTCCTTTTCTTCCTGGTGCCATCTTGATCATATCCTTCTCTCTCCCTGGGCTTTCTCTTTGGTGGCTGCTTATTCTAGCCACCCGTACCATGGTGTTTAATGACTTGGATATCCAAGTAGCTTGGGACCTACTACCAGGCATTGAGGCCAGAGACCCCTCTATCTTGAAGCAGGATGATTCATTTTCTGAGTTTGAGGCAGGCTGGCACAAAGCCAATCTCTTGGCATTCCATTTTTGTCCTCTCATCACATTTGAATTTATCATACAACGAAATTACTAAACTAAAATAAACTGAACTGAACTACAGTAATGGTTACAGTTGCCTCTGAATTGCCACAATGAATTGGCCATGTACAATTTGATGTAGACAGTAATTATGTGGTAGGTAATACTGGTTTACTATTCTCTGATTTTAGTTGAATTTCCAAGTGATTGTTGGCCCCATTGAAACTGTAGCCGCACAAAGACGAATTATTTGATGCATAAACATGGCATGGGGATGAAGTGCTGAAATGGAGAGCATGAAGAAATGGGATATATTTGTTCTTGGACTTCACCAAAATAAATCAGGTCAGCTGCAGGAGCCAATCTGGTCATCCAGAAGCTCTTGTACATGCATGGATAAAGAAATTCCGACCTACATTACACCTATTTTCTGAATTTACAGTAAGAATCTTCTTCTTTGGTCTGCAAAAACTGTTCAATTTTGTCTGTCAACTTCAGCTTGCCATGAGATTATTAATTTGACCACTTTAAATACAATTCTAGTATAAGGCTATTCAACTGCCAATTTTTGAATTATGATTTATTAATGCAGTGCATTACAAGGTACAGCAAGTTAAATCAGAGTGGATTTAAAATGATGCATCTTCCAACCTTTTTTTTCTTAAATTTCTGACTCCAGAAAACACATCAACAACACTTGTCATTTTTAACTGCATCATTATATAAATATACAAACTGGAAACGTAAATTGCCAGGTAGAATTAATTCTGTGGTGCTGTCCTTTAGGGAGATTGACACATTGTCCTGTTTGGACCAATGAAGCATTAATAGGTTTACAGCATTGTACATCCCAACATATAGCATGTTGGTTATTGACAGTATTAGTTTCACATGGTTTCAATAAAATTGCTGCAATTAATAATTGTGCCAGTGGATTTAACATGCTTGTTATTTTACAATACAAATGCAAGAATCAAAAATCTTATTAGACTCCTATTAGAAAACATACCTTTTGAAGTGCCTGTTGCAACATATCTGTCAATGTTTTTGTTCACCATTGCATTAGAATGTTAATATAATAGGCTCCTTGGGAATACAATGGTTTCATAACAGCTTACAAATTGTAAACATGAGGTGTCTGCATGCAATGGACCCAGAGATTAAGGATCCCCTGCCATTGCACACATTGCACATCTCCTGCCATTCCACTAAGTGGTTGGACTCTGTTAAAATCCCATAAAGTATTTATTTAAGAGTAGCATATAAATGAAAACTATTTGTTCAAAGATTGTATTTTAATGCTAATATTAAGTAACTGGAATAACATGACTTAGGATGAATATGTTGACATGAATATTTTGTTTAATGTGCATTTAAGAGTTTTATGACTAAAACATTTTAAAAATGATTTAAAATTTCAGAAATAGTCAAAAACATGTTTTTCTTAACATAATAAAAGAAAAGCAGGTTGTGTCAGAATAGCTATTTTGAGAATGCTGCTTTGAGGTCCAAGTACTGCTGGTAATCCAAATTTGGGCTTTGGTAAATTTGGCCTTCGGTAAGGAGTGCAGACCGACCAGCACGAAGGTATGTCTACCCCTTTATTCCTCATATATTTTTAATGGCTGATCGAAGTGGGAAATCAGGGGAAGGTCAGGTATCTATGTCTGCAGGATGTGTGTCCTGCTGCAGTTCCTCTCAGTTGCAAAGATTGTCTGGAGTCCCACTGAGGACCATACAGGAGGCAGAGAGAATAATATTTCAGGGAGACAGTTTTTTCTGCTGTTGTCGGCAGCTGAGCCACCCCATCAATATCGAGAGATCGGTCCTGGGTTGCCATCTGCCTTATTGGGGACCCTTAGACTATCTTTAATCGGGCTTTACTCGACCTTATCTTGCATAGATAGGGCCAAATGACCTACTCCTGCACCTATTTTCTATGTTTCTATGTTTCCATTTGATGTTGTTCCCTTTGTCCTATATCTGTGCACTGTGGACACTTTGATTGCGGTCATATATGGTCTTTCGGCTGTCTGGAGAGCATGCAATAAAAGTGCTTTGCACTGTACCTCGGTACATGTGACAATAAACTAAACTAAACTGAAACTGTGTGTTTATTCAGCTGGATGTGTGACCGCCAAGTAGAGAAAGATTCCCCTGTGGCTATCCCCCTCTCAAACAAATATACCAGTTTGGATACTTTTGGGGGGTTGGGGGTTGGGGGCTGGCATCTCAGGGGAAAATAGCAGCCAGATCCCTGATGCCATGTTTGGCTCAGTTGTAAAGCAAGATGGGGCAAAGTCTAGTCGATCAATAGTGACAGGGAAATCAATAGTCCGAGGCACTGACAGAGATTATGTGGCTGTGACCGAGACTACAGGGTGGTGTGTTGCTTCCCTGGACGCAGGTTAAGGAAGTCTTGGAGTGAGAACAAAACATTCTGAACAAAGAGGCTGAGCAACGAAGTGTCGTTGTCTATATTGGTACCAACAACATAGGTGGGAACATACAAGAGATTGCAGACGCTGGAATCGTGAGCAAAAAACAAAGTGATGTAGGAACTCAGCAGGTCAGGCAGAATCTGTGGAGAGAAATGAACAGATGACATATCAGTCTGAAGAAGGGTTTCGGCCCGAAACGTTGCCCATTTCCTTCACTCCATAGATGCTGCTGCACCCGCTGAGTTTCTCCAGCACTTTTGTCTACCAGATGACATTTCTGGTTGGGACCTTTCTTCAGACTGATGCAGGTCATAAATTTGATGTCAGGTGACGTCCTGCAAAAAGTATTTAGGGAGTTAGGTAGTGGATTGAAAAGCTGGGACTCTAGGATTGTTTTCTCAGGAATATCCCATGTGCCACAAGCTAACGTAGCAAAGAACAAGAAGAAGGAGAAAAAAAAAAAATTCACAGCAGAGAGTGGTGAATCTCTGGAATTTTCTGCCACAGAAGGTAGTTGAGGCCATTAGCGTACAGCTTTTTAGGCTAATTGGATTGGTATAAGTGTAAATGTTCCCTAGCGTGTGTAGAATGATGTTAATGTGTGGGGATCGCTGGTTTTAGGACAAGGGCCTGTTTCCGCGCTGTATCTCTAAACTCTCAAAAACCTGAAAGAACTGTCAGGATCCTTGGATGGGGCTGAGGGAGAAGGGACAGCTGTTGCATCTTCTTTGGTTGCCAGGGAAAGTGCCTGGGGAGGGGTGATTGAGGTGGGAAAGGGTGAGTTAACCAGGGAGAGTTGCAGAGGGAATGGTCTCTGCGGAAAGCAGAAAGGGGTGAAGATGGGAAGATGTGAATAAAATGTTGGGATCCCGTTGCAGGTGGAAAAATTGTCAGAGGATTATGTGTTGTATGTGATGGCTGATGGGGTGAAAGCTGAGGACGAGAGGGATTTCATCCTTGTTGCAACTGAGCAGGGGGGGAGGGGAGGAGTTCTGAGCAGACCATTGTGAGGACCTCATCAATGATGGATGAGGGGAACCCTCATTCCCAAAAGAATGTGGACATCTCAGATGTAATTCTAATTTAGATTGATTGGAATAGAGGGGAAAAAGCTGGAATGCAGGCGTAGGAATAGGATAAATCTTGCAAGTGATAGGTGAAGCATGGTTGATTGGTTTTCTCCCCATCAGCCGTCACTCACATACAACACTTAATCCTCTGACAATTTTTCCACCTGCAACGGGATCCCACCATTAGTCACATCTCCATTGGCTGATGGATGGAGAAGTGATGAAGGCTAGAGTAGAAAAGGGTATCAGATAAGGAGAGAAAAAAAGGACTGACATGTAAAAAGCAAGAAAGAGGACTATGTTTGGAAGGGAACACTGGAAAGAGGGGAAAAAAAGAAATGTGGGATTCAGAGATGGGAGATATGCATACAAAGGAGGGGAAAGGAACAGTGAGTGGGATGGAGGGAGATGATGAAAGCAATGTGTGTGCACTGGGGTGATAGAGTGAAGGGGTATAGGGGAAGAGAGGAGAAGCTAATAGCACCCCACATCTCTCTTTTCAATCTTCCTTCTCCAATCCAATAATACTGAAGAAGATCCTAACCCAAAATGTTGTCTGTTTATTTCCCTCTAGATGCTGCCAAACCCATTCAGTTCCTCCAGCACTTTGATTTGTGCTTAATGCAAGTTTGGATCAGATGTAATTTTAACCTTAGATCAGATCCACTTATTTTACAGAGGGAATTCAGCCACACCTTTCCCTAAGAAAGTCTTAGATAAAGGAATATAATTGATTCTGCTCAACTCTGGCTTAATGCCGACATCTAAAGATATGTCATTTAGTTCCTCTGCAAAACTGCCAAGCAGTTTCTTAACCTGATCGGTTTTTAAAACCCTATTTGGTTTTGAAATTGAAATCCAAATCAAAAATAAATTGGACTTTTGATGGTACTATAAATGTTAAAGTATTTGGGAAATCATTACTCCAGTGATTGTACCTTTCAGTTCCATACAAACACAACCTACAACATTTAAAATGGATCAAATGGTAGAGCTTCGATGAGATAACACACAGAGACATTGCTTTGTTGTTTCTGGGAAGCTTTCCAATGCAATTGTGTAACTGTCAGAGCCCAAGGAGAATGCAGCCCCTTCCACTTCAGATGGATCAGAAAATTAAAAGGTCAGTCACCCCAGTCCATTCTCCAGTTAAAGATATCTGAAAACAGGAATAACAGCTAAAAGGAAGAACCGGATTAATATAGTGTCCTTCACAAGCTCATAGTGGGCTAAAGTGCTTTACAAACATATAAATAGTTTCAAAATGTGGTTAACGTAAGAATATGGTAAATACTGCAAATCGACACAATGCTATGCTATTGAATTCAAATAGTGCTGAACATTAAGTTAAACTGATCACCTCTGCCTGTACGCGATCCATATCCCTCCATTCCCTGCATATCAAAAGCCTCAAATGACACTATCATGTTTGCCTCCACCACTACTACCCCCAGCAATACATTCCAGGTCCTCCCGCTCTCTGTAAAAAAACTTGCCCTGCACACCTGCATTTAACTTTCCCTCTCTTACCTTATGGCTCAGGCCTCTAGTGTTGGACATTTCATCCCGGCGAGAAAGGTTCCGACTATCTAACCTATCTACACCACTCATAATTTTATATACTTCTATCAAATCTGCCCTCGATCTATGACATTCTATTGAAAAAAATCTTTTGATAAACCTTCTCAGCACTTTCAAAAGCCTTCACATCTTTACTGTAATGGGGTGAACAGAACTTCACACAATATTACAAATGTGGCCTAACTGAAGTCCTATAGAGCTACATCATAACTTTAGACTTTACTTTAGTACACAATTTTGGTGTTGTCAGCAAATGTATTCACCAACCCAGCTATATTTATGTCACAAAAATCAGAGGACTCAGCACAGATCACAGTGGAACTCCATTGATCACAGATCTTCAGCCATCAACAAAATCCAGGGCAGTGAAGAATGGACACTTCCCTTGTTAGCTTTGATCAGGAGAAGCCCTTTGAACAGGTACACAATGGACATGCTCTCCAAACTAGATTTGGGGAGGGAATTGGGAAATAGATCCAAATGACATCATGAGAGTCCAAATTAATGGGTAGGAAATATATTCCCAATCTAGATGGTCAGGGAAGGTAGCATATTATCCCTGTTCCATCGATGTGTTGCATTGAAATTTTAGACAAATCGATCAGGATAAACACAAGCGTCAAATGGCTGATGATATCAGGCAGTTTGATGATTCAGATCAAAGCCTCACTGTACATGGATGATGACATTGTCTTCTGCTCAGATCCACAATTGTTCCATAGACGGAACAAAATCTTTATGTTTAAGGTGGTAAAGGGAGTTGATGGAGTCAACTGCAGGAAAATGGTGGCCATACTCTTTAGCAACAGTCTCAATTGATCTTCCAAAACAATACACAATTTGCAGGAGTAACTCAGTAGTTCAGGCAGCACCTCCATAGAACATGGATAGGGGACGTTTCGGGTCAAGACCTTTTTCATCTGAGATTCTATTCCCTTCTCTTGACAGGGGTGGAGATATGGTTTGGAGGAGTTTGCTGTGGAATGTAGCAGAGTTTGGAAGGAGCCAATGGGAAAGGAACATAATGTGGAAACATTGCCAGGTCATCCAGCTGGTGCACAACACAGAAAGGCAGAGTGTCAAATGGTGACAGATTTGTTAGTTTTAATACTGAAATGGATCTACATTTCTTTGTACACTAATTACTGAATAGTGGCACAGCAGTAGAGTTGTTGCCTTACAGCACTTGCAGCGATGGAGACCCGGGTTCGATCCTGACTACAAGTGCTGTCTGTACGGAGTGTGTACATTCTCCCGGTGACCACGTGTGTTTTCTCTGAGATCTTCTGTTTCTTCCGACACTCCAAAGAGTACAGGTATGTAGGTAGATTGGCTTGGTAAATGTAAAAATTGTCCTTAGTGTGTGTACGATAGTGTTAATGTACGGGGATTGCTGGTCGGCGCTAACCCGGTGGGCTGAAGGGCCTGTTTCTGCACCATTTAGGAGGTTGGGTTTTGGAGGAGACGACTAACCATGAGCTTGATAAATGGTGGAAGAGACTCAAAGCACTACATGGTCTGCTCCTGTTCTGAAATCTTATATTCTATTAGGCACCACTTTAAGAGACACTCAGCAATCTATGCTTATGTGCAACTAATTACTTCGAAATAGTAACTGTTGTCATATTGTTACATTAATTTGAAAAGTAATTGTCTCATTAAATTATTTTAATACTTGATGATTTTTCCCAAATTTGCATATTATTTAATTTTGCATGCATGTTTATAAAACCATTGACAGCATCCGATTCAGAACTGTGCTGGGATAAGCAACTCTGGGAATATAACCTTTACTGTTTTACGATGAGGCACATTACTCATGAGTAATAGATTATTCTGGATACGCCCAAATAATATGCAAATCCTGCATCTGGTTGGTCTAAAAATCAATATATTAGCCTCACAGTGATAAATGTACATCTTTCCTATTTTCTTACATCTGAAACATGTGTTTGCCAGATTTTGCTGGCACAGCGGTTGGCATCACTGCACCACTGCTCCTGGGAACCCGGTGCAATGGTAACCCCAGCTGCTGTTCATGTGGTGTTTGAGCATTCTCCCTCTGAGCATGTGGGTTTCCCTCTAGATCCCAAATGTTGCTGGTAGATTAATTGACTACTATATATTAGTGCAGGTAAGTGGCAAAAATAATCAAATGGCAGTTCATCACAAAAAGAGTGGGAATGGGAGCGGTAGGACTGTCCTGCTAGAAAATGGTATGGGTCCAATGGCCTCCATTTGTATCATAGTGTCAAATGACTTTTGTATCAGTTCATCTTAAAGGTTCATGTCCATGATCTTTAGTTAGTGCTCTCTTTCTCATTTTCAACTATGTGTCTCAGACTTAAAGCCTTTACTGGTTCTCTTTCCACATGTACTACCTGATCTGCTGAATGCTTCCAGCACTTTCTGGTTTAATTTGGGATTTCCAGATAATGCAATTTTATGATTTTTAATTCTGAAGGTAGAATGGGATTTCTGGAATTGCAGGTCCATAAATTCAAATTATTCAAGTGATATATTTTTTTCATTCTGTGAGAAGGTCTGTTCTCTGTTTCATTTAAAACATTATTTTCAAAGACTCACAGAGAGATACAGCATGGAAACTGACCCTTCGGCCTACAGAATCTTAGCGAACAATCAGCCATCCATTCACACCAATTCTACGTTAATCACTTTTTTCTCCCCAAATTCACATCAACTCCCAGATACTGTCACTCGCCAACACACAGTAGGGCAAATATCGCGGCCAATTAACCTCCAACCCACACATCTTGTGTTTAGAGAGAGAAAGAAGGGAAGTTGTTTACAATAGCAAATCAGGGAACAGAGATTGAAAGTGACGATGTAAGATTCAGCAGAGGATGCAAATACATCTTTTTTCTGCACAGAAGCGATGATGATCTGAAACTTGCCATTAAGTTGGCAGAAGAGTCAATCTGGTTATCCAAACACAAATATGGATCAGAAATTGGAAGACAATTATTTGCAGAGCTTTGGAACTGAATAGATTGTTCGAAAGAAAACTGCATGGACTCGACTCCTTATATAGTGTCCTTCTGTGTCAAAACAGTTCATGATTCTGTATATTTATTAATATCAAGATTTATCTAACACCCAACTCCATCTATCAGCTGAAGATAGACACAAAATGCTGGAGTAACTCAGCTGAACTGGTAGCATCTCTGGAGGGAAGAAATGGGTGAAGTTTCAGGTCGAGACCCTTCTTCAGACTAGTCAAGGGAAAGGGAAATAAGAGATATAGACAGTGATGTAGAGAGATATAGAACAAATGAATGAAAGATATGCACAAAAGTTACAATGATAAAGGAATCAGGCCATTCCATCCATCAGCTTATCCCCTTCACCCTGTGCCTTACAGGGCTCCTGTCTGTCAGCACACATCTTGCTTCTGAGTTTGAAATGAAGAACAGACCAAATGCACACAAGTTCATGACAATAATTAATCATCACCATCCTCTGCTCAAACAGATTATTTTCTATTATCTAGAATCCTGATACTTTACTAGTCCAGTATTACCACTTTCACTCAACCTTTTTCATGAGGAGGCAGTGTCAGCTATTGCATTCCCATTCAGTGCCACCTGGGAAGAATGAGTTCTTACGCTTCTAAAACTCTCCATTAAAAATACATCACTCATCATCAATTTTCAGTGAGTACAACTGTTGTTTTCCCTTCTTTAAAATTTTGAAACTATAAACTGGACAGCAGAAGATTAGAAACCAGTATATTTTGTTGCTAACTGATAGCTGTGGAATCTGTAGAGAACTATTTGTAAGCTCCATGTCAGAATGGAGTGCATATCAGAAATGCAACTTTCCATCACCATGCTCTGCATCCTATCATCGGGCCAATTTTGGATCCAATTAACCATCAGGCCATGGATCCCCCCTGCCTTAACCTCCTGAAATAGCCTTCTGTGTGTAACCTTGTCACCTCTGCTTTATAACTTCTTCATCAACTCAATAACATTAATAAAACAAGATTTTCCCTGATCAAACCCATGTTGACTATTCCTGATCAACCCCCTGCCTTTCCCTTTAGATTTTCTCCAATAATTTCCCCATTGCTTATGTAAGAATCAGTGGATGGGTGTTGCCTGGTTTATCACTGGTGCCCTTCTTAATTAAATGAACAGCATTCAATATCCTCCAGTCTTCTGCTATCTCACCTACAGCTAATGAAGGGGCAAATATATCTATCGGCACCCCAGCTCCCTGGATTCCCATAGCAACCTGATATACATCTAATAAGCCCCTGGGGTTTTATGGAACCTCGTGCTTTCCACAAATTTAAAGTCTCTTACTTCTTAATGCCCACCTGTTCCAGACTGTCATTGTTGATCAAAAACGGAGGTGTTTAGTGAGGACTACTTTGCACCTTAGCAAATGAAGAATCAGTTCCCATTTACAGCAAAACCTAAACAACATTCAGTTATGAACTGATAAGTATCAAGTATATTTGTGTTATGAAATGCAATGCTTTTCTCTGGGGAACTGTAACACCACAATGTTGAGAAACTGTACTCTGCACTGTGATATTTTTTTCTTCACTCTATCTGTTGTACTTGAGTTTGGCTTGATTGTATTCATATATAGTATTATTTTGTTTGATTGGCTAGCACACAAACAAAAGCTTTTCACTGTATCTTGGTATACATGACAATAATAAACCTAAACCTGAACAATCCTCAACAAGAAACTGACCCCCAACATTCATTTAGCATCATCATAATGGCTACAAGATCAGGATAGAGACTGGATATCTTGCAGTGACTGACTCACCTCCTGACACCACAAAGTATTCCACCACCTGCATCTGCAAGGCACTGGTCAGAAATGTGATTGAATATTCTCTGTGTAAATGGATGAGTCAATTCAAACAACACTCCAAAGATTTGACACCTTCCAGGACAAAGCAGCACCCTCAATGGTCATCACTTTCCCCACCATCCATTTGTGGCAACATATCAGACGTCTTATGTAAATCTACATATTTTGTCCTTTCTGCATAACATTTTTCCACTCATTTTGTTACCTCTGCAAAGACCCAAATGTGTAGATTTACATAAGACGTAAATGTTCAACAAAACATTTTATTTTGACATCCATATAGACACTTCCTTATTATGCTTTGATTTGTAAAGCTATCTTTTGTAGTCCTTTCGCAAGGAATCCATTATTCTTCCTGCCAATGTTGTTATGCTGTAATCTTCTATCACCCTTCTTAGATATAGATACAGCATTTGAAATTCAGCAGTTCTTTGATATTGTACTATTTACCAATGAATTATTAAATGTAGGAAATACTAGCTCTGGTATCTCTTGATTCTTTTAGAATGTGTGGATATAATCTGTCAGGCCCACAGGTTTTTATCTTCTTTGAGTTTGATTATTTAATATTTCTCCTTTCATTTTACATTGGATATCTCAATTCTAATCTTATTTCAGGAACACATTCACTCTTTGGTAAATAATGAAACAAAATCATTATTTAATATTTTTGCTATTTTGCTAGCTCTGATTTTTATTCTTATCATTTCTTAAAGGTGCTTTTCCAGTTCTGATTTAATGTGTTTCATTATTCATATGCCTGGAGACCATGTTACCTTTTTTTAAAAATTTTAAGCTTCTTGATAATTTAATTACAATTAAATAAAGCTGGGCAGAACTGAAATTCATTAGCAGTTATATCTGGGTTAATTCAGTCAGATTATAGAAAGGCATTTAAGGAACAAAGGTATTTTAATATTCCTGTACTCTGGCCCAAACCCATACAAAGAACATGCCTTAAGGCTTAGAGATTTTTTTTTTAAATTGGACATAGTTATGCAGAAATTAACGTTAGCCAATGTTCAGCAAGGAGCCAATATTACATAATATTTTATTTCTGAACACACTCAGCGAGGAATAATGTGGGAACTGCAGGTGTGTCAATTTCTCTCTTTAAACATCTAAAGCATTAAAGTGAGTTGACAGTTTCAGTAAGAGATTTTGACCCAGAAATGCAAATGTATCTGTCATTGTGTAGTAGAAATAGAAGGATGCGGTGAAGGTAGGGAGGATGTTGGATGCTGGGAGATTAGATGAAGGATGTCAGCAGCAATGATGTACTTTTTAATATATTTTTTATGCAGTAAGTAGCCATTCATCCCATCAAGTCCATGCCACAAGAGCAAAATAGTCTGTTTCAGTTTAGTCTACTGTCACATGTACCGAGGTAGAGCAAAAAGCTTTTGTTCCGTGCTATCCAGTCAGCAGAAAGATGATCCATGATTACAATCGGCCCATTTACAGTGTAAGTATATGGGAATAATATTTAGTGCAAGGTAAAGCCAGCAAAGTCTGATCAAGGATGGTCCGAAAGTCACCAAATAGGTAGATAGAAGTTCAGCACTGCTTATTGGTTGTGGCAGGATGATTCAGTTCCCAAATAACAGCTGGGAAGAAACTGTTCCTGAATCTGGAGGTGTGTGTTTTCATAGAAACATAGAAAATAGGTGCAGGAGGTGGCCATCGGCCCTTCGAGCCAGCACAGCCATTCAATGTGATCACGGTTGATCATCCACAATCAGTAACACATGCCTGCATTCTCCCCATACCCCTTGATTCCGCTAGCCCCAAGAGCTCTATCTAGCTCTCTTTTAAATTAATCCAGTGAATTGTTCTCCACTTCCTTCTGTGGCAGAGAATTTCAGAAATTCACAACTCTCTGGGTGAAAAAGTGTTTCTCATCACAGTTTTAAATGGCCTTTATTCCCTTTATTCTTAGACTGTGGCCCATGGTTCTGAACTCACCCATCATTGGGAACATTTTTCCTACATCTAGCTTCACCAATAGACATAGACAATAGGTGCAGGAGTAGGCCATTTGGCCCTTCGAGCCATTCAATGTGATCATGGCTGATCATCCCCAATCAGTACCCCGTTCCTGCCTTCTCCCCATACCCCCTGACTCCACTATCTTTAAGAGCCCTACCCAGCTCTCACTTGAAAGTATTCAGAGAACCAGCTTTCATTACCCTCTGAGGCAGAGAATTCCACACTCACAACTCTGTGTGAAAAGGTGTTTCCTCATCTCCGTTCTAAATGGGTTACTCCTTATAAGCTTGTCCAGTTCTTTTATAATTTTAGATTTCTATAAGATAACCCCTCATCCTTCAAAGTTCCAGTGAATACAAGCCTTGTCTTTCCAATCTTTCCTCATATGACAGTCCCGAGGATTAACCTCGTGAACCTACGCTGCACTCCCTCAATTGCAAGGATGCCCTTCCTCAAATTAAGAGATGAAAACTGCACACAATACTCCAGATGTGGTCTCACCAGGGCCCTGTACAACTGTAGAAGGACCTCTTTATTCCTATACTCAAATCCTCTCGTTATGAAGGCAACATACCATTAGCATTCTTCATGTTTCTTTTAAACAACAAGCATATCTTTCAGACAAAGGAGAAAAATGGAGCAGCCAGTGCAAATCACATAATCATGGAACACACAAACTGCACGCATATAGTACCCGAGGTCAGGAGCGAACTCAGGTCACTGGAGCTGCGAGGCAATAGCCCAAATTGGTGCATCATCATGCAATGCATCATAGGATCAGGAGGACTCTTGTTTCATGCAACTTCATGCTGCAGATTAGAGAGCACCAGACTGGCTGATCCACGAAATTGTTCCGCAATTGACAAACACAATCATGCAGATTCTTGGAATATGAAACAAAAACAGAATTTCGGAAATATTCAGGTGATTTAAGGCCATCTACCTGAAATGTTAACTCATGTTTCTCAACAGAGACGATGTCTAACCTGTTGAATATTCCCAATATTTCCTGTTGTATCTCGATTATACCTCAAAACTATGAAACATCACTGGAAATAAAAACCGAGATATGAAGCAGACTGTCACCTGTCATACAAAGTCAAAGTTACTACCACTAAATTATATCCTTGCCTTGGAGATATGCTAAAAAAAATTAAATTTCTACAATTTGATAGAATGTGGCAGATGTATTAGTTAGAAATGTCACTGATAATGCATTTTATAATTTCAGTCTGAGATCTGCAGTCAAGAAAGTCTGACTTTCACACCAGGCAGTGAAGAAAGCTAATGGCATGTTGGCCTTCATAACGAGAGGAGTTGAGTGTAGGAGCAAAGAGGTCCTTCTGCAGTTGTATAGGGCCCTGGTGAGACCACGCCTGGGGTATTGTTTGCAGTTTTGGTTTCCAAATTTGTGGAAGGACATTCTTGCTATTGAGGGAGCTATTGTTGGTTCACCAGGTTAATTCCCGGGATGGCGGGACTGTCATATGTTGATAGAATGGAGCGGCTGGGCTTGTATACTCTGGAATTTAGATAGGATCTTGTTGAAACATATAAGATTATTAAAGGATTGGACATGCTAGAGGCAGAAAACATATTCCTGATGTTGGGGGAGTCCAGAACCAGGGGCCACAGTTTAAGAATAAGGAGTAGGCCATTTAGAACAGAGATGAGAAAAAACTTTTTCACCTAGGGAGTTGTGAATGTGTGGAATTCTCTGCCACAGAAGGCAGTGGAGGCCAATTCTCTGGATGCTTTCAAGAGAGAGTTAACTACAGCTCTTAAAGATCGCACGGCACGGACTGGAAGGGCCGAGAGGGCCTGTTTCCGTGCTGTAATTGTTATATGTTATATCGCGGAGTCAGGGGATATGTTGAGAAGGCAGGAACAGGTACCGATAGTGAATGATCAGCCATGGTAATATTAAATGGCTCGAAGGGCCGAATGACCTACTCCTGCATCTATTGTCTATTGTCTGGATTTATATTTGAAAAATAATCAAGGGTAAGTATTTCTATTTTCAACTGTTTCATTACTTAGATCAGAAACCTTTCTATAAATGAGATCTAAGTTATAATGTTCAGGGTTGGCACAGTGGGCAGGGTTATTTGATACATTTCTGCAGACCAAATACCTTATTCCTCTGCCAAAGAGGAAAAATCTGGAATTGTCCGAAATTTGAAATAAAAACTAAAAATAATGGAAATACTCATGGGGTTGGACAGCGTCTGTGGATATAGAAATAGAGCGAACATTTCAAGCCAATGACTTTTCATCAGAACTGGATAAGTGAGCAAATTAATGTTTGTGTTGCACAGAGGGGAGAGAGGGAGGGAACAGAAAGAATGTGTTTGATAGGCTGGAGATGTGATATAAATACTGTTGATGTCAACCAAGAGATGGCGACCAAGGCTTGTTAATCACAGGTGATCTGTCTGGTGGAGTGCATATAGGTGGAGATGAAAAATTGGAGCGAAATAGAGAAAAAGGTTTACTGTCCAAACTATTTAGTGCGAGATATTGACGTTGCAGGAAGTCTGAAATAAAATAAAACGCTGGAAATAAGTTCAAATTCAAGTTCAAGTGAGTTTATTGTCATGCGTCCCTGATTGGACAATTAAATTCTTGCTTTGCTTCAGCACAACAGAACATAGTAGGCATTGACTACAAAACAGATCAGTGTGTCCATATACCATTACATACGGAAATACACACATGAATAAATAAACTGATAAAGTGCAAATAACAGATAATGGATTATTAATGTTCAGAGTTTTGTAAATAATCAACTTTTGACAGTTGTTAGAGAGAGAAAAACGGAGTAAATACTTAAGATGGATGACATTCAATAGACTATGCCAGCTTTGAGACAACAGTAAAGGCAGATTGCCTGAACTTATTGATTTCAGTTTTCAGCTCCGAGTGTGCCTGTGATGGAAGATGAGATACTGTTTTTTGAGTTGGTAACAAGAAACTGTAATGAATCATACTGTTGCTGGATTTACCAGACACCATTCTTTAAAGGTTTGGAGTTATTTAAATATAACTCATTAGTAGGACATCAGATGACCCAGTCATACTCACGAACATGGTACAACAGTATTTATTGAAAGGCCCTTATAATACACTGCAGCATGTTGATTCAGCTGTGTAGCAGCGTAGACGAGTTGGGTTACGATAATATTAGCAATATAGTAGGCGGAGTTTCTAATAATATAGCACTACATTGGTTAGTAAGTGAAGTAACGAATCTACATCTTTCCTTGTAGAAATAAAAGTGAATCACATCTAAATATAGGTGACCTATAAGAATAAACACACTACTATGTGATGACTGAATAATACAGTACCCAAAACGCTAATAGGACGTACAGATGGTTTAAACACAATCCCCGTATCTACAAACCCGTCCCGCGCATGTGTGGTATAGATCCACATATCCTCCCTTCACTGGGGCAGTAACCGGGGACCCATGCAGGGAGAGCACTGGAGACACGGGGGCGTGATCACGGCGAAGCCAGAGAGCGGGGCACCGATCGTTGTGGTGAGCGTGTAGGGGGCATAGCCAATTGTCTGCAGCAGCAGAGCACGAGGGAAGAGACAGTCCGACAGTAGAAGGGTAGATTGGATGCTAGGCTTCTGGATATGAGACCGCAGGATGTGGTTCCTTCACAGGAAGGAGATGTTGACGGTTGTGTCTGTAAATTCCTCCGTCGGTGTTTACCAGGTAAGAGTGCTGCTCTTTTGCAGGGCTGTGGATGTGACCGAAACGGCCATAGCCCTTGTCAGTCTGAAGGCGAATAACTTGCCCACTGGAGAGAGGTTTAAGTGGTTTGCTGGAGTTTTCTAAAAATCGCTTCTGGGCATCGCATTTCAGTTGGAGTTGTTTTTGGGGAACGGACCTGTGAATGGGAGGTGAATGAACCTGTGGCTGCAGCAGCTGCCAGGGCATGGGCAGGGCAGCAAGGGTCTGCTGAGACATCAGGCATTGGGCTGGAGACCCCAGTATTGGGTCATGGGCGATGTTCCTTAAGTTGGGCAGGTCGAAGAACACAGCTGATTTAGCAAGGTGTGAGTGCTCCATTAATTGTTTGGCCCGTTCTGCGAGTCCATTGGACTGTGGAAATTCAGGACTGCTGGTGACATGGCGAAAATCCCATCGTTGAGCAAAGGTTTTGAAACACTGGCTGGTGAACTGCCTTTATCAGACAGGAGGCGTTCAGGGGCGCTGTGTACGGAGAAGTGGCGTGACAGCTTTTGGATGACTGTATCGGATGTGATGTTTTGGAGTAGGTCAATTTCGAACCAGCCCGAATACGAGTTAATAAAAATCAGATAGTGTTTTCCATGCCACTCGCATATGTCGGTAGTGAGTGTGGACCATGGCAGAGGAGGAACAGGGTGTGAGAGCAAGGGCTGCTTCTGTTGGTGTGGCATTAGGCTTTTCCAGACAGTGCAGGCTTCAACTTTTCGGCGTATATACTCAGTCAACCCTGGCAGGTAAAACATGCTCTTTGCTCATTGTAAGGTCGCTTCCACACCGGGATGGCCCCTGTGGACGGCATCAAAGTACTTGTCCTGGGATGACTGCTTTGTGACCCTTAATTATGACCCTTTCCGGTAGCACCAATTTGTTGCGAACCAGGTAGTATCGGAGAATCGCAAGTGGGGCACTATGTTGTTTTTCCGGCCAGCCCAGCCGGATGACTGAGGACAGTAGTTGTAGAGTTGTATCTGCAACCAAGTGCTCTGCCAGTCTGCATAGGCATTGAGTAGGTACGTACTATACCATCATTACTGTGAACTGGTCTTGTTCTGACAGCTGTTGTTCGCAGGTTTTACGTGGAGCTCTTGATAGCGTGTCACCTAGGTGCATGTCCTTGCCCTTTTTGTAGACTATGGTGAAACACTGTAGCTGCATCATCATCTGTTGCAGGCGAGCTGGAGCAGCATGAATGGGTTTGTTCAGAATAGTGACCAGCGGCTGGTGGTCTGTTTCAACAGTCATGGACTTGCCAAAAATATAGACCTTGAACTTCGTGCAGGCAAAAACCACGGCAAGTGCGGTGCTGGCTCGAAGGGCTGAATGGCCTCCTCTTGCACCTCTTTTCTATGTTTCTATGTAATTCCTTTTCGGGTGCAGGAGGCGTAATCAATAGGTCTGCAGTCTCCTTCAGTGGAAGTCTGTGGGTAAGCAGCACCGTCCATATTGGGATTCATCACACATGAGCATTACCAGTAACCAAAGCAAAATAGGGCTTTCAAAGGCTCTCTGGTGTTGTGGGTACCAGGACCAGGCAGTGTCCTTGTGAGTCAGTTGTGGCAGGGGAGCAGATATTTTGCTGAGGTTGGGAATGAATTTCCCCAAGTAGTTGACCATTCCCAGGAATCTCTGTAAACTCGTAATGTCAGTGGGAGCTGGCATCTCGTTGATAGCAGCGGTCTTGGATAGGTCCGGTCTGAAGCCATCACTGATGAATACGTGTCTGACATAGTTGACCTCCTTGACACAAAATCTTTATTTTAGAGGGTTGAGCATGAGATGGATGTCTTTAGCACAATCTAGTACTTTTTCCACGTTGGCATCATGTTCGGCCGTGTTGCGTCCCGCAACAGGAAAATATAATCGACAATTATGGTGCATGGATGCCCCGCAAATAATTGTTCCATCGTGTGTTGGAATACCTCACTAGCAGTGTTGATGCCAAAGGGCATCCGAAGAAATTTATAACGGCCAAAGGGGGTGCTGAAAGTGGTGAGATTGGACGAGCCAGGAACCAACGGGATCTGCCAGAACAAATTTTCGGCATTCAGAACAGAAAACATGGATGCACTGCCTATCTGAGCAGCAACTTCCTCTACTGTACGCATTGGGTAGTGTGGTCTGATTGCTGTGTTCAGGTCTCTGAGGTTGATGCAGATTTGGATTTCTTCCTTGTTCTTCTTTGTTGCAATGACACCCAGGGACACCATCCACTGGAGCTCATTGTATATTCTGTCGTGCATAGCATGTGGAAAGCTGTGTGGTGCTTGGACCTCAGGTAAGACATTTGGATCAGTGGTGATGTGTATTTGATGGGCAGCTTTCCAAGCTTATCATTAAATAGTTCTTTGTATTGTGAAAGTATCTGCTGGGTGGAGCCCTCAGTGGGAGATATTTGATGGACAGCAGGCCCAAAAGTAACCAGTCGTAGATCCTGGCATGTGTTATTGCCAAGCAGAGTTGTAGCTTTCCCATGGACAATGATACACTTCAGTTTGTGAGCTTGTGAATCCAGGCGACAATTCAGTTCAGTCTCTCCAAGTGGGAGCAGTTCCCCTCCCCCGCAGGCTAGCAAAGTGGTCGAAGTGTTTGCAATACATTCAGTGTTACGGATTCATTTAAATTCAGATAATGACATGACATTGCACTTGGCACCAGTGTCGATCTTTGCAACAGTGACGCTCTTGTTGACGAGCAGAGAAACCTCAGGGTCAAGTTGCTTGCTAGTAGAAGCAATCAGCGACTTGATGTTATGACTGTTATCTTCATGCTCTGGGAGCAGAACAGTAGAAGGCACTTCTAGCTCCTGGTACTCGTTATCAGTAGCTTCATGTTTTAACAGGTGCACACAGGCTGCCTTGGGAGTGCGCGAGCCATCCATCAATGGCAGCATTTCATGAAGCGATTCATTTTCTTGCAATAGTGGTAATTTTTTCCGAAAGCAAAGCAGAGTTCACAAACTGGAGGATGGGAGCTGTCACAGTTAGAGCACTGTTCGATAAATCTCTGAGGCTGTCGAGGTGACATGTGGGGTTGTGAACGGCGGTTACGGTAGGAGGTTCAGTAGCATCAACACTGTACGAGGAATGTGGCCTAAGGCCCAATGACTTTGTGTGAGAAACTGTTAGTTCAGCAATCCTGTTCAGCTCGGGCCAAGGTCAGTTCAGTATTTCATCTCGCACCTTATCACTAAGCAAGCCTCCCACCAGTCTGTCGCAGATGAGTTCATCGCACAAATTCCCAAAACAGCAGCATGCAGCAATGTGTTTCAGATCACTAATGTAATTTTCTACAGGCTCACGTTGCTGTTGGTAATGAGCAGAAAACTTAGTACGTTCAAGTATGGAGTTGGCACGAAGATCACACAGCTGTCAGAACTTAGTGAGGAGGACCACAGGATCATCAATAGTTTCAGCAGGTACCACAATCTGGTTGTTATGATGTATAACTGCAGGCACGTAGTCGAAACGCTCTGCTCGCTTCATTGCTTCAGGGCCAGCGATGTTGAGCAGTATAGAAGCACGCTCTTCTGGTGTAGTGTTACGATGAGCAGCACGAATGTAATGGTTGTAATCATGCTCAAAAATGCACCAACGTCCAGCAATGTCCAAGTCAAAGATCAGAGGGTCTGGCCAGTGAAGTGAGCTGGCTATGGCAGTGCGAGTGAATGGGTGAAAACAAAATACAGGGGATAAAACCCGATATACTTTAACACAGAGTGGGTTACCAACGACTTCTGACACCATGTCAGATGACCCAGTCATACTCACGAATATGGTACAACAATATTTATTGAAAGGCCCTTATAATACACTGCAGCATGTTGCTTCAGCTGTGTAGCAGCGTACACTGCCAGCATGAGTTGGGATACGATAATATGAACAGTGTAGTAGATGGAGCTTCTAATAATAAAGCACTACATTGGTTAGTAATTGAAATAACCAATCTACAGGACTCACACAGAATTGGAAGGTGAATTGAATTTAGATGTGGCACAATATTAATCCCTGTTAATTTGAGTAGAGAACAATCTTGCTTGGGGAGCAAGGATCCATTCATCTGATCCAGTCAGTTTTCCAATGGACAATTGAAACAAAGGTAACTGCTTTTACAATCAGTCAACGAGTCAGACAGCATGTAAATAGGCCCTTCAGCCCAGCTTGCCCAAACTTCCCCATTATACTAGTCCCACGGCCTGCGTTTGGCCCATATCTGAAAATTTTCTATCCATGTACCTATCCAAATGTATTTAAATGCTGTTATAGTTTCTGCCTCTACTTTTTCCTCTGGTAGCTCATTCCAAATATCCACCACAGAGGTGTGAGAAAGTTACTCCTCAGATTCTTATTAAATCTTTCACCTCTCACCTTAAACCTATGTCCTCTGGTTCTTGATTTCCCTATTCTCTGTAAAATAATCTGTGCATTTACCCTATCTATTCCCCTCATGATCTCATACACCTCAATATGATTACCTTTCATCCTCCTATGCTCAAAGGAACACAGTTGTACATAATCAAATGAAACTGTATTGTTTAAAACATTGCACATTTTTTAGTAAATAGCAGCATGAAACATTTTAGTAATTAGCATGCATGAAATATTAACAGTTTCAATCCTGTTAGGTCATGCTGGCAGGAGTGCTCACCGGGGTATAGTGGATATTTTAGGTCTTCTTGGCATCCATTAAAGGGAAATATGCAATAGCTCTGCTTCTTAGAATAAGACTTCTAGACACCAAGATTTTGGGCATCACTTCCTGCACAGTGTGAAGCCTGGGGGAGGACCCATGTTTACAGCCAGACTCCTTTTAAATTCCATGAATATGAAGTTGTTAACACTAACAAACCCTGGTGTTCTGAAATTAAGACTTAATTAGGAATAATCACCCATGAGACAAAACTGCTAAAAGTCCTTTGAAAACCTCTAGGCCAATTCAATCAGTGTCAAAAAGTAAGTGTGCAATCTAATTGCAAATAGAACTGAGCTGTTTACAATTGTGCATAATGTGAGATTGTTCCATTCTGATCTCCGTGACCTGCTCTTCCAAATCTACCATTCACTGACGTTCTCATAGCATTTTGTCATGTAACCCCAGCACCTGTATTACCTGTCTTTTTACCTTTTCCCTTTCCACAAGCCTACAACTTGTTCTTCACAGCATACAAGAACCTTTCCCTTGATATCTGCAATTCTCTATTAAACTTCAATCAACAGTACAGGTTCATGGCAAGACTGGACCCATCTCCCAGCAAAGGTAGACATCAAACTTTCCTATCCTCATATATGCTTCTGGGACTGGGATTGTATGGACCTCAAGGCACTGGAAAAATAACATGAACACTGTGCCAGCAATGCCCTTCCAACATCATATGTTGATAGATTGGAGTGGTTGGGCTTGTTTACTCTGGAATTAGAAGGATGAGAGGGGATTTTATTGAAACATATAAGATTATTAAGGGTTTGGACATGCTAGAGGCAGGAACCATTTTCCAAATCTTGGTAGAGTCCAGAACCAGGGGCCATAGTTTAAGAATGAGTGGTAAGCCATTTAGATAGGAGATTAGGAACAACTTTTTCACACAGAGAGTTTTGAGTGCGTGGAATTCTCTGCCTCAGAGGGTGGTGGAGGCTGGTTCTCTGGATGCTTTCAAGAGAGAATTAGATAGAGCTCACAGGGATAGCGGAGTTAAGGGATAGCGGAGTTGAGGGATATGGAGAGAACACAGGACTGACCGTCATCACATCTGGAGATTTCTCCACTACAGCTCCAATCCCTTACTTTACATTTTTATCTCTTACCAATGATCCATAAGCAGTATTTTCCTGGTACCCATTATTTCTACCTCCTGTTGCCCCAGTGGACCTATCTCCCTATGCTTTGTCCCATTATTATATTAAGGTATCAACTAATCTCGCTAAAATTGCAAGCTTGATAAAAATGTCTCCTTAATAATGAAACAACATGGTAACTAAGAATTATAAAAAAGATCATATCAAAGAATATGTATCTTTTCATTTAGATCTATTAAATTTATGATGCCTACAACTGGGAGCTATAATGGCATTGGTTTACTCGATAAATGGTTGTAATGGAATCAACAGACACAATGAATTTACAGAGTTACAGGTACAGCCATGCTGTGGGTACTAGACTAGAGCAAGCAGTAACAAAATAGTAATATCCATTATCTCACTATAAACTAGAAAATTGTTTTCGTAACAAATAATGACAATGACCTATTAAACTATTGTTGAGATTGCAAATTATTTAATAAGATTGAAAATTGAGCCTTCTGCTGATAGCAATGCGTTAGTTGATTTACTGTAATTACTATGTATTTTGGGAAGAAGGTAATTAAGTCCAGATTTTGTTTTGTGAGTATAAACAATGGGTGAATTCATAAAATTAATTAACGTGATGGCTATGGAAACATTTAAAAGCAGACAGAGCAGTGGGACATTCATCTTCTTGACAGGAAACACAATGATTTAACTTTTCAAAACGTACTTTAATGGTGTTTTCTGAAGTTATGTTCAATTTTGTTCTAACAAGATGAGCCAACATTATCACAGCATGGGGGAAGTGAACAATACAGTAAATGCAATCACCTTGTGATCCTTTTATTGTTCTTTATTGGTGAACTTCCAAGGATCTGGAAATAAAATTGCAACAAGGTTTTCCACCATTGTGAGCATTTATTCAACAATAAAAAAAACTTCAATTTATGTTGGCAAATCATCATAAGGGACAATCATAGGGTCCGTTCCATTGAAAATCAAGAACGGAGGAACAGTTATCAAGGACAGAGAGGAGCAATCAGTGCGATGGAAGGTGCTACCAACAGTGCCTATTTAAAGACACTGAATTACCAATAATGTGGAAGTTATGGATGAGGCCAGGAAGGACTTCTGCCTTATCTATTTAAAAAAAATCATATCCAAAGGAAGATAAATTGATTCCCCTAGGTGACTTTAACCCAAAATGGTTTACCACTGTAACTGTCCTTCACATCAAGGCAGCAGTTAAGACATGATAAAGCTGATATCAATGGGCATCAAAGGGAAATAATTCCAGTGGTTGGAGTCATATCCCACCAAATCGAAAATTGGTTTGTTGGTGGAAATCCAGCAAAGGAAATGCCAGGAATATGTCAGGTAGGCCCAATTATCTTCATTTACAACCTCAATGACTTTCCTTCCACTATGTCAATGGTCGAGATGTGCATTGATAATTGCACATTGTTTAATTTAATTTGCAACATCTCACCAAATGATGCTCGGCAATGCTTCAGGCATCAATGGATAAACAACATTTGGGCACAGACCGATCAATGATAAAAGATGCTTGTACCACAAAATTGCCAAGCAATGACGATCTTCAACCCTGATCTGGATACCCCATAGCTGCTATCTGGAAGTCAGAATGACAATTGTATACTTCCCTGGAAGTGCATACTTTCAACCCACACTCATCATCATATATACATGCAACCATTATTACCACTCTACGCCCATTTCCTTGCTTCCTTCCACCATTGGCACATATCTGCTGATGCGTGTACCATTTGCAACATTAATTGTTTTTGTACTTATGTACTGTATTTGTCTGGCCAACAACACCTTCAAACACAGAACTTCTACCTCCAAAAAGGATAAGGACGGTTGCACACAATCATATTTGGAAATATATTGATGTTCCTACATCATTACAGAGTCTAAATCCCCCCAACACCCTCCCAACAGTACTCAGCAATCTTCACCAGAAGGACTGCAGCAATTCAAAAAGACAGCATAAAACCACCTTCTTTCAAACAATTAGGAATAAATGCTGACTTGAAACATGAAACCCGGACTTCCAGTGGCGCCATGGAGTAGGAAGCAGGCGTCCGCTTTAGCTACGCACCTGAAATGCGCTAAAAAGCCTGAAAAGAAAAATGGGACCGATTTAAAAAACACTCACCGGGAGATACCTGACGTCGCATAAGTGACGTCATCAGAAATCGCCACAAATTGATGGGATACCAGTACTTTTAAATGCAAAAACAGGCTTTACCAATGGTACTTCATACAAGAACAAGAACCAGACTGCGGGTCGCTCAAGAGTCAGAGAAAACAACCCCTGATGAATCTGAGGAGGAATCTGAAGGACAAAGATTTATTGCTGCTATGGAAGGAAAAGTAAAAGAAGAAGAACAATCTTTAAGACAAGCGATGGCAAAGGACTTTGGTGAGATTTTGAATAAGCAGCTTTCCCAGCTGTCCACTCAGCTGGCAAAGTTAGAATGAAGAATGGATGCCCAGAACAATGATATTTGTGAAAAAATCGGTCTCTACAAGATCGTATTGTAGAAGTAAATACCGATTTACAAGAAGAAATCAAACTGGTTGAAGAGGATCTCAGTAAAAAGCTGGAGCCCATTCTCCTTACTTCAACAGAACAAAACAAAGCTATTAAAGATCTGGAAGTTACAAGGGTCTCGACCCGAAACGTCGCCTATCTCCTTCGCTCCTTAGATGCTGCTGCAACCCGCTGAGTTTCTCCAGCTTTTTGTGTACATCTACTACGGCTATGTCTGATACGATGCAAAGAATGAAGGAAGACCTAGACCAAGTTTCTGGGCAACTGGCCAGAATGACCGACAAATGTCTAGATCTCGAAGCCCGGTCCAGACACCAAAACTTAAGAATTGTTGGAGTGAAAGAAGGGAAGGAAACTGGAAAAGACCCTTGGGTTTTCACTGCCAACTTACTTCAACAAGTATTCAGTCTGTCTGAGAGACCCAAAGTGGATGTAGCATATCGAGTTCAGAGAGCATACTCAAGGATCGGAGCTCCACCAAGACAGATTATCCTGAAACTTTATGACATAGCAGTTCTTGAAGACATCATGAAGAAAGTGACAACCGGAAAAAACCTGATGTTCGAAGGAGAAACTTCGGATTCTTCAGAGATAACGCAGCAGAGGTGGCGAAGAACATACCCTTTTTACGAAGACCCGTCTGATTCTCAAAGGCATTCCAAACCTGATATACGGAATAATGTGTCCCGCCAAAATTGAGGGTCACATATGATGACTCGGAGCATTTTGTATTGACCCAGAAGCCGCATTCAAATACGCACAAGACTTTTAAAAAAGCATTCTTAAGGATAAGTAGAATGCTACGGCTCTGCTTAATTAGCAGGACTAAACCACATGTTCAATGTGTATGTTTTATATATATTCATAAGGGGCAGATTGAGAGAATATGTTTCTTTAAATAAAAAGATATATAAAAGCTGCAGATAAGATGGCTGACAAACTTGCACGTGCTAATGTCTAGACACCCTTATCATGGATAGATTGGAACGTAAGCGGATAGAATGTTCAAGGCCATCGTTTTTACTAAGGAAAGGTTCAAGAAGCTGGAATCATGCAGCATAGAAAACAAATTAAATATAGCGGAACGTAATAATCTACTAACAAATTATATAATTAATTATATCATTAACGCATAAATAATTGTACTAAACCATTTATTTTAACCTAAAACCTAACGTTATAAACAAATAATGATCCATTCCTCTTTAAAGCTAACACTGAATAGCTTCTAGATTTGTGACCTCTAGTTAAGGTTCATTGTATCGGTATATATTAAAAATATGGTTAATCGATTTGTGGGGGCAAGCTTCCAGAAACTGTTAGGCCAAAGCGAGAATCACCCAAGCTTGTAAGGAGCCAGTAAAAGAGAGACTGAGACGAGCCTGACAGGCAGCCAAGACGCTGATTCTGTTTTCAGTTAACCCCTTCCAGCCAGATGATTCTCAATTGAGTATGAGGTAGTTAATTAAAATTGGGTATTTAAATAGTAAGTACCTACTCAGACCGAGTTAAGAAATGTAATCCTCTTAGAGGAATTTATTCATAATGTCACAGCCTTTGACACTGTTTAAAACAGGATTATTAATAAGCAATAAACTTTTTCTTTTAATTTAAAAACAGCATTTAAATAGTAAGTACCTATTAAGTTCAACCTATTAGATGAACTACTTATAGTACTTGCTTGGTTGTTTTTTCTGTGAATATATTATCCGGTTCTGGCCTGTTCTTTCTCTTCTATAATACTAGTTTGTAAGGGGCGGAGATAAATGAGATTTACATCTACGGAAGATTACATAAATTCTTCCACCATTTTGTAGTCTCACACAGTATTTCTATACTCTTATATTATTTATGTTATTAAGCACTTTTTTTGCTTTTTCTATAGCTGGCACCTTTCTTTGGGATATACCTTCAGTGTTCACCCAACACCCAGAAGGTTGAGTTATTGTGTTGCACCATCTGAAATAAAGGAACCAATGTAAGTTATAATGCAAGACGACCCTCTGTAGAAAACTGGAGGAATTACGTTTTGTAGCTGGAATATTAGGGGCGCTAATGAGCCAATTAAAAGGGGTAGGATTCTTGCCCAATGAAAATCACTCAATGCCGACGTAATATTTTTAAAGGAAACGCATCTTAAAGTTCAAGCTCAGACCAGGCTGAAGGTCAATTGGATAGGTCAAACATATGACTCCTCCTATCTCTCCAAATCCAGAGGCACTGCAATTATAATCCATAATGGCATACCATTTGAACATAAAAACACCATTGCAGACAAAGAAGGGAGGAATATCATAGTCTCTGGAGAGATACATTCTACCCCACTTACCATGGTAAATATGGTTTATGGTCTATCGTTGACAACCCACAATTTGTTAATAAAATCTTGAATATAATTTCTGAGTCCACGCAGCAAAACGTAATAATTGGGGGAGATTTCAATTGCGTTTTGGATCAATACCTTGATAAATCTGCTCAACAAAAGAGACATAATACAAAATCAAAATCCAGTGAACTATTAAATATGTATATAAAAAATACAAACATAATAGACGTATGGAGGATTGCAAACCCTTCCAGAAGAGAATACTCTTTCTACTCATCAGTACATAAAACCTATACACGCATTGACTATTTTCTAGTGGACACTAAATTAATACTCTTCGCAACTAACCCTAAATACCATTATAGTATTATTTCCGATAATTCTACACTAACCTTTTCCTTAAAATTAGAAGGAATGTTTAATAAAAAATCGTTCTGGAGGTTTAATCCTCAAATACTAAATAATCTGGATTGTTGTAAGTACTTAAAACAACAGGTGGAACTCTTTTTCGAGACCAAGGCTACCCCAGATATCTCGCCCTCCCTATTATGGGAATCTTTTAAGGCTTTTATTAGAGGTTCTATCATTTCATTTCAAGCATATCAAAATAAAAAGAATAGGATGGAACAATTGCAACTAGAAGAACAGATCAGACAACTTGATTTTAAAAACGGGATAGATCAGACTATAGATAAACACAACAAGATAGCAATATTGAAATTTAAGCTAAACCAAATTCTATCTGCAAGAGTTATTAGATTATTTAAAAGTACAAAACAGGAAAATTTCGAATTTGGCGGCAAACCACACAGACGTTTATCACGGCAGCTGAGAAACGTTGAAAAGGAACATACTATCCTAAAAATTAAATCAGATAAAGGTGAACTGTTAACGCTTCTAAAAGACATTAATGAAAGATTTGCCCAATTTTATCAAAACTTATACACATCCAAAACATCAACAGAGAGCAGAAAAATTACAAACTTTCTTCACAACTGTAAACTTCCAACACTTAATCCGCTGGAACAAGAGGAATTTGGAATACAGATTTCAATTAAAGAAATAGAAGAAACAATCAACTCACTGAAGAATGGTAAAACACCAGGACCAGACGGGTTTAGTAACAAATTTTATAAAAGATTGTACGAGGTAATTTCCCCACATTTATACGATCTTTATACATATGCATTTAAACTATTACATTTATACCCAAAAATATAAAGATCTAAAAGACCCGGGATCATACAGAGCAATCGCCCTGTTAAATATAGATCAGAAAATACTAGCCAAAACTTTGGCAAGAAGATTAAGTAAATACTTTAATAAATTAATACATTCGGATCAAACGGCGTTTATACCCAAGAGACATTTGTTTAACAATTTGAGATGCCTTTTTTAACATAATGTACTCACACATAATTAAAGAAGAATACTTATCAATTATTTCATTAGATGCAGAAAAAGCAATTGACCAAGTAGAATGGAAGTATCTTTTCACAGTACTGCAAAAATTTCAGATGGGAGAAAATATTATTTCATGGATAAAATTGTTATATGATAAGCCGCTGCCAGAATACTAACTAAATATATACTCTCTTCTAAATGTCAACTATCCAGGGGCAATAGACAGGGATGTGGATTATCACCCCTGTTATTTACCCTTGCGATTGAACCTCCAGCGGAAAGTATAAGCGTACATCCGAACATTCGCGGCTATAATACTAAACACTCCAATAATAAAAAATCATTATATGTAGATGATGTATTATTATATATCACCAATTCCCAAGTTAGCATTCCAAATATATTAAATCTTATAGAGGAATTTGGTTATTTTTCAGGATATAGAATAAACTGGAACAAAAGTGAAATTATGGCAATAAAACCTCAAGAGCCAACACACCTTTTAAAATTCCCTTTTAGAATTGCTACAAAAAAATTTAAATATCTGGGTGTTCAGGTAACCAGAAAATATACTTTTCTATTCAACGCAAACTTCCCGCCTTTAGTTATTAAATTAAACACTCTTATTCAATTTTGGAAAACACGTCCGATGTCTCTAATAGGCAGAATAAATGCTATAAAAATGATCTTCCTCCCACAAATTCTCTATTTAATTCAATCAATACCGATATACCTACCTAAAATATTTTTTTTTAATCTTGAATCTCGGATTACAAATTTTATCTGGGATTATAAAACACATATAATTCATAAACGACATCGATGTAAACCCAAAGAAATGGGCGGATTGGCTCTCCCCAATTTCTTATACTATTATTGGACATTGAATATTAAAAATGTAATTTACTGGCTACTAATAGTGGAGAGAGAGGATTGCTTGCCTTTTAATATAGGCGCGATTCTTCTCTCCCCAACAAAGCTGAAGAACACACTATATGAGAAAAATCCGATTATTCACAGCACTCTACGAATCTGGAGACAAGTAAAATCAACTTTTAAACTAAGACATGTATCTCTTCTCTCACCAATAGCTAATAACCCTTTGTTCAAGCCATCTATTATAGATAAAATGTTTACTTATTGGGAAAGACTAGGAATTTAAAAATGTGGAGATCTCTACGAGATGGGAACTCTTCTGTCATTTCAGGAATTACAGTTGAAATACCACCTGAAAGGTAATCAATATATCAGATATCTTCAAATTCGAGACTATTTGACAACATATACCCATGACTACCAAACTCTGCTGCCAGATATATTAGATGAATGTATGAATAGAATCTCAGAGTCAAACAATTTAACATCATATTTGCATAACACCCTTCTAAATATAGAAATTCCATCGTCAGACACAATTAGAAGAGACATGGAAGAGGAACTAAGCCTAAATATTCTAAAAGATAGATGGGAAGAAAATCTTTTATATATACACAACTGTTCGATTAATGTTAAACATACTTTAATTCAATTTAAAACACGGCACAGACTCTACTATTCAAAGACTAAAGTGAATAAGATCCTTTCAAATGTATCTCCTATTTGTGACAAATGTCTCCTTCAAGAAGCAACTACAACACATTTCTTTGCCTCTTGCATAAAACTACATAACTTTTGGAAAGGAATTTTTGAAATTTTCTCAAAAACATTAAAAACAAAACTGGACCACCACACGGAACTGATTATTCTCGGAACCTCAGAAGCCTGCCCTGAACTATCCATATTTCGAAGACGTTTCCTTAATTAACGGCAAAAAAACTTACATTCTGGAAAAATACATCTGCCCCTACTGTTAAAATGTGGATTACAAACATGTTTGAGAGGCTACATCTTGAAAATATGAGACTTGTCTTAGCAGTAAAACCAGAGCAATTTTCGAAGACATGGACACCATTTATTGATTCATTACAAGGATAGTATGGTGCAACACAATTTTGGAATTAAATTGAATTACAGTTTGGGTGATGGGTGGGGAGAAATACGAAGCAGGTATATCATCACTTTTTGTTTTTCTTTTTGTTTTTGTCTTTTTATTTTTTTCTTATTTCTGTTACTTATTCACTCTTCGGCTACACCAATTTGGTAGTCTCGGGATTCTATTCTTGCACATTTACTTCCTCTCTCTTGTTTTTTTCTTTCTTCTCCTTTCTCATCTTTAGCTAAAGATTAAAATTGATGCTGTACAATAAATGTATTATGTCATATGCCGCGGTTTATACTTTTGTACACTGCTTCTAATAAAAATAAATAAATAAATAAAAATTAAAATGAAACATGAAACTCATACCCAAGAAACCAGTGAAACTGTCACAGCGGTAGAGTTACTGCCTGACAGCACCAGAGACCTGGTTTGAGTACTGACAACGGTTGCTGTCTGTATGGGGGGTTGCACAAAAAGCTGGAGAAACTCAGCGGGTGCAGCAGCATCTAAGGAGCGAAGGAGATAGACGACGTTTTGGGTCAAGACCCTTCTTCAGACTGTCTGTATGTTCTCCCCATAACTGGGTGGGTTTTTCCTAGTTGCTCCAGTTTCCTTCCACATTCCAAAGGCATACATGTTTGTAGGTTAATGGGCTTCGGTAAGATTGTAAATTGTTCCTAGTGTGTAGGTAGTGGACAGGGATCGCTGATCGGCGTGGAGTCGGTGAGCCGATTGACCTGTTTCTGCACTGTATCTCTAAGCTAAACTAAAAGAAAATACAGCTCCACTGCCATTGTTGTTCAAAACATAAATTATTTTTCCACTTTTCTTACATTGGTAACTAATTGGAACTGTGTTTCTTTGCACACTTATCAAAGCTTGTTGTAAAATTGCACACTCCTATTGCTTCCTAACCTTCTTTGTTATAAGTGCATGAACAACCCAAAACTTCTGCTGTCCATTGTAGCTAAAATTCCTCAGTCTTGCAACCATTGAGATAAATCTTGTCAGCACACTCTAAAGGACCTTCACATCATTCTTAAACTAATGTGACCAGAACAGAATGTGATAATCCAGCTGTTATCAAACCAGAACTTTGAGAAAAATTAGCATAGCTTCCATGTTTTTGTACTCAGCGCCTTTTGGCAGTTCAAGGCTCCAAATACTTTGTGAACTATTCTCACTGTAAGTTCTCCAAGATTTGATGCTCTATGAACATGAATCACCAGGTCTCACTGATCCAACACATTCTTTAGAACTCTGCCTTTAAGCTATTATTGTTTCTTCCCATCTCTTCTGCCAAAATGCAACACACTTCTTTCCATTCAGTGTGTAGGAAGGAATTGCAGATGCCGGTTTACACCGATGGACACAAAATGCTGGAGTAACTCAGCTGATCATACAGCATCTCTGGATAAAATAATTAGTGACGTTTCGTGTCTAGACCCTTCTTCTTCAGAATGAAGAAGGGTCTCGACCTGAAACTTCATCTATTACTATTCTCCAGAGATGCTGAGTGACCCATTGAGTTAGTCCAGCATTTTAGACAATAGAAAATAGACAATAGGTGCAGGAGTAGGCCATTTGGCCCTTCGAGCCAGCACCGCCATTCAATGTGATCATGGCTGATCATCCCCAATCAGTACCCCATTCCTGCCTTCTCCCTATATCCCCTGGCTCTGCTATTTTTAAGAGCCCTATCTAGCTCTCTCTTGAAAGCATCCATAGAACCTGACTCCACCGCCCTCTGAGGCAAAGAATTTCACAGCCTCACCACTCTCTGTGAGAAAAAGTGTTTCCTCGTCTCCGTTCTAAATGGCTTACTCCTTATTCTTAAACTGTGGCCCCTGGATCTGGACTCCCCCAACATCGGGAACATGTTTCCTGCCTCTAGTGTGTCTTAGCCCTTAACAATCTTATATGTTTCAATGAGATCTCCTCTCATCCTTCTACACTCCAGAGCGTATAAGCCCAGCTGCTCCATTCTCTCAGCATATGACAGTCCCGCCATCCCGGGAATTAACTTTGTAAACCTACACTGCACTCCCTCAATAGGAAAAAATGTCCTTCCTCAAATTAGGGGACCAAAACTGCTCACAATACTCCAGGTGTGGTCTCACTAGGATTCTGTACAAATGCAGAAGGACCTCTTTGCTCCTATATTTGATTCCTCTTGTTATAACGGCCAACATGCCATTTGTTTTCTTCACTGCCTGCTGTACCTGCATGCTTACTTTCATAGACTGATGTACAAGGACCCCCAGATCCCGTTTTACTTCCCCTTTTCCCAACTTGACGCCATTTAGCTAGTAATCTGCCTTCCTGTTTTTGCTACCAAAGTGGATAACCTCACATTTATCTGCATTAAACTTCATCTGCCATGCATCTTCCCACTCCCCCAACCTGTCCAAGTCACCCTGCATTCTCATAGCATCCTCCTCACAGTTCACACTGCCACCCAGCTTTGTGTCCTCTGCAAATTTGCTAACGTTACTGCAGGAGTGGGGTGCCATTGTGTATGGCTGCTCTGCCTGCAGTCCACCCTTTCACCCTTTTTAATTTAGTTAGTTGGAGGTCTTTTATGTGGGGGGTTGGGGAGGGGAAGGGGGAATCTTTATTTCCTAGTCCCTACCTGGTCAGAGAGGCGGCTTCCCTCCAAGTTGCTTCTTCGCCCCTTCCTCGCTGCCTACCTTCGGACTGGGGCGGCGTTTCCTGTGCGGACTGGCTGGGACTGCAGCTTCGGTGGCGGTACAGCGCTGGGACACCATCAGGGAGCGGGCGATGCCCTACCGTGTCGCCGTGCGGTAAGCTCCGGGGTGCTGTGGCGGCCAACACTAACATCCGAGAAGCTGTGGCTGCGGGCATCCAGCCGCGGGTGGCGCTGGATTTAAAACATTGTGGATCCTGGGATCGAGAACGCCGGGGTTGGAGCTCCAACCTGAGGACTTTGGTTGCCGCGGTCTCCGGGTAGGATGGCAGCCGCTCCAGACTTTCCAAGCCGCTGAGGAGTGTTCACCAGATGCCGGAATTCCAGCTTCCCGGCAAGAGGGCCTGAAATCATCAGACTGGCTGCAAGGCCACAAATGGGCCCAGACCTCGGGTGGTCACAGAGGAAGAGGACTAAACTTTCTGCTGCCTTTCCCCACAGTGGAAATTTTTGATTTTGTTGTGGGGGGACGTTTGTGTTGAACTCTATAACGTGTTGTGTAATTTTTCTTTTTTTAATATTTTTCTTTGGATGTACAGAAACTTATAATTTATTTTATGTAAAGCGCTTTGGTTTCAACGCGAGTTGATTTAAATATAAAACTTACTTACTTACTACTACTTTGAATTCCTTCATCCAAATCATTGATGTGTCTGTCTTTTATCCATTGAATTTTACTTAACACATATCCTATCCAACCAGCTTGCCTATGTATGGCCTGATGCAGTAATTTGGTATCGATGCCATTGTTTGAAACATCTCCAGGGTTAGGGATAAAGCATCCAATTGAACATTTTAACATTCACATATAGCAATGTGACTCAATGACAATATTTAGTTTAGTTTAGAGATACATGGAAAATGGTCCTTCGGCCAACCGAGTCCAATCCCTCTTTGGATCACCCGTTCACACTAAATTTCCCACTGCACACTAGAGGCAATTTACAGAGGCCAAATAACCTACATACCTGCATGTCTTTGGGATGTGGGAGGTAACCAGAGCATCCAGGGGAAACCCACAAAATCTCATGGAGAATGTGCAAACTCCACACAGACAGCACTCGAGTTCAGGGTGGAACGCGGGCAGGCAGCAGCTCTACCACTGCACCACCGTGCCGCCCACTATAGGAGAAATAAAATTGATAAAAAGATGATGGAAAGTTATTTTGTAGCCTCCGACATAACTTGAATTTACAGTGATTGTTGTAACACAGCAACCACTGCTGGATGCCAGTGCATGATTGTGATGAGATAATAACCCCATATTCTCTTTTGTATTGTTAATGAATACTAAATTTGGTTGGAGCATGCGAAAGAAACACATGCATACAAAGAGAATGACATTCTAAGATCTTCTACGTCATGATGAGTAAACACACAGATGAAGAAAGGTACTTTTGAATTGGTGTCACTTATTCTCGAAACCCACACATTGAGAATGACACAAATCTGCAACACTTACTATACTCATCCTGCACATAAAGAATAACACCCGTGATCTGGTGACACTTGTTGCTGAGCCCACACATCAAGAATGGCAATAACAATCTGGTAGCACAGGGACGAAGCCCACGTATAACGAATAGTAGTTACAGTCTTGAAACAATTGCTTTTCTAAGCCCACACATAAACGATGACATCTTAGTGCGTTTTGCTATCCAAACCCACACATGAGGAATGATACTTTCTATCTGTGAGCATTGAGGAGACAGTACAATTATTTACTGCATTACAACATTGACTGCCATTCATAAGTACAACATTGGCTATCAATCACTTGAGACATAGTGAAAGTGTGCACCATGAGTACAAGTATGGTCTAATCTCCTGACAATACCTATTGTAAAAATCCACACATAAAGATCGGCACTTGCTAACATTGGAGCACATCATTTCTAAACCCGCACAATAAATATTTACAGTTATTCATGTCCCCCTGTAATACTCATCTCTTGAAAGAATACATGAAGAATGGCACAAAAAGCTGGAGTAACTCAGCGGGAGAGAAGGAATGGGTAACTCTCTTGAGAGAAGGAATGGGTAACGTTTTGGGTCGAGACCCTTCTTCACATTGGTTAGGGATAAGAGAAACGAGAGCTTCCCTTATCCCTAACCAGTCTGAAGAAGGCTCTTGACTAGAAACATCATCCATTCCTTCTCTCCAGAGATGCTGCCTGTCCCGCTGAGTTACTCCAGCTTTTTGTGTCTATCTTCGGTTTAAACCAGCATCTGCAGTTCCTTCCCACACGTGAAGAATGGCATTCACTGTTGTACAATTCCTTGCCTTATAATTTATTTATTCCATATGTTACAATAATTCTGGATAGAAAGGGGTCGATCCGCTCAAGCCAGACTAGGTGAGATGACATTCTGTCTTTAAGAATCTGAGACAGTTGCAATCATTAATCAAAGACCAGTAACTCGGCATTCTTATTTAGCACTGAAACTCCAGAATGTTTTGTTTCCACTTTTCAATTTGTAACTCATCAAGCACCAAGCGTGAAGATTTGCAACTTCATGCCAAAGAGATAATTAGCTGCAAAAAGAAAGAAGCATGTGGTGACAAAAGCTTTGGCTCCAACATATCTAATCAAAAATGATTCCAAAAAGGTAATTAGAATGCAACAGAATAAATATGTAGGAAGGAACTGCAGATGCTGGTTTAAACTGAAGATACTCAAAAAGCTGGAGTAACTTAGCGGGATAAGCAGCATCTCTGGAGAGAAGGAATGGGTTATGGCGGCTCCCAAGGATCGTGCCATCATAACTGCCAAACCCCTCAGCATGGAGTGGTTCAGTCCGGAGGTGGCCCTTAGCCAGAGGGTTTAAAGGCTGGGGTTTGGGTGCCATCTTTCTCTCGTTTGGTTTTCCCTACAGCCGGGAGGAACATAATAAAAGGTGCCTCGCAAAATACTGGACTTCACGTTTCCTTTCGAGACCCACGCACCACATTGGTGATCCCGACGCTCCATCGGCATCATGATGGAGAGAACAGAAAGCCCTACCTCCTCACAGGCTGGTCCAGCCCTGTCTCTGGACGCAGTTGCGGTGAAACTTCCCAACTTCTGGACCACCCGGCCGCTCATCTGGTTCCAGCAGGCAGAGGTCTAGTTCAACCTACGGGGCATTACGGTCGATGCCACCCGTTTATATTACCTGGTGGGGGCCCTCAACCAGGACACGGTCGAGGAGGTCACGGACTTCCTCGCAGCTCCCCCGGACGATGGTAAATATCGCGGCCTTAAGGAGCTCCTGCTCCAGATTTATGGGCTAAGTAGGATGGAGCGTGCTGCAAGGATCCTGCATATGGAGGGCCTAGGCGACCGATGGCCATCTAGCCTCCTAAAGGAGATGGTGACTCTTCTGGATGGGCACACGCCGTGCCTGCTATTCGAGTATACTTACCTGCATCTGCTGCCGGCCTACATCCGTCTGCAGCTCACAGACGTCTCCTTCGCCGACATCAGGGCCCTCGGGAGACGTGCCGACGCGCTGTGGATGACGCGCCCTGATGACGTCAACACGCTGGCCGTCGGCAGTCATGCCGATGACGTCACCCCGACAGCTCCAGCCCGACAGCCCAGAAGATCGCCCCCAGCGGCAGTGAGGGGTACTGCATCTGCAGTCCAGCGCCAGCAAGCTGCAGACACCACCAACAGGAGCAGGCAAGTTCCAAGTAACACCAAGTGCTGGGGTGCTGCAGCACGACAATGCTGCCAGCCATGCACGCCCCATCCGCACATATGTAGCACGCATGGTTCCGATCGTGTTCGGCTCCTGCTATTTCTCGTGGCAGTTCACCATTGCCGACGTCTCCCAGCCATTGCTCGGGGCCGATTTCCTCCGGGCGCATTCCCTCATGGTGGACGTCAGGCGTCAGCGTTTGATCAACGCCGCTACAATAGAGCCGATCACGTTGCGTTTGTATCAACCAGTGGGACAGCCCATGTTGTCCGTGGACTCCTGCTTCACACGAATCTTGGCCACGTTCCCAGACATTCTGACCCCACATTTTCGATCATCGACCCCCAGCCATGGAGTGGTACATTTTATTCGGACTACTGGCCCACCTCTCCACGCATGGGCATGCCGACTGCCGCCGGACAAGCTGCGTCTGGCACGGCGGGAATTCCGCACGATGGAGACCTTCGGGATCGTCCGCTCTTCGAGCAGTCCTTGGGCGTCCCCAATTCCACATGGTTCCTAAGTCAAGCGGGGGCTGGCGACCTTGCGGGGATTACCGACGGCTGAACGCCACAACAACAGCGGATCGATACTCCGTGCCCCACATCCAGGACTTCACCGCCCATTTGGCTGGGGCCACAATATTTTCGAAAGTGGTCCGGGGTTATAACCAGATCCCGGTTCATCCGGATAACGTACCCAAGACGGTGAACATCATGCCATTTGGACTTTACGAGTTCACGCGGATGCCGTTCGGCCTCAAAAATGCTGCGCAGGCCTTTCAACGCCTAATGGACGGGGTTTGTCGTGACGTAGATTTCGTGTTTGTGTACCTGGATGACATCCTGGTGGCCAGCCACTCGCAGCAGGAGCAATGCGCCCACCTTCGGCAGCTCTGTCAGCGGCTCAGCGAGCATGGATTGGCCATTAACCTCAAAAAATGCCGTTTTGGGGTAACTGAAATTGACTTCCTCGGCCACTGCGTGACTGCACAAAGTGCGGTTCCACTGCCTCACAGGGTCGATGCCATCCGTCGGTTTCCCCGCCCACGCACGGTACATGGCCTGCAGGAGTTCGTCAGCATGGTGGCGTTCTACCATCGTTTCATGCCATCCGCGGTCCACATCATGCAGCTGCTGTATCAACTTCTGGCGGGTGGGCAGAACAAGAATGTTGAATGGACCCACGAGGCAGGGGCAGCTTTTGATGGCGCGAAGGAGGCCCTTGCTCGGGCCGTACTGCTGGTGCATCCGCGTGAAGATGCCCCGACTGCTCTCACGGTGGACGCCTCGGAGTTGACGGTTGGTGCTGTGTTGGAGCAACTGACGGACGGAGGTTGGCGGCCCCTGGCCTTCTTCCGCCGGCACCATAACCGCACGCAGACGAAATACAGCACGTTCGATCACGAGTTCCTGGGTCTGTACCTGGCTGTGCACCATTTTCACTACTTCATGGAGGGCCGCCCATTCACCGCCTACACGGACCACAAGCCACTCACTTTTGCCCTGGCTAAGTTTTCCGACCCCTGGTCTGCAAGACAACAGCGGCAATTGGCCTACATTTCGGAGTACACAACATCTATCCGCTACATCGAGGGGAAAGAGAACCAGGTGGCCGAAGCATTGTCCCGCCCCGCAATCAACGCCATGTTCGAGGTGGCGCCCAGAATTGACTATTCTGCTCTGGCAGAGGCACAGCTCATGGATGATGAGATGCCCGCCTATCGGACTGCCATCTCTGGCCTCCGCCTTGAGGATGTCCCTCTCGCTGCTGGAGGAGTGACAATCATGTGCAATGCATCGTCCAGTCAGCCACGCCCCATCGTCCCTGCCACCTGCCACGGAGGGTGTTCAAGGTGATCCACGGACTGGCTCACCCATCAATCCAGGCGACAATGGTGCTAGTGGCTGCTCGTTTCATATGGCATGGTCTGCGCAAGCAGGTTGGCCATTAGGGTCGCACCTGCATTCCGTGCCAGATGGCGCAAATCCAGCGCCATGTCCGTGCGCCTCTCCGGGAGTTTCGACCATCTGCACGTAGACATTGTAGGGCCTCTCCCGCCGTCCCGGGGCATCACCCACCTTCTTACAATGGTGGACCGCTTCATGCGGTGGCCGGAGGCCATTCCACTGGCCGATACTTCAATGGCTACGTGTGCTCGTGCGTTGTCCGCGCACTGGATTGCCCACTTTGGGGTGCCAGCACACATCGCCTCAGACCGGTGGCCACAGTTCACCTCCGAGCTGTGGTCAGCCATGGCTCGCTTGCTGGGTGTGTGGCTACACCACACCACGGCTTACCACCCACAGGCTAACGGCCTGGTGGAGAGGTTCCACCAGCAGCTAAAGGCAGCAGTGAAGGCGCGACTCTCCGGCCCGGAGTTGCCGTGGGTAATGCTGGGCATCCGGACTGCTCCCAAAGAGGACTTGGCGAAGCTCGTGTATGGGTCACTACTCACGGAGTTCGTGCCGTAGGCATCAGGGCAGCAGGTAATGCCCTCATCCACCCTAAAGGGCCTTCGTGAGCGAGTTGGCAGGATCGCAACCGTCCCTACGTCCCGCCATGGGATATTTCACCTGCATGTGCCATCAGCCCTCAGGGACTGCCCATACGTCTTCCTGCGCCGTGATGCCCACTGGACGCCACTCCAGAGGCCGTACGAGGGCCCGTTCTGGGTGCAGGAACATGGGCAGTCGACTTTTGTGCTGGACATGGGGGGTCGGCTGGAGGCAGTGTCGATTGACCGGTTGATGCCGGCACACCTGGACATTGACCAGGCGGTGCTGGTTGCCCAACCTCGGCCTCGAGGGCGCCCCCCTTCACGGCTCCCTCCACCTGTCATTCCACCTGTCGTCCTGCCGGTCCCTTAACCCATCCCTCGACCATTCCCTCGACCTGCCCCTCCATCTATTCCTCCGCCAGCCCCACGATCAGCCGACTTCCGCACGCGGGCCGGCCGGGTCGTGCGCCCGCCGGTGCGTTTCGTGCCTCGGGTTCTGGGGGGGGGGGGTCCTGTGGCGGCTCCCAAGGGTCATGCCATCATAACTGCCAAACCCCTCAGCATGGAGTGGTTCAGTCCGGAGGTGGCCCTTAGCCAGAGGGTTTAAAGGCTGGGGTTTGGGTGCCATCTTTTTCTCATTTGGTCTTCCCTACAGCCGGGAGGAACATAATTAAAGGTGCCTCTCAAAACACTGGACCGCGTTTCCTTTTGAGACCCATGCACCACAAGGTGATGTTTCGGGTTGAGACCCTTCTTCAGAGTGGTTGTGTTAAGGGCCTGTCCCACTGCAGCGACCTAATTGGTGAGTTTAGAAGAGTTTAGGAGAGTTTGAAAAAATGTCATGTTGAAGACCTTCTTCGACTAAGTAGAAGACCTCCTTCGACTATGTTGAAGACTAGCTTCAACTAGCTTCGGGAAAATTGGACACCGAATAGTGGAGTCAAGACGACCTCCTTCGATCTCCTTCAACCTCCCTTCGACTATGTTGAAGACTATCTACGACTACCTTTAACTACCTTTGATTACCTTCGACTACCCTCGATTACCTATGAATAACATACCGGCCTACAACAACTAAACCCACGAGTACAAAAAATAGCAATTTTTGCCATGGCAACTTTTTTTTAACTCACAGGCATTTTTCAGCATGTTGAAAAATATGCCGTGACCTAGCTGAGGCCTCGAGTACGCAGGGACTACTCTCGAGCATGAAGGAAAGTTACAAAGACCTCCTAGGACCTCGTGTCGACCATGCTGCGAGTATGAGTCGAGGGCAAGCTCTTCTGAACTCGCGGATTAGGTCGCCGCAGTGGGACAGCCCCAATATGTACACATTGCATAGGACCGTGCAGCAGATCATTTTAATCACTTCAACGAGAAATGTTGGCCGCATATCACCATGGGAGGCTGTCAATTTTAGTGAATAGGACACAGAGATAAAATGTGTAAAAATCATTTTCTGGTATATTTGTTGGAACCTATTACCAATGCTCAACTGCCCCAGCATTTAGGTTCCAGATTCAAGAAAAACCTTTTGGAAAGTTACCTCACCCAAAGTGCGCCAGACAGCCTAATGTTTGATTTCATAGTTAGCATCACTGCGATTGACAACTTTAAGACAATGACAACTTGACAACTTCCCGCGGCAATAGCTGCTCACCATCCAACCTATTGACAGGCATTAGTCTTGTGTGAGTATTTGCTTCTATTGTAATACGGTGTTTGTTTCAATGACAACATTTCATTCAGAAAGTTGGTGTGCAGAGGTACTGGTGGTGGGAGGGTTGGGGGTTAGGCAATCTTGCAAACATTCCAGAGACCTGGAATTGGGTGAGACATCTTCACTGCAATCCCTGCACCCGATCTTCTAAAGTCTATTCAAGGAAATTACTTGTCAAAACTTACCTTTCATGCACAGCCATTATCTTCAATCTGTGCATTCCCTCACACCCCTGGCTGTCCATTCACCACTGAAGGTCCAACTAGTGGTCTATCTAATCCCTATAAACAATTACACTGTTTCCTTGTGGGCACTCTAAGCAGAGGTTCGGGACCTGCTTTTATCTTCACATGAGTGTCTTCCTTTGCTCTCATAAAAGGAAGTACAGAATTCATGGGAGAGTCATAAAACTGCATAAAACTTCCACATTTCTCAGAGCAAATATAAGCAGAGGATATTGTTCTGGAGTTTTTATTCCAGTAGACTGAAGTAACAGCTTGTGTCTTCTTAGGCACTGGAATTCCACCATGAATAAAGTTTATTCCTCTGCCTGTAGCCCCATTGTATGCATTGGGTATGAGATGCTGTGGACTGGATTTATACTCCTGTGAACAGTGCTCCTTGCAAATTCTTGACCTCCAAGGAGAAGTAGGTTTGGGAACTGCCTGCACATCTGCTGATGGTGCTGCTGATTAGGTGGGTGCACTGCCTGGAATGTAAGGAAATCCTCTCTTAGATGTCTTAGATGTCTGCAACATGGTCACAGGAAGAACACCACATGGACAGCACCCGAGGTCAGGATCGAACCCGGGTCTCTGGCGCAAGGAGAAGCCAGCTCTACCAGCTGCGCCACTGTGCTGCACCTTCATGTGTCAATGTATTCTCCAGCACTTGTGTAAATTTGTATTTAATGGTTATAATTTAGAGATACAGTACGGAAACAGGCCCTTCGGCGCACTGAGTACACACCAACCAGCGATGCCCGAACATTAACAACTTACACTTGGGACAATTATTTTTACCAAACCTGTACGTCCCTGGAATGTGGGAGTGAAACTGATGATCTCAGAGAAAACCTATGCAGGTCCCGGGGAACACATTCAAGCTCTGTTCAGACAGGATCAAACCCGGGTCTCTGGCGCTGTAAGGCTTTACCACTGCATCACCGTGCTGTTCTTATGTTTGATTCCTCCACAAGTGAAGTCATTATGCTGTTTTTATCCTACCGAAGCCTTTCATGACTTTGGAGACATTTAACAAATGTTTACTTTATCCTGCCTTACCTAGGGAGAAGACATCCAGGCTGCTCAGTTTTAACTCAAATTCACTTCAAATTCTGGGAGTGGCGGTGCTGCCTTGGCAGCAGCGGCTCGCCTGCAGTCCGTCTGTTTTTCTTTTTATTTGTTGTTTTCTTGTCTTGTTTTAGCGTTAGTTTGAGTTATTATGTAGTGTATGTGTGTGGGAGGGGTGGGAGAAACGTTCTTAGTCTCTTCCTTTTGGGGGGACGCGACTTTTCTTGTCGTATCCCTCCGTCTGCGCTGAGTCCTATCGCGGAGCTGGCGGCCTCCAACTTTAACTGCGACCGACCCGAGGCTTCGGAGGCAGAGCCAGCCAGGACTCACCAGCACGGGGCTGGCCGACTTCGGGGCTTCGGCGGGTTCAGGCGTTCCGGCGGCCCGACTCGGAGCTGTGGCGGCTCTCCGGTGGCGGTGGCGGCGGCAGCGACTTCGGAGGCCCGGCCGCGGGCCCAGTGGACGACATCGTTGGGAGCTCGCAGGTCACAGGTTGGTGACCTGTTTTCCGGAGCTCCCGCGGCAACAGCTGCGTCCGCTGGACTGGAGGACGGCAGCTTCGGCAGCTTCGGCCGCGGAGTTGAACCGGCCTGCCCGCGGAGCGCGGTTCACCCGCGGGACTTATTTACATCACCCGGTGCGGTCACTACATCGGAGGCCCGAGTCACCTCAGCGCAGAGGAAGAGGAAGAGGAAGAAGGGAAGAGACAAAGACAAGATTTTTGCCTTCCACCACAGTGAGGAGGTGTCTGGTGAACTCACTGTGGTGGATGTTAAATATGTGTTTATTGTGTGTTTTGTTATTTACTATATGTATGACTGCAGGCAACGAAATTTCGTTCAGACCGCAAGGTCTGAATGACAATAAAGTTTTCCAAGTTCCAAGTTCCAAGTTCACAGCAGCTGAATAGGTTGATCCCACTTTGTCAGTTTATCAAGGAAAACATTGGACGATAATTTTTTGACATAATTTTTCTTGGATTCACATGAAGATATAACTAACATTATGGTAAGACCAAATTGTAAAGATCACACAAGATGCTTGGGGGAAACCATTTCTTAAAAAATATATATATTCATCTCACAGACAAAATAAGCAATTTAAGTTATTTCCAGTAATTCAACATGAATTTACGGCATGACTGTTTAAAATAACATTTAATATACACTTAGATTCCTTGGGTCGCTGAGCTTTGCCTATTTGTACTAATTGAGAACAACTTAACTTATGGACCTTAAGATATTGCAGGAGGTTGGGCAGCAAAATATGCCTCAAACCGCATTTTTTTCCTTTCCTGTGTACTGCTCCCATTCTCATGACATACACATGCTGGCTCTTGCAATGAATTACTTGAAGAAGTACGAATTAAAATCATGTGCTGTTCATTTCCACATGATTTGTGCCCATCGCTTACCAGTGGGATTTCTGTGGGGAATTTGCAGTTACGTGTCTCCCAGGTTTTTTGCAGATCTTACACTAGATAGCTGGGGAGCTAGTTTTCCTGCCCCCACATTCCAACCAAGTTCAGTCCCATGTTTACTGAAAAAAGTACATTGATGCTAGAATATATATATTTTTTTTAGGCTGCATAAATTGATCATTTTGTCCAATAAGAAGCAGAGAACTATAAAGCTCTCTAATTTTATAGGTAAGAAGAAATTCAGCAGATAAATGAAACAAATTATTACAACCATAAACTTAGACAATCTCACAACAGTCATTGCTCCTTATGTAAAAGTCAAACTGTTGGGGAAACCCAGCAGGTTAAGCAACATCTAGAGAGGTAAAGACTGTGTGGCAGTGGTGGGATCACAAGGCCTTTCACCCTGAGAGAAAACTTGATTGTGAACCCATTGCAATTCACCAGGGGACTAAGGAAGGGTCTCGACCCAAAACGTCACACATTCCTTCTCTCCAGAGATGCTGCCTGCCCTGCTGAGTTACTCCAGCATTTTGTGTCTATCTGCCATTCACCAGGCCAAAGTGTCACCGATCTTAAAAATGTATTGATAGAAAGATTACTGGATTGATGTCACACCTGAAAACCAACATGAACATTGGTATCCACAACCACGATAGCAACAATCCGAGGTTTCATACCATGAGCCTTAAAATAGTCCTATCTTACTTTCCAAACTGTTCCTTCCACCACAGCTGCTGGGAAGTTTCTACTTTCATTGCAATGAAAGCTGAGGCCTTAGGCTATGAACCCTACACGGCAACTGACATTCTAAGCATGTAATGGTCTGCTCCCAGATTAATCACGAATCATGCCCAAGCTCTATTTTTTGGGGGGAGTTTTCTAAAGTAACACCTAATCTTATGTTAACTTCCAAATAAGACATGTAAACGAGGAAGATAGAAAATAATGCCTGGTTACCATTTCTGTTATATATCAACAAAGGTATTTGTTAGCTTTCTATTACAGATGACCATTCTGTCACAGTAACTATTAATCTCAGCAAATATTGTTGTGTAATAGTATAGATATTAAAGTACCTTGAAATATATGTCCAGCAACAATTTAAAAGCGGGTCAGGCAGGATTCCTGGAGAACATGGATAGGTGATGTTTCAGATCAGGACCCTTCTTGAGACTCAGATTCTGGGTGGTGGATCTGGCCTCACATTTCCGTGGAGTACTCGTTCACTATGATGGAAATTTGGAACCCAAGCAAGAGCTAATTATCTCCAATCGTCCAACGTTACGTGAATAGATGTGAATTGGAAAATTAATGATATATAAGAGAGTTTCTCACCTGGAGATAATTGGAAGCTGATCCATGGCTGTGAATTAAATCAGCTCCTGCATTGTCACATTTGAGCAAGGTCAAAATAATTCACAAATTCCAACACACATTTGCAAAATTTAGTGGCAATAGCGTTTAAAAAGAAACAGTTGGGCATTAGATCCAATTTACTTTAAGTATGTTGTCAATTTCTGTTTGTTACATGACATACTCAACTCAAGTAATGTCACAGTTGGAGCCAGTCTTAATTTTTACCAAGAGACTGAAGTCAGAGGAACAGATGTTGCTTCCGAATGTGTCTCTCAGATGTGCTTGTGGAGGCTCCTAATCAGACAGGAAAAACAGTAACAAGGCTGTGCAACTCGTCGCAGTACATCCATCCATTGGACTGCATTGTATTGCAACAATGTTTTAATCTGCAACTGTGCAGACATGCAATCATCAAACCAGCTAGCACAGAAGAACATAATTCTGCCAACCAATCTGTGCTGATTCTTGAGAACCATCTAGTTATCCACATTCTTTGTTTGTTCTCCACAAACCCTCAAGGAATTCTTACCTCTATGTTGCTCATTTCACAACTTCAGGATTCCCCAAATAATTGCACATCCAATGTAAGTAATTCAGAAATGCAGATACTAATATAATGTAGAAAGTCACTTCTCAAATACATTGCTCCAATAATAGACACTTAATTTTAGTTGCAATGTTGGTTAAATAATAAAAGATGAATGAATGAATGAATGAATAAGTTTATTAATAGAATATTGACTGGCCTTGAGGGGGATACGACATATATTGCCTGAAGTAGATTCATATTGCCCGAGTCGAAGACGAGGGCAATATGGATCTAGTGAGGGCAATATATGTCGTATCTCCCGAAAGAGAACAGTCAATATTGTTATTATTACCCATTATCAGACATCTAGAGGAAAATCTGAACATCTCATATGATATGAATGTATCTATACATTTTGCAATAGGCATTGCAACATTGTAAATAAGGGTACTAAAACCATTGCAACATTGTAAATAAGGGTACTAAAACAATGTAACATTTATGTTTCATTTATGTAATTTATGTAATTCATTTATGTGACAATGTGAAGGTCGAACTTTTAAATCGCGAACTTCTTCTCGCAACCGGCTGCCATTTTGTTTGTTTTGAAAATAAATTTTAAATTTCGCACGCAGCGTCACGTTGCCGTCATGCAGCGTCACGTTGCCAAGTTCCCGGATGTGAGACCAGGGGAATATAAGACTATATTCCCCGCTGTTTAAACAGGTAAAGTCCATAGGCGTTCGCTAGAAATGGGAATATAAGAAAATATTCCCCTGTTAGCGCTGCTGGCAGTAAAAAGGAAGGGAATACAATTTCGTAAAAGCATACCTCAGATGGGTGATATGGGTAATAATGGCTAATATTCACCGACAAGGAATTTGCCTTGGTGCTCCACCCGCAAGTGACAACATGACATACAGTGACAGTTAAGAATGATACATAAAACATTAAACATGAATAAAAAAACATTATTGATTAAACATGTGAATTAAATAAAATACCAGAGCAAGATTTAATGTCTTTCATCGTTGGACCACCTGGGAGAATAGACAATGCCTTTGTTTGACATCTCTTCCGAAGGGCAGCATTTCCAGCAGTGCCATGATCCCTCAATACTGAACTGATTTTTAAGGGTAGATCTTTGCGTTGGGTGATTTGAACATGCAGCTGTTTAGTTCAGAGATACGTCCAAGCAAGGGGCATGGAGATAAAACAGAGAGAGAGAGAGAGTGAGAAATAGAGATAGAGGGAGAGAATACAACATTGATGTAGAAAATCAATCATGATCATGTTGAATGGCAGAATATACCTGAAGGGTAGAATGGCCTAATCCAGCTCTTATATTTAAGTTTCTAGCTGAGCCAAGGATGTTAGTGTATAATTTTGCTGAGAATTATTTGGGGAAATATGTCTCCTTCCAGCCCTACATCATTCTTAAAAAATGGCTAACAAATTGACACTTAAAGGCAGAATAATTGATTAGATCCATCAACTGTGCTGGAAAAATGAAACAAGCAGGTGTCATGTATTCCCTTTTCTTTTAAAAAATTGCAATTGAGTTCATACATCAGATTGAAAGTTGTACAATTAAACTGCCTGCACTTCTAGCCGCTCGCCCTACCTCCCTTTAAAAAAGTTGATTCAGGCAGGGCTCTTACCAAGCTGCCCAAATGCCAGGATTTTTTTATCAGGCGCTTAATGGACAGACTACATCTGAAAACCCCTACCCTGTGGCAATACACAGCAGAATTTGCGAGCCCACGTAAAATGCCCGATAACACTGTGAAATTTGCATAATTCCAATTAGCTTTTGATTTGGCGTCTTCATTTACCAGCAGCAGTAAATTAAGGAGCTGCTTGTTCATGTTTGTAGTGTTTCACTTAGGGAGGAAATGATTCCATAACTGCGATGCTGCCTTTGAGCTGAAATATCAATCTTCACCTCCCATGGCATCTTTCGAGTGCAGCCCACTAGGGCACGGGCCTGTTAATCTTCGAATATGCCTCTGCCAATTATTTTAATAGCCACTGCAAGGAAGCATTTTATTTGGTAGATAACTCAAGAATATTGCATGATCTATAGGGATATATTTAGTCTGCCTCCAGTAAAATCTAGAGTGGTTGATGATACATAGTAACCACATAGAATCCCACAGCATGGAACCAAACTGAGCACCAGTTTAGTGTCATCTCATTTTATTCTTCTCTGTTTGCACCAACTCACCCATACAGTATTTGACCACTTACCTATGCTAAAGGTAATTTACAGTGGACAATTAAGGTGCTAAACAGCACATCATCAAAATCTGGGGTATGTGGGCACACCAACCACCCCTCAGGGAGAACATGCAAACTCCACACAGATGCATCTGTGGTCAGGTATGAGTCGCTGAAGCTTGCAGCTTTGCTTACCATGCACTCCACTGTCCATCTTTCTCCATCCATCATCCTTATCACAAAACTAAAAGCTGCAGATGTTGAATAACTAAAATCAAATTAAAATACAAAATCCTAGATATTTAAAGCCAAACTGACAGATGACCACAAACCAGAAACATTGGCTCTCGCGACTCCAGATCCTAAGCTCTGGAATTCCCTCCCAAAACCTCTCACAGTCCTCCTTTAAGATGTTCATTAAAGCTTTTCTCCCGAGTCAAGTTTTGGTCTCCTGATTTATTTTCTCCTGATGAGCTTCCCTTCAAAATGTGTTAGATGAAGCCTGTGACGTATAAATAATATTATTTTGATTTTATTTCCCATCCTGCAACTGTTAAACGTTACGCATGGAATTTACAGGCTTCTACTTTAATGCTCCTACTCTGTGGATAACTCTCCAGGAGACACATTTGAGAAGAACATGGATGGGGAAAGGGGGCCCTAGGTGGGGAAAGGCCAGTGTAAGGTCGAAAGTATTGGTATGTTTTAGTGTGTCTTTAGTTTTGTATTATGTGGGGAGTGGAGAAAACCTTTTTTTCATCTCTTTCCTCTGCGGAGATGTGACCTTTTCCGTATCGTATCTCCGTCCGTATTGTGGCCTAACATTGTGGAGCTTGCAGTCCCTTTGCTGGGGATTGTCTTCGGGAGCTCCAACTGCAGGAGTCTGCAGACTTCACATCATGACCCCCGGTTAAAGCTCTGTCCCACGGTACGAGTTCATTCCAAGAGCTCTCCCGAGTTTAAAAAAAATCAAACTCGTGGTAAGCACGGAGAATGAACATAGCGGGTACGTCAGAGGTCGGGAGCGTCTCTTAACAGCTCGTAACGCGAACGGCAGGTACTAGGGAAGACTTGCTAATGGCAAGTAAGCACGAGAAGACTCGTGAAGATTTTTTAACGTTGAAAAATATCCACGAGAGCCCCGAGTACTGACCGTAAATCTCTGAGTTCGAATCAGCTCTCGGGAGAACTCTTGGTATGAACTCATACCGTGGGGCAGGGCTTTTAGCCATCGACTTCGGGAGCCCCAACCGCAGGAGTTTCAACCTCCCCAATCGAGGGAGCTTCGATCACCCCGACACGGGAGCTTCGAACGCCGGCTGCGGGAGCTTCGATTGCCCTGACTGCGGATGGTTCGACTGCCCCAACCGTGAGAGAAAAGGAAGGAAGAAGATAATACGTTAATGCCTTCCACCACAGAGCGCTGTGATGGATGTTTATGTAAATTTTTATGTAGTTGTGTGGCTTTTTGCTTTTTTGGCGTGACTGAATGGCAAATCAAATTCCTTGTATGTTTTTACATACTTGGCTAATAAAATAATTACAATACAATTCAATAGTGTCTCCAGTTTGCTACTCTTGTTAGTTGCTGTACAAAGTAGACCTTTAAACCAGGCATCTTTTATTGCTATGAAACAATGTTTTCTATTACAACAATATTTCAGAGATCATACCACAATCTCAACTGAATTATAACGGTATAAAGAGGCTATGTCTGAATTTCAATTGTTATCTCCAAAATTTAAAATTGACCAACATGCCGAATATTCAATTGCAATAATATATTGTCTCCAAAATATTCCATGGTAACATAAACTCAACAATAAAAATTATTTCTTCAATTGTTCTTTATGCTTTTCATCTTGGCTTCACCGACATGCTCTCCATTCATCTCAGAAACTCACGCTGATTGGCCTCGGGCCTCTCAGTATCTCTGCCGGCACTTTTGCTTTCAGCGTCTGGATGCGATTTCACTGTGGCTTCCTGGTCATTGAGCAAGCGGTGGAAACGCTGTGCTTGGTTGTTACACGGGTAATGGACAGACAACATTTTGGATCTAAAGATAGACACAAAATGCCCAAGTAACTTAAAGGGACAAGCAGCATCTCTGGAGAGAAGGAATGGGACGCTTTGGGTCGAGACCAGACTGAAGATTTCCTGTCCCGCTGAGTTACTCCAGCATTTTGTGTCTATCGTTTAAACCCAGCATCTGTAGTTCCTCCCTACACATTCTGGATCGGGACCATTCTTCAGACTAATGCTTTAAAACAGACCAATCCCCCCACTGCTGCTGTTGCTAATCTTCCACATTCTCATGTTTTGAAAGGGTGGGTGAGTGAGGGGCCTAAGTCATGTCCTTCACGTTCTTACCTCCTTGTTTATAGTTCTTTCATTCACAACCCCGTTTCTGAGTGAAATAACTGAGGGATACACTCGGAAAACAGAACATCGATTGATGCTGTCAGGTAATTTGTGAAATTGGTGTAAAGTATTCTGCAAATTTGTAAATGGATCAAAATAATGTACAGCAGCATCTGTTCAGTAAGTTCTATACATTTCACATGAATTTTATATTGGGACCTGCAGCAAAGTTGGTGAGAAAAAATGTTCATTAACATCTGCCAACAGGTAGGGTTGAACTTTTCACGGCCAGGAAAGTTTTGGTCTGTGCGAATCAGGTATTCCACTGGGGAAGTTGAAGTTCCATTATTTATTAAGGACACTTTTTCATCTGACAAAACAGCCAGTACTGAGATCAGGATTATTTTTTTGTTATGTAGTGTGTTGTAACCTGCAACACCGTGATGAATCATGGGGGATCCATGTAATATATACTGTACGTGGGTGGGAAAAAAATGATAGGGCATTGGGGAAAGGTAAATAAAGTGAGCTGAATTGGATAACTCCATCAAACTGCTGATATATATTGATAGGCAGCTGGATATCTTTCCTGCTCAACATTTTATGTTTTCTTTTTCCAAGGCAATGGATCTATCCATCCGGGTGCCTCTGTCTCCAGGGAAGTCAATGTAAGCCACAGGTTCTTCTGTTTTATATTTGGATTTAGAGATACAGCGCGGATACACGCCCGACCAGTGATCTCCGCACGTTAACATAATCCTACACACACTAGGGACAATTTACACATACACCAAGCCAATTAACCTACATACCTGTACGTCTTTGGAGTGTGGTAGGAAACTGAAGTTTCGGAGAAACCCAAGCAGTCACGGGGAGAACATACAAACTCAGTACAGAAAACACCTGTAGTCAGGATCGAACCCGGGTCTCCGGCGCTGCAAGCGCTGTAGGGCAACAACTCTACATATCCTGCATCGGACATGGCACCAGGCAATTGGCAGAGTAAAGATTTCAATCTCTGCACCTAACAAATCTGAAAAAATAAATTATCTGTCTTTTTAGTTTAGTTTAAAGATACAACATGGAGACAGGCCCTTTCGGCCCACCAAATCCATGCCGACCCATGATCCCTGCATGCTAATGCTATCCAACACACACTAGGGACAATTTACAATTATACAAAGCCAATTAACCTACAAACCTGTACATCTTTGAAGAGTGGGAGGAAACCAGAGCTCCCGGAGAAAACCCTCGCAGGTCACGAGTAGAATGTCCAAACTCCATTACAGACAATACCTGTAGTCGTGATCAAACCAAGGATCTGCCGCTGCAAGGCAGCAACTCTAGCGCTGCTCCACCATTCCACCATGCCTGTCCATGCTGTCCTTAATGATTGCAAAGATACTGCATAAGTGATATCTCTCCTTTCAATTGATTTTCTGCTCTAGGTTTATTTGATTTTACATTTTTCCTTTACGCCGATACTACAGATGACAGTATCCCTATGCAACGGGTGCCCTTTTCCTTAATGGCAGTCACAGCCGTGAGTTTGGAAAGTGCTGTTGGAGCAGCCAAGGCGACTAACTGAAGTGAATTTAATTAATGATGCTATCTGCAGCCACTAAGCACTGATAGTGGAGGGAATCAGTATGGATGGGATGCCAGAAGGGAATGCTGCTTTGTTCTGCAAGTACTTACTGATTGTTATCTCTGCTGCCATCTGCTCTCTTCGGCACCCTTGAGAATATCACTCCCAAGAGGTTAATCATTGGATTCTAGGATTACTAAACGTGGTTAGCACAGATGCATCCCTCCCAACCAGTCTTAATGCAATCCATTTCCTGCTTTGAAACTTGAAAACCTGTGAAGAGGGTACAGGTATCTGAGAATTGTAATGTCCTGGTTCAGAAACAAATTCTCCCCAACAACTGTCTGGCTATTGAATACTACGAACTCCAACTTAAGCCCAAACTACAAACTATCTTCATAATTATGAGGGCATAAGAAATGTTGGCCTATGTTTGTTTTTGCGTAAAATTGGGTATATTATATTTATTGATTTTATTTTGTTTGGTTGTTGATTATATTATCTATTGAGTACTGTGTTTACAAACGTGTTGTGCTGCTGCTGAATTTCATTGTTCCGTTTCAGTACGTATGATAATAATGCACTCTTGACTCAAGGCCCTAAATAATTTCAGTAAGACTTCTTTACTCTAAATTGAGGAAATAATACCAAACATTCTTCCCCATCCACCTCCCTTCAATTAATGCCACCCCTCCCCCTCACCACAGCATTCACCCAGATCAGCCATCATATCAAAATGTATATCAATTTGGGGAAACTATGGTGAATGGTGTAAGCCAGGCTGAAGAAGAAAGGGCCATAGAGGGAGACAGCAGTAAAAACATGAAGTAGAATTAATGAATGAATTAATGAGAAATAATTAAAGTGAACCAACTTACAGTTTAACATAAAACCCTGTAGTTAGACCTTGAGCTGGAGAATTGAACAGTGCCTTGTGTGTATTTGCTGTGTTGCTGCTGACCTTTAGAGGAAATCTAAATGAACAGATGTGCAGGAAAAGTTTTATCTTCACAACTCCACATTTTACAATCATTGCAAATCAGCAGGGAGATGGCAATAATGCATTTATTTTTGAAGCTTTCATCTACTGAGACTACATATATTCATTATAATACATTTAGAGGATTTATTAGTAATCCTCCAATAATATACTATCTAATAAAAGCAGCTTAGTGTTTCAGTCGGCACTAATTAAAAAAAGTATCTATGTGCACTAGCAGGCAGGATTAGTTTATGTAGTTGGCTTTCCACACCACTGCTAATTGATGTTTACCTGAGCAATGATCTTTCTGAGTCTCTGATGGTGAAGATTAAGAAACATATGAAATGGAATAGGGATCAGGCAAATTGGCACCTCAGGCCTGTAATGTCATTAAACAAGATTAAACATTATTTGTTTCCCTTGCTCAATTTTTCTCAATTTTCCTGAAGGCTGTAGACCCCTGGCTTAAACATTATCGATCATTGAGTGTCCACACTCTAAAGTGGTGCAGAATTACAAAGATCCACAACCCCCTCAGTAAAGAGAGCTTTTATTTATCAGTTCTAAGCCAATGAACTCTTATCCTGAGATTATGACTCTTGGTTCAATGGGTACATGAAAACAGTCATTCCACGTGAATTAGCAACTCATTTATACCTCTAATGTTGTGCTTATGATGTGTTCTCCTCTACACTAGAGAAACCAAATGCAGATTGGATGCTCAGTTAGTGGAACACCAACACCTATCAACAAGATAGAACACATGGTATTGGGGGTTGGGTACTGAGATGGATAGAAAATTGGTTGGCTGAAAGGAAACAAAGAGTAGGGATTAATGGACCCCTTTCCGAATAGCAGGCACTGACTAGTGTGGCGCCGCAAGGCTTGGAGTTAGGACCTTTGCTATTTACAATACACATGAATGATTTAGATGAAGGGATTAAAAGTAACATAAGCAAATTTGCAGATGATACAAAGTTGGGTGGCAGTGTGAACTGTGAGGAGGATGCTATGAGGATGCACGGCAGATGCAGTTTAATGTGGACAAATGCGAGGTCATCCACTTTGGTGGCATGTACAGGAAGGCAGATAATTATCTGAATGGTGTCAAGTTAGGAAAAGGGGAAATACAACGAGATCTGGGTGTCCTTGTACATCAGTCACTGAAAGTAAGCATGCAGGTACAGCAGGCAGTGAAGAAAGTTAATGACATGTTAGCCTTCAAAACAAGAGGAGTTGAGTATAGGAGAAAAGAGGAGAGGTGTGTGTGTGGGCAGGGAGGGGTTGTGGGGGGAGGGGTGTGTGGGAGGGAGTGGTGTGTGGTAGGGGGTTATGTGTGGGCAGAGGGGTTACGCGGGAGGGGTGTGTGGGAGGGGGGTATGTGTGAGTGGGGGGTGGTTTTAGGGGGAGGGGTTTGTGGGAGAGGGGTGTGTGTGGGCAGAGGGAGGGTTGTGAGGGGTTTGTGGGAAGGAGGGGTGTGTGGGAGGGGTTGCGTGTGAGAGGAGGGTTGTTGGGGGTGTGGGGAGGACAGGTGTGGGGGGGAGGGGTGTGGGGTAAATGGGAGGGCTGTGAGGGGCAGGGGTGTGGGGGGAGTGGTGTGTGGGCAGGGAGAGGGCAGGGGGGGAGAGAGCTCGGAGAAAAGACGGGGGAGAGCCATGCAGGAGAGTGCAGTATCATGGGGGAGGAGGGCAGGAGCCAGCAAGGTGGACCAGTGAGGAAGGGGTTGGCGGTGCAATGGGGACATCAGCCTCTGTGACTGTGATCGTAAAACCATCATGGGCTATGGGGGCTCACGAAGACACATCAGTATTCACCCTATCAAAGTGTTCAATCTTTCACAAAAAAATCTATTCTTAAAAGGGATCAGAGAAGATTTCCATGGATGTTGCCAGGATAGAGGGTGTGAGCCATACGGAGAGGTTGAGTAGGCTGGGTCTATACTCCTTAGAGCACAGGAGGATGGGTGGTGATCTTATAGATGTATACAAAATCGCGAGAGGAATAGATCAGGTAGATGCACAGAATCTCTTGCCCAGAGGACATAGGTTCAAGGCAAAGGAGAAAAGATTTAATAGGAATCTGAGGGGTAACATTTTCACACAAAGGTGGTGGGTGTATGGAACAAGCTGCCAGAGGAGGTAGTTAAAGATGGGACTATCCCAACTTTTAAGAGAAAGTTAGACAGGTACATGGATAGGACAAGTTTGGAGGGATATGGACTAAAACCAGGCAAGTGGGGCTAGTGCAGTCGGTGTGTGCAAGTTGGGCCGAAGGGCCGGTTTCCACACTGTATCACTCTATGACTATGACTAACTCATCGTTCTCAGATAACCTTTTTTAAAAAATTTCCGTCACCATAAGATGTTGCTGGGAATTTCAGTTGTAATTTGTTCCTATATTTCTTTTCTCTCAACAGCCTCCAACTGCCATTTAAAAAAATGAAATTCTTACCTTGTCATCTCTGGACTGCACACTATCGCAAATCATCCTTCTGTTAGTTTCACCCCTCCTCCCTCCTACTGTCTCAACATTTTCTTTATGTTGCTGCACCTTCTTTTATTCTACACCCTGCAGTCCGGTTCACAGCCTTTTCAAATCTATATAATTAAAAGGCTCATCTTGACCACTTCCTGTCTGCGCTATATATTGATTTTAGAAAAAACACTACCCTGTATCGCTGTGATTTTTGGCCATCTTACTCACAGTCCTCCTCCGTTGAGCCAGCCATGAGGATTTTTCCCATCGATGAAAAAAAAGTTATAAGTGTTTAAAAAACCTTGAGATCAGCTGATCGGTCCTCTCGCCTGTCAATCACCATGATGGGGGGGGGGGGGCAGGACTATAAAAACCTGGTTGCCTGGACATGAGATCTCTGCAAGATCGCGAGGAAGAGGTCACGACTGTCATTCTAAGCTGTGAATCAACTGAACTGTGAGTCTGCAATGTACTTGCAATAAATGATTTATTAGGCCTTAATGACAATGCCATGAGTTGTTTGGCCTGCTGCCCTGCATGTGCTTGAAATGCAATGCTTAATTGAAATTGAGATGAAATGACAATGCCATGAGTTGTTTTTGCCTGCTGCCCTGCCTGTGCTTGAAATTGCAATGCTTTATTAGGTCAGACTGTGTTTGGAAGGAATACATGCTTTATTAGGACTGACAGTGTGTGGAAGGTATAAAAGCTTTATTAGGTCCGACTGTGTTTGGAAGGAATAAATCCTTTATTAGGTCCGACTGTGTTCGGAAAGAATAAATGTTTTTTTAGGTCCGACTATGTTTAGTCCAAAAGTCCCGCTCATTTCGTGACTTCTGCTTGGTGGACAGGTCTCGCTGATTGCGTAATTTCCGCTGAGCGCAGAGGTCGCGCTGATTGCGTATTTTCCGGTAAGTGCAGAGTTCACGCTGATTGCGGAAGTGCCGCTGACTGTGGAAGCCCCATAATGGAGAGGCCGCGCTCAGCCATGTGAGTAGATTCAAGAAAGGTTACTGTCGTGTGTGTGTGAGTGTGTGAGTGTGTGTGTGTGAGTAATATATATACCCACACACACACACACACACAATTTCCCTCCTGGGATTAATAGAGTTCTATCTTATAGTTTTGTGTGTGAAGGAAGGAACTGCAGCTGCTTCCTACAGCCTTACACCAGGTTGGCCCGAGGACGGTGCCCTATCTATTGTGTATCAGATTAGGAACCTGACGTTCATACTATATTGTGCGGGAAGGGAACTGCAGATGCTGGTTTACACCGAAGATAGACACAAAAAGCTGGAGTAACACAGCGGCTCAGGCAGCATCTCTGGAGAAAAGAAATAGGTGAGGTTTCGATCGGTTCTTCAGACACTATACCATCTTATCCCTTTCATGTGTGTAGTTCACTATAAGTAGAATTTCGATTCAAACTTTTTAAAGAGCAAATCTCTCCCCGAGCACAACAGCCAGGCATTATCTCATGACTGCCTCCCATTGGGATCGGGATACCTTCCAGGCTGGGCATCATCATTACCATGGCTCAGCCGTGAGTTTTTGATGCTGGTCGAGATGGAACCTGCTCTTCCCCTCGTTGCAAGGCTGCACCCTGGAACCGAACGAAACTCCGGGCGAGTTGGACAGGTGTGTTTCTAAGTTACTGGGAGAATGTGCAAACTCCATACGGACAGCACCAGTCGTCAGGATTGAACTCGGGTCTCTGGTGCTGTGAGGCAGCAACTCTACTGCTGCGCCGCCAATGTGACATTCCAATTTTTTGAATGAAGTTAGCCGCTTCACCGAGGAGCGGGTGCAGTAGAACGAGAATGAACGGATTTGTCAGCGGTGACATTGCAGCCAAGGTCTGGGGAAGACAGAGAGGGGAACAATGAGGACAGGGAAGTTTCGTGGGGAATCTCATTGGTTATTGTGTGGGAAGGAAGTCCAGATGTTGGTTTAAAGACAGACGAAATGCTGGAGTAACTCAGCGGGACAGGCAGCATCTCTGGGTAGTAGTCTAAGGAAGGGTCTCGACCCAATACATCATCATTCCTTCTCTCCGGAGATGCTGTCGTCCTGAAGAGTTGCTCCAGCATTGTGTGTGTGTGAGAGTTACTCCAGCATTGTTCGTGTGTGTGTGTGTGAGTTACTCCAGCATTGTGTGTATGTGTGTGTGAGTTACCTTAGCATTGTGTGTGTGTGTGTATGTGTGTGTGTGTGAGTTACTCCAGCATTGTGTGTGTGTGAGTGTGTGTGTGAGTTACTCCAGCATTGTTCGTGTGTGTGTGTGAGAGAGAGTTACTCCAGCATTGTGTGTGTGTGTGAGTTACCCCAGCATTGTGTGTGTGCGTGTGCGAGTTACCCCAGCATTGTGTGTGTCACCCCAGCATTGTGTGTGTGTGCGAGTTACTCCAGCATTGTGTGTGTGTGTGTGAGAGTTACTTCAGCATTTGGGTGTGTGTTTGTGAGTTTCCCCAGCATTGTGTGTGTGAGAGTTACTCCAGCATTGTGTGTGTGTGAGTTACTCCAGCTTTGTGTGTGTGTGTGTGTATGAGTTACCCCAGCTGTGTGTGTGTGTGTGTGTGTGTGTGTGTGTGTGTGCCCAGCATTGTGTGTGTGTGTGTGTGTGACCCCAGCATTGTGTGTGTGTGTGTGTGACCCCAGCATTGTGTGTGTGTGTGTGTGACCCCAGCATTGTGTGTGTGTGTGTGTGTGTGACCCCAGCATTGTGTGTGTGTGTGTGTGTGTGTTACCCCAGCATTGTGTGTGTGTGTGTGAGTTACCCCAGCATTGTGTGTGTGTGTGTGTGTGTGTTACCCCAGCATTGTGTGTGTGTGTGTGAGTTACCCCAGCATTGTGTGTGTGTGTGAGTTACCCCAGCATTGTGTCTATGTGTGAGTGAGTGTGTGTGAGTTACCCCAGCATTGTGTGTGTGTGAATCATGAATTGCCAAGACACAAGGCACAGTAGATATAAATAATGTCATACACAAGAAAGGGCAGATGCTAGTTGAAAAAAGTGAACACATGGGGCTGGACAAATTTGGAAATGTCATCCCGTCACCCATTCCTTATCTCCAGAGATGCTGCCTGCTCGCTGAGTTAAAAGAGTTCCCATGGTAGACTCACAAATCACTAAGGTAAACGCACGGGCCACCACATTATAAACAAATTTAAAATGTTTCAATTTTTAACTTGAGCTGTAAATTTGACTCGTGAAAAAAATCAAACATGTTTGATTTTTTTCACGAGTTACCAAGTTTCACGGGTACCTGCCGTTAGCGCCACGAGTCGCTAAGTTGCTCGCAAGAGTTCCGACGTTCCCGCTATGTTTAGTGTACGTGATTACCGCGAGTGACAACTCGTGGTCACTCGTGGGTCAACTCGCACCGTGAGACAGGGGTTTAACGATTTACGGTTGTCCAAGGAACTACAAACACTACCCTATTAAGGTTAAACTGACTCGACTGTTGTTAAAGAGTTATCTGTCCAATCTTTTTTAGAAAAAGGATATAACTTTAACAATTTGCTTGTCCTGAAGAACCATATTTAACCTATAAATATTCAGAAGGTTACAGCCAGAGCCTCTGTAATTTCCATCTTTTACTTCCCTCCATAACTCGTTGCATTCCATCTGGTCCAGAGGATTTATCCACTTAAAGTGAAGGTAATGTTTTTAATACCTCCTCATTATCATTTTTTAATGAATGCAGAATTTTAATTTTACATCCCTAAGCTGAGACTCCAGCAGCATGTTTCTCAAAGGTGAAGACTGATGTAAAGGGCTCATATCATGCCTCAGCCATGTTCTTCACTTCCATGAGAACATTCCCTTTTTGGTTACTGATTGGCTTCACCTCTCAATTAAATTTAATTCAATCTTTAATTGTCATTGTGCAGTGTACAATACAGAGACAACAAAATGCAGTTGGTATCTCCGAAGGGCGAACTTACAAATAAACAAGTGATACATATACATATGCAGTGGTGTCCGTGTAATTTGCTGGTGATTGGATAGTCCGGGGGGGGGGGGGGGGGGGGTGAGGGGTGGAGACAGGCAGTCATTGAGGTGCAGCGTTGAGAAGTGTGACAGCCGCAGGGAAGAAGCTGTTCTTGAGCCTGCTGGTCTGGCAGCGGAGGGACCTGTAGCGTCTCCCAGATGGGAAGAGGGTAAACAGTCTATGGTTGGGGTGTGAGCTCTCCCTGACGATGCTGTGCGCCCTGCGCAGGCTTCATTTACTATGGACAGACTCAATGGAGGGAAATGAGGAGCCTGTGATGCGTTGGGCGATCTTCACCACCCTCTGCAGAGCTTTCCGGTTGGCAACAGAGCAGTTACCATACCATACTGTGATGCAGTTGGTAAGGATGCTCTCAATGGTGCAGCGGTAGAAGTTCACCAGAATCTGGGGAGACAGGTGGACCTTCTTAAGTCTCCTCAGGAAGAAGAGTCGCTGGAGAGCCTTCTTGATCAGCGAGGATGTGTTGTGGGTCCAGGAGAGGTCATCGGAGATGTTGACACCCAGGAACCTGAAGCTGGAGACACGTTCCACCTCCGTCCCGTTGATATGGATGGGGTTGTGCATGCAGCCTCTCGATCTCCTGAAGTCAACAATGAGCTCCTTGGTCTTCTTGGAGTTGAGGGCCAGGTTATTGTCGGCACACCATGCTGTTAGGAGCTGAACCTCCTCCCTGTAGGCCGACTCATCGTTGTCGCTGATGAGGCCAATCACCGTCGTGTCATCTGTATACTTGATGATGGTGTCGGTACCATGAACAGGTATGCAGTCGTAGGTGAAGAGGGAGTAGAGGAGAGGGCTCAGCACACAGCCCTGGGGTACGCCAGTGTTCAGGTTGAGCGTAGAAGAGGAGTGGTTATCCAACCTAACAAACTGTGGTCTGATGGTTAGAAAGTCCAATAACCAATTGCAGAGGGAGGGGTTGATGCCCAGGTCATCGAGTTTGGTGATCAATTTCGAGGGGATAATGGTGTTGAATGCTGAGCTGTAGTCGATGAACAGCATTCTCACATAAGTGTTTCTGTTGTCGAGGTGGGAGAGGGCGGAGTGGAGTGCCGTTGAGATGGCATCCTCCATGCTCCTGTTCTTGCAGTATGCAAACTGGTAGGGGTCCAGAGTGGGAGGTAGGCAGCAATTGAGGTGTGCCATTTCAAAGCACTTGGCAATGATAGGGGTGAGTTCAACTGGGCGGAAGTCATTGAGGCTCGCCACAGTGGAGTGTTTTGGCACTGGCACGATGGAGGTAGTTTTAAGGCACGTGGGGACAACTGCCTGGGCAAGTGACAGGTTGAAGATGTCAGTCCAGACGTCTGTCAGCTGTGCAGCACAGGTCCTCAGGACGCGCCCGGGGATGCCGTCAGGGCCAGCAGCCTTATGTACATTGATCCTACTCAGTGCCATGTGCACGTCGTAGGGGTTGAGTGTGAGGGGCTGGTGGTCATCGGGGAGCACAGCCTTGATGGCCAACTCTTGGTTGTCCCTTTCAAAGCGGCTATAAAAGTGATTGAGTTCCTCGAGGAAGGATGCGTCGCTGGAAGTGGGGGTAGAGTTGGTGGCTCTGTAGTCAGTGATGGCCTGGATGCCATGCCACATGCTTCGGGGGTCAGAGTTGCTGTGGAAGTGCTCCTCGATCCGCAGCTTGTATCTGTGTTTGGCGTTCTTGATGCCCCTCTTCAGATTGGCCCTCGATGAACTATAGGCACAGTCATCGCCTGACCTGAAAGCCGAGTCCCGTGCTTTCAGCAGTCGCCTGACTTCGTTGTTCATCCATGGCCTCTGATACGGGTATGTGGTGATTTGTTTGAGAGTGGTGACACTGTTGATGGAGGAATTGATGATGTCCAGAACAGAGGAAGTATATGCGTCAATGTCAGTGTGGGAGTCAAGGGTGGCCTGAGCTGCAAACGCAGCCCAGTCAGTGTTACCAAACGCTCTTGCAAACCTCATCTCATTCCTCTTCTCACCACTCATATCAACAAAAGGTATAGAAGTGTGAAAATGCCCACCTTCTGGAACAGTTTCTTCCCAGCTGTTATCAGGCAACTGAATCATCTTACCACAACCAGAGAGCAGTGCTGAACTACTATCAACCTCACGGTGACCCTCGAACTATCCTTGATTGGACCTTGCTGGCTTTACCATGCCCTAAACATTATTCCCTTATCATGTATCTGTAAACAAATTGATTGTAATCATGTAGTATCTCACTGCTGAATGGATAGCATGCAACAAAAGATTTTCACTGTACCTCTGTACACATAACAATAAACTAAACTGAACTGAACTACACTATTCATGTACTCTGTAGAATTGTTTTACATTCACTATTCACTATTTTGTTTGCTGCTGGTCTTAACTCGTGCTTTTTCTTTGGTTCTCTGATTTCCATTTTTACTCCTGTTTGAACTTTATCTGATCAGCCTGGCTTATACAAGTTAACGATTCTGCTCAATCTATTCTGTTTACACCCTAAATGATTATAAATATCTCTATCAGCTCTCCTTGCAAGCTCCTCTGTACAAGGAAAATAAGCTCAACTTCTCCAATCTATCCATATACTGTAACTATAGTTCCTTACCTTTAAATTGACACTGTATCATCCTTTCCAAAGGTATGACTGACCAATTAAGTATTTCAAAGATCAAATGCTGGAAATCTAGAATAAAAACTGAAGATGTTGGAAATATTCAACAGGCTGGGTGAGATCCATGGAATGAGAAACAGTTAAAATTTCAGATCAAATACCTTTTGTCAGAATGGAGAAAAGGACAGAGGAAGCTCACCAAGCTGCAAGGAGGGTGGAGAAGGGGTTTATCTCTGATAGAATAAAACAAGGGTCACCGTGGGGATAAGCAGTTGGCAAGGTTTTCTGGTAAATTAGTGAATGGGAGCAGTTACAGAATGAGAAAGTAGACTTAAGGCGATGGGCAAATGAACATAGATATTGCAAAATGCAGAGCAGGTTGATCAGGCCAGACATGTCCTCCACTGCCAGAGAGAGTGCAAAAACACAAGCTGACCAATGTCACAGATAAAGACCTAACTCAGCCAACTAATACATACAAATCTCATTGTCTGCAGTTGTAGACTCCAACAGTGAGTCCAGAAAACTGTAACGCGGCCAGATATAGGATGTAGTATTGTTCCTTATGTTTGCAATGAGCTCCCGGGAAGCTGCGGCCCATCGACCGGAGACTCACCCGGAAGGTCCAGCTCGCCCACCGGAGACTGTGGACCCAACTTACCTGCTGAAGATCCGCACCGAGGACTGGAACCCGAACGGTGGGCCAAACATGGTCTGTGACCTACGTTGGGGACCAAAACCTATGGCTCACCCGCCTCAAATCAAGCACCCACGGGAACACACCTGGAGGGCCAATAAGCAGACCAGCTGCAAGAGGGGGTGCACAGCCTTGATGGTTGGAGGCCCTGCAGCAGCCTGGGGCTTGGCTGGTTCGGAGGCTGCTTCAAGAGGCCGAGCAGTGGACTGCACGTGGCCCAAAGTGGTGAAGCAGCGGCAGAGGTCTCTACCAAGACAACGGACCTTCATGGTCAGATCAAGATCCCTGCGCTTACAATAGCTGGAACTTGAAAATGGCACCAAACTGGTGACGCTGTATACTGTATTACTGAATTATTGCTATACTTTGGATCTGTATCTGAGATGCCTCTGTATAGTGATACTTGTACTGAACTGTATACAACAATGAATTTCACTGTACCTCAGTGCTTGTGACAAATAAAGTATCATACCATACCATTGTAGCAGTGCAGAAGGCCACAAACCATGAAGTCAGAATGAGAGAGGGATTGAGAATTAAATTGGCTGAGTTTTTATGTCATTTTCGTGATAGATAACCAGCATCCATGTGTTTTGGTTTGATATGCTCTTAGCTTAGCTTCAATTACTTGTGAATGTGTCAGTGATTATCGTGTATTTATGTCTTTATGATATGTTATTGATACTTGCCTATTGTTACACATTATCAGTATTTGCCCAGTCTTTATTTCTGTGTCCTTGAAGTTTATTTCCCCCCATAATATTTCTTGGCCTGTTTTTAAATGTTAGTTGTAATTGAGCTTTTTTCCAACCTGCTCTGCATGCAAAAAATTATGTGAAGACTTGACAGTGAACTTATCAGCATTAGGTCGATGACAAGGAAGCATGCGTTTAATTGAATTAGTAGCAGAATTGGAGGGCAGTCGTGGAGAAAAGGTAATCATATAAAGAGTAATGTAGTCTGGAGCTCGCTGTCTGTTCAGAGAAGATAGAAAGTCTCACCACATTCAAAACTGAAAATATATAAGAGGCAAGGACATAACTGGCTTGATTAACTCCTCAATTACGCTTTTTTATTTTTACATGCAAAATCTAAAATTCTTATATTTCTGACTCCTTTTGTGAATATCCCAACAAATTTAAAGAGCCAATTTATTGCCATTTCTAAGTAATAGTTACATTTTCCCATAGTCTTCTGAAACATTGATTCATTCCAACATTTTCTAGCCTCTGGTGCTACCTAAACAAAGTTGTGGTTCACCTTAAACATAGAAACATAGAAAATAAGTGCAGGAGTAGGCTATTCGGACCTTCGAACCAGCACCGTCATCCAATATGATCATGGCTGAACATCCAAAATCAGTACCCTGTTCCTGCTTTTTCCCAATATCCCTTGATTCCATTAGCCTGAAGAGCTATATCTAACTATCTCTTGAATACATCCATTGAATTGGCTTCCACTACCTTCTGTGGCGGAGAATTCCACTGATTCACAACTCTCAGGCAGAAAAAGGTTTTCCTCATCGCAGTCGTAAATGGCCTACCGCTTATTCTTAAACTGTGACCCCTGGTTCTGGACTTCCCCCAACACCAGGAACAAAATTTGCCTCATTATTTTTTGCTGGGTACATCCTTCATGGCATGGGATTGGCAGCCTTTCCATTTATATTCCAAATATGTGCTGGAATCCTCATCCACAGAGAGAAAGATATTTCACCGTTGACTGATAATGTATTAAAATTCAGATTTCAGAGAACTGAATGCCTCAGCTGGTACCCAGCAACAAATAATGAGGTATATTTTGCCACACAGCAAGCTGAAATTGGTATACACATTCTACATCCAGTTCGAACAACAAATAATTGTTTGGTACTTCAAAAGAATCAAGTAAAATGTTGGGCTATATAATGTTGGAAATAATCGAATTGCAAGGGTGATGTTATTGCTCTACTATTGTTTGTTTTTTGTCTATTAGTATGTGTGCATGTGCTTGTATGTGTGTTTATATATATATATATATATATATATCATGTATATATATATATATATATAAATATATATATATATATATCATTCATATCTATATACTTTTAAAACTGTGTGTGTGTGTGTTTTTTGGCTTTTGATTCCATGGTCCACCAAAAGCACATGCTAAAACTCCGAGAATTTTTCCATTTCGCTAGACATTACACTTTTACATTCACTAATGCACTCCTCATTACATTTAGACATTTTTATGTACATGTTTTTAAATAAAATCCTCCCCCCCCCCCCCCCCCACACTCACTCATTTTGTGGCCTCCCGCTGGCCAGCCTCCATAACGGCTGCTGCCGCCCTAACCCTGACCCTAACTCCTCCAAAAACGCCGCAAATTTTCTTATTTCGCTGGCGATTTTTGCTGCTGACCCCCCCCCCCCCCTCAGGCACCAACATTTTCCTTATATCACTGCCGATTTTACATCCTCCACTCCCCCACCCCACCCCCCCCCCCCCCCCCCCCCCCGGCTCGGCTCTATCATGCTGCCTCAAGCCAAAGATCGGCTGTTCCCGTGGACGGCAAAAAGCAGATCTTTGCCTTGAGCTGGCGCCTCAATAGCCTATCGGCACGCAGGTGCATTGAGGGTGTACGCTGCATCACGACGGGCGTATGCAGCGTCTCGCCGGGCGTACGCAGTGTCATGACGGCGTACGCAGTGTCTCGACGGTGTACACAGCCTCTCAACGAGTGTACGCAGCATCATGATGGTGTACGCATCGCTTCGACGGTGTCGGCAGCGTCTTGACGGCGTACACAGCTCGACGGCGTACGCAGTGTCTTGATGGTGTAAGCCTGGCCCGCAGCCTCACTCGGCATCATGCCAGCACACTCCACCCTCCCCCCTCCTTCCTCCCTCCTTCCCTCTTCTCCTCCCTCCCTCTCCACCCTCTCTCTCCCCTCCCTCCCTCTCCCTCCCTCTCCCTCCCTCCGTCTCTCCCCCCTCCCTCTCTCTGCCCTCCCTCCCTCTCCCCCCCTCAACCTCACGTTCGGGGACCAGACCCAATGGGTATGCACTTGGTCTAGTATCTATTAAAACTCTGTGTGTGTGTGTGTTTATTTGTGTCAGATTTTTGGCCTTTGATTCCTTGGTCCGCCAAAACCACATGCTCAAACTCCGAGATTTTTTCCATTTCGCTAGGCATTACACTTTTAAAATTCACTAATGCACTCCACATTACATTTAGACATTTTTATGCACAAATTTTTAAATAAAATCCTTCTCCCCCCCCACACTCACTCATTTTTAAATCTAAATGGGGCTCACGAGCTGCTGACGTCACAATCCCACATGCTGACCAATCAAAGTCGCTTCTCTCTCTCTCTTCATTTGGCAGCCCGGCTCTCCTCCACCCCCTCCCTCCAACTACGCACGCACCGCGCTTCCCACAGCTAGAACCGCCTGCCTGCTCACTCCAACCCCCCACCCCCCCTGTTCTCAAAATGCTCTGCAGATTGGGAGAAGAGATAAGTCTTTGGCTCTCTGACTCCTCCCTGTGTGTTCCTCTCTCTGAATGAGCAATTTATGCAGATCCAGAGGACAGGCAAGATCCTGGTAAGGTGAAGAGGGGGAGTGGGGGGATTGAGGGAGGGAGAGGGGGAATGGGGGAGGTGAGGAGGGAGAGTGTGGGAATAGAGGTAGAGGAGTGGGGGTGATAGGGAGTGGGGAATAGATGGACTGCCCCCTCTCCTCTCCCTCCACCTCTCCCCTTCCCTCCCTATTCTTCTCCCTCTCTCCCCTACCCATCCCACCCTTCCTCCCCTCTCCCCCCTACCTCATCTCCTCCTCCCTCCCCACTCTTCCCCCTATCTCCCCCATAGCCCTCTCCCCCTCCCTTCACACTATTCCCCCTCTCTCCCCACCCCCTCATGCCCTCCCTCCTCCCCTCCCCTACCCCCTTCCCTCCACCCCATCCCCTCCCCACCCTCCCTCCACCTCCCTTCAACCTCTCCCTTCCCTTCCCCTCTCAGCCCCACCTCTCCCTCTCTCTCCCCCCTCTCGCTCTCCTCCCATCTGTCTCACCCCTCCTACCCCACCCTCCCCCCTAACTCACCCTCCCTCACTCACCCTCCCTCTCCTCCTCCCCTCCACCCACTCTCCCTCTGTCTCTTGCCCTTCTGTCTCTGCCACTTTCTTTTTGTCTCTCCCCATTCTCTCTCTGCTCTCACTCTCTACCCCCCTCCCCTCTCTAGACGCGCCTGCGAGTTGTGGGCTATGCATCAGTGGATAGGGTGGATATGGGGTAAAAGGAGCAAATTATCAAGGGGGGTTGTTAACATGTGTGTGGGGGGGTAGCTAGTGTGTGTGACACCACATGCCACCCCCCCTCCCCCGCACCCACACTTTGGGGGACCAGACCCAATGGTCTGCAGTTGGTCTAGTAAATATATATACGTGTACAGTGTAATTCTGTTGTGCTGCAGCAACTAAGAATTTAATTGTTCTATTCTATCTTGGCCATATGACAATAAAACACTCTTGGCTCTCTTGATGTTATGGAGAATTTGCAACACAGCTACTTTTTGGTTATTCTTGAACTGACTCCTTTAACACTGGAAGCTCAAATGGATAGGAGTTGACTGGTAGTTACTGCCATGACACTAACACTAATTATCCATCAATGAGATGGGTATAAGTACAAAAATGAGATTGAAATGTTGGATCAGCTGTCAGATTTAGGATGTTCAAATCTCGAGCTGTGTACAATTAATTGAAAATTCATCACTCATAAGAATGGCTGACATGACATGATGGAGGTGTGAGTGAGAGAGGTGGAGTGATGCAGGGTGACACATGGACCTGAATATTTATATTCATAATCCAGTGTATTTTGAATGGAGTATTTTCTGTTCATGCATCCAAAACATACTTTTCAAAATGTCAGAACTGTCATTCACTGTAGCCTTCTTTGAACTAGAATTGTAAATTTGTTGCTTTGGAGCATATTTTGAAAATCCACGAAGGTTGATGGAAGCTATTCGCCCTAAATTAGAAATCATCTGCATGTGAGATGCACACTTCAATGTTGATGGCTCTTCAAAAGTATTGGATTGGCTTTCCTGCATCCCAAGGCTCTGGAAGATGTTGTATGAGTGCAAGGTTCTTTATTTACAATTGGGTACAATAATAGATCAGATTTAGCTGAGTTACACCAGCAATTATGTGCCAACTGTTGATATTTTCATTCATATATGTGAGCAAACTCAGTTCATGTGCCTCTGATGCAGAAGATGCTGGTGAATGTGTTACTAGGTCCTCATGTGAATGGGGATTGCAGAGTTGCACAAAAGAAAGGGAACCATGCTGCAAATGGAAACAGAAAATGCTGGAAGCATCCAGAGAGTCAGACAGCACCTGTGGAAAGAAAGCACAGACCGAAGAACTTTCATCAGGATATTGTGACGGGGACTGGCAGGAGTCCAGCCAAAAACTAGTCGGACACAGGTTGTGTGCTCTAGACGTGTTTAATCTTCTGCATACAGCTCCCTACTCCTCAGCTGACATGGGCGTTGCCCGGCCTTAAATAACAACTCAGATAACAACCCCGCGACTCATGCCTCCCCCACCAAGACGCTGCCCTCTAGAGCCGATGGTTCATCGTGACCTTGGGTTGCTATCAGATGCCGCCACATCACCCCCCCCACACCCCCCCCGATCCAGAGGCACCGAACCGCACAGGACGTCGCACGAGGCGGCCCGAACGCGTAGATATAATCCTGCGACCCGGGGACTTGCTCGGTTCGGAAGAATCTCCTGGAGCCCGGGACGGCAGATGCCCGCGACGGGGAGGTTGAGCCACATGGACTGGCTCGCTCAGGTCCAAGTGGGCCGGTTTCAAACGAGCCACAGACACCGTTTCACGCCGGCCCACCATGTCCAAATCAAATGTAGTAGGCCCGTGCCGCTACACGCGAATGGGACCTTCATACGGGTGCTGCAAGGGTGACTTGTGGGAGTCACGGCGAAGAAAAACGTACGGGCAGCCCATCAGCGGCAGTGGCACATGGGAAGGGGCCACTCCATGACGCGACGTGGGGATAGGGTGCCGACCCTCTCCCGCAAGCGGATCAGCACCGATGACGAGGGTTCCTGGGACCCATCAGCAGCAGGGACAAACTCCCCGGGGACAGTGAGCGGTGCACCATACACCAACTCCGCGGAGGACGATGACAGATCCTCCTTGGGGGCCGTCCGAATCCCCAACAGGACCCATGGCAACTCGTCCATCCACCCAGGGCCTGTGATTTTCCCCACGACCGGTGGGTTATCCAGGTAAGGAATGACCTGACCAGCCGTCTGCTGGTCAAGGGCGCTTATCACATAGTGATAGCGAGTCTCGTAGCTGTAACGCCACGGATGTGAAAGTGGGATTTGGCCTGTCGAAACCGAACCCTCGGCTGCGAGGTGCAAAATGTAGGCAGCTTCAGGGAGACCGAGTTCAGTTCGGCCTCGTCAGCCTCGTAGGCAGCAGAGGCAGAATGCATATTTCTTTTAAAATTTCCCTTGCAGGATTACACTCCTGGGCGTCTGAAGTCACCAATGTGGCGAGGACTGGCAGGAGTCCAGCCAAAAACTAGTCGGATACAGGTTGTGTGCTCTAGACGTGTTTAATCTTCTGCATGCAGCTCCCTACTCCTCAGCTGACACAGACGTTGCCCGGCCTTAAATAACAACTCAGATAACCTCGTGACTCGCGCCTCCCCCACCAAGACGCCGCCCTCTAGAGCTTATGGTTCATCGTGACCTTGGGTTGCTATCAGGTGCCGCCACTATATATCGTAATCAGATCTTTGAACATCAAGTGAGGGCAGTATAGCCCACTTAGCAAAGATCAATGTCATCAATTGTCAGAAATGAACTCCTGGTTTGCCCTGAATCTCCAGCATCAAACAAAATGTAAAATCTACTGAGACACCCCACAACTTCAGTGAAGTGAGTTCAGGAGGTGCATATGTTATGATTCCCAAATATTGCATTACTGAAGTGTCTGGGTCCTGAACCTAAGTATTTCTGCTTGAGAATCCCCAGGTGTCTTTGAATTAGGAAAGTATTGACTAAAACAGCATGTTAATCTTGTTTTTTTTAAACACGCATTAAGTATTCACTTTTAATTCCTGGCAAAACCTGTGAGTGTATCTGCCAGTCACACTCACCTGCCACATATTCAATTGTGTTAACATCAATAGAGATGTTTGGAGCTGAATACTTTGTATGTAAACAGTTGGTTGTTCATTGCTTGAATAAGATGCTAGGTCAGTTTTAGAAATTGCCACAGTACATTTGTTAGATATATCCAATATTCCTACTGAAAAAAATGTGCTATGTTGCAAAGCGTATTCTGTTATCACATCATTTCTTTTGGAGTTAGTGTAGGGAAGATTTAGCCCTTTTATTCGGCCTAAAATGTTCATCAAAAATGTGCAAAGTAGCTTTCAAACATGTTTATAATATATATGCAATACTTATTATTGAACAAGTCAGTGATGCATCATATGATTAATTGCTTGGGATATAAACTTGAATATCTCCAAATTCAAATTATGACAATTCCAACTATTTTACATTGTGAAATATATTACTTCTGCACTTGATTTATGATATTTGAAACATCATCTCAATATATTGTATCCATATTAATTGTAACATATTAATCCAGTCTATATCTCTCTCTCATCTAAGTATGACAGTAGCAAGGGAACGTTGTTCTCTGAGGTGTTGCTCTTTGAGATGAACTGAAACACTATCTGCTCCATCTGGAAGCCATGAAATCTAATATGGCATTGCTTCAAAGAATAATGGAGGTGTTATTGCTGGTGCCCTGGTCAACAGTTGATCCTCAGTCACTAACATAGAATATCTAATCATCATTGAGGTTTGCAGTGGAGTGGGATCTTGTTGTGTATAGTTTGGCTGCTCATGGCTTCCTTTAATGTGGAGAATTGTCTCAAATCCCTTCAATGAATGGCAATCATGTCAAAGATGTTACCTCAAACCCAAGGAATGAGCTCTACAAAGGGTGAATCGAATCCTGGGGTTAAAATTTATTTTGCTTCTAGCCATGCTTATTGAGTAATACGTGAAAAGTACAATCAAAATTAAAAATCAAAAGACGGCAAATATCGAAAATCTGAATTAAAAATTGGAAGTACAGGAAACACTCTGCAGGTCTGGCAGCTTTCATGGATTAGGTCGACCATCTTTCATTGCTGAAAGTTGAAGAGCGCAGCATGGAGTTTCCTATTACTAAGAAAAAAATAAAAGTCCAGATCAAAAATAGGATAACCATACTTCAGCCTGATTCTCGAAACATTCTCCCATTCTGCTCAGTTCCTTTCTGGGAGCTTGGTACAATACACTGACACTTTGATATTTTTTGTTTAACTGGTACAATTTGATTTTACTTTTCTCACAATGCTATTAAAATCTGATGCACAGACATGCTTGTATTAATATTTCATGTGTATACTCAAGGCGGACAGATCAATGACTGCATACATAGAAGAACCAACTTTATATTTATATATTTAGAAAACTCAGAAGAAGCTAAGTTGCTTCTCAGTTTAATCTTACTTTAAAATTGTTTTTGTTCACAAAACCAGAAACCGCCACACAGATCGCACTTACGTCAGGCTGTTGTTTATAGACTGCAGCTCGGTGTTCAATACCATCATCCCTTCCAAGCTAGTTACGCGAGGAGGTTGTGGTGATTAGGAGCTCCTGTCCAGACACAAGAACTAGTGTGTCTTACATCTTTATGGAATTCGGAGGAGATACAGCGGTACCTTAAACATCTTTGCGCTGCAGAGACTTGTTTTAAAGTTTTTCTGCTTGTTTTGTGACTGCGAGCAGTCTTATCAATTGACTCAGAATGCTTTCCTACCGGGGCAGGGTGTTGATCATTAACCAACTCGTGGCCTCCATGCTCTGGTACAGATTGACCACATTGGTCCCAACAGCCACCTTTGCTGGGATCATCCAGAAGAAGTTGGTGGACTTCTTCTGGGGCAACGGAAAGTACTGTGTCTCTGCAGCAGTCCTGAGTCTCCCGATTGAGGAAAACGGTCAGTCGTTGGTGTGCATTCGCACCAAGTTGGCGGCTCTCCATCTCAGGACCTCAGGGCATCCTCCCAGTTGGCACATGCTGGTGGCGCACTTTTTCCAACGGGGCCGCAGGAGGAGGTACGCGGATCCCGATGGTGAGCGTCAGCCGTGCGGTCCTGATGGGGATGCCCGGCTTCTACAGGGACTTGTTGAGAGTCTGGAACTGGGTTGGTGTCGACCGGGCCCCCCCCTCTGCTGGCGGAGGGCAACGGCATGGGCATGAGAGCAGCCGGTCCTTGTCCCGCCCCACTGGGTGTCGGGGGGGTTCAAATGTGTGGCGTACCTGTGGTTGAGCAAACCCCCGCTCAGCCGTAAGTATTCCTCAGACCCAGGCGCCGTAATCCTTCTCGAGAGTCGGTCCCACGCAATTTGAGCCTTTCCTCGACACCCTTCATCTCCCTCCAGACGCAGGGAGGCGTGTCCTGTACGGGCTCCTCCTCCACACCCTGCACTTCCTCGCCCTGGTCCACCGTCCAGACACTAAGTGGCAGTCGGTGTTGCCTTCCGGTCGTGAGGGAGGGCCCCGGTGGGGGTCCCGCTATGCAGGGATTCTCCCCCTCTACACTGGGCACCTGGGGTGGAGGGTATTGCACCGAGGTGTTCCCTGCAACCTGTTTCTCTCGCAGTTCACAGACCCGAAAGCCGCATGCCACTTTTGTGGGCTGGATGTCTGTGTACCACGTGTGCATGGAGTGTGTGAGGCTGCAGCCACTATTTGAATACCTGAAGGGGCTGCTCCCTGCCTTCTGGTTGCATTTTTCACCTACCATCCTCATCTTTGGACACCCTGTGCGTAGAGGAGAGGGTAGGGCTGAAGATGTCCTGTTTGGGTTGCTCCTGGTCCTGGCCAAGCTGGCCATCCGCGAGTCAAGGCACCAGGCGGTGGAGGGCTTTAGCCGAGCTGGCTGCCTGCCCCTTTTCCGGCGATATGTCCGTACCCATGTGGGGTTAGATAGGGAATACGCCCTGTCCACGTGCACCCTGAGGGAGTTCAGCGACCGCTGGGCACCTCAGGGTGTTGAATGTATCCTCAATAAGGATTGTATCATAGCTGTATAATAGTTCATTATGGATATATGTTTGTATTGTATTATGGTGGTGGGTTCTGGCTTGTTTAATTATACTCTATATATTATTTTTTAATAATTGAATAAATTGTTTGATTAAAAAAACAAAAATACTAAAGCTGGTTACCAAGCTCACGGAACTGGAGCTGCACATCCCTCTGCATTGGATTCTCGACTTCCTCATCCACAGACCACAGTCTGTCCGAATTGGCAAAAATACCTCATCCTCAGCAGGGCCGGATTTAGATGAAGAGAGGCCCTAGGCTATTCCACGTGAGGCCCCTCCCAACCCCCCACCCCCATGACGAGAGGAAGATGGAAGAGTCCACCAGATTGACACTGATGTGCAGCCGAGCGTGGCCAATGAGATAAGGACTGGAAAGCAGCGCTTTTTATTTATTGCCAGTGCTAGTGTCGGGTTATTGGCTTAAAACACTATTATACTGAAATGGAGGGCAAGGAAATTTACTGAAGAGTTGTTTAATGACTACAGTGTGTTGTGACAGCATATGTAAGACAGTGTCAAAAATATTGTACACCATGCCCGTACAAAGCTTTTCACAAAAGTGAGTGGCATTGCAGGATTACAAAACATTTCTGTGAAACAAGTGCACGCAGCGCATATCACAAGCGCGAAGCTCAAAGACTCTTGCTCTGGGGTTTTAGATGCTCTCTGGTGCATTCTGAGTCTTATTTTGGAGCATTTTTGCACCAAATCTATGACCAATATTTCAGGAATAATTTTGGTTGAGTCGAGAGTAATGAGTGGTTGGAATGGGACGACTGGGGTTATTGTTGTATACATTTTTAAAATCAAGAACTGAACCTGTCCTTGTTTTAATAATCATGTTGTACAGTAAAATGTTATGTAAAGCGTTAAAAAGGAGCATGCAAACAGAGCAAATAAAATACTGTACATTTTTGCAGTAAATAAAAACTTTTTTTAGAAAATGTTTTGTGTGTTGATTTGATTGCCTATTCCTGTTCGACTGTGTTAATGTGTGCACATTAAAAATATGATGCTAAATGAAAGTTGCAAACTATGGAATTCATATTTTTCAGTATTGCTATCAAGGAAAAGAAAGTAGTTACAATTGTTTGATATTATTCATATGGAGGAGAAAATATAATTGCTCTAAAACCTACCTGAACTTTGCAATCTCACTAAAGATAATCCTCCTTTCCCTCTCCCCCTCCTCCTTCCCCTTCCCTCTCCCTCCACCTCTCTCTCCCTCCCCATCTCTCCCCCCCCTTCCCCTCTCTCTCTCTCTCTCCCCCTCCCCCTCTCTTTCTCTCACTCCCCCTCCCCTCCTCTCTCCCCCCTTTTCCACCTCTCACATCCCCCCTTTCTCCCTCCCTCCCCCTCTCTCTCCCTCCAACGCAGCGAGGCTCCGACTCTGCACCACAGACACCGCAGCCCCCCACCTCCCCCCGTCCCGGAGTAACGAGAACTCCCGCAACACAATATTCCACTACTTACCTGGAGTAGACATGAGGCATCGAGGTGATTGTGTGAATTACCAATGGAGATCTGAACCCACCCAGACCAACAGCTCAGCAAAGAGACAGCGACATTTTGCATCGCTACTGCGTCAACGGCTCTGCGCAGGTCGCAATTTCTTTCCCAAAACTTCCAGCGGCTGGAACCAGAATTTCCGGTAATTTCCATCAAAGTGGAAATGCTGATATCCCTCCAATTTTTTTTTTCTCTTGTTTTTTTTTTACACTGGGAAAAAAACACCTTGGCCCTAGGCTTCAGCCTATGAATCCTATAGGTAAATCCTGCCCTGCCGAGGCCCGCCTAGATCTCGAGGCCCTAAACTTAAGCTTGTCAAGCATATACGTAAATCCGGCCCTGATGCTCAGTAACATTCAGTACGACTGCACCTCATGTCTGCTTGCTCAGACCCCTGCTTTACTCATTCTATACTCATGACTGTGTAGCCAGACATAGGGCGAACTCCATCATCGTTGCCTATGACAATACTGCTGTTGGACAAATTACATATGGTGAAGAATCAGAGTATAGAAGTGAGATCGACCTATTGACCAAATGGTGCCAACACAACAACCTGGCTCTCAACACCAGTAAAACCAAGGAACTGACTGTGGACTTTGGAAGGGGAAAGATGAGGACCCATAACCCTGTTTATATCAATGGGACGATGGTGGAGAGGGTTAAAAACTCATGGGCATGCAAATTTCCAAAGAACTTTCCTGGACCCAGCACACTGATGCAATCATAAAGAACGTATATCAGGATCTCTACTTCCTGAGAAGATTACGGAGAGTTGGTATGTTAAGGAGAATTCTCTTGAACTTCTTCAGGTGCACAGTAGAGAGCCTACTGACTGGCTGCATCGTGGCTTGGTTCGGCAACTTGAACGTCCAGGAGCGGAACGTCCACTGCCCAGTCCATCTCCGGTTCTGACCTCCCCACCATCGAAGTGATCTATCAAAGTTGCTGACTCAAAAAGGCTGCCAAAGACCCAGACCATTCTGGCCACACACTCATTTCACCGTTGCCAACGGGAAGAAGGTACAGGACCCTAAAAACTGTGACGACCAGGTTTAGGAACAGCTTCTTCCCTGTAGCCATCAGGCTATTAAACACAACACCAAATAAGCTCTGAACAATAACAGACTATTATTATTATTGCACTATATTTGTTTATTTTTAGTGAGTATGTGTGAGTGTGCGTGTGTGTGTGTGTGTGTGTGTGTGTGTGTATATATATATATATATATATATATATATATATATATATATATATATATATATATATATATATATATATATATATATATATATATATATATATATATATATATATATATATATATGTATATAAAAGGTTACCACTTACGGCTGAGATTTTGGGCCATCTTACTCAGCCCCCCCCCCTCTGCTCATCAGGTGTAGAGGATTCTTCCCATCAATGAAAAACAAAAGTGTTATTAATGTTTATAAAATGTTGTGTCAATCACGCCATGAAGGCCACACCTTTTCCGGTGGGAGGGGGAGGGATTATACAATGCGGAAGTGTGGGTGTGGCTCAGTTTCTGCATGATGGATGAGGGAGAGTTTACAACTCTGTCTGAGCTGTGAATCCACTGAACACACTGAATGTCTACTGAACTGTGAGTGTGGTGTTTTGTGTGGTTCTATGGTGTTTTTTATGGTGGTTTACCCTGCTTGAAATAGTATGCAACAGCATTTGAATGTGGCGGCCTTGTACCCTGCATGAAATGGTATGAAACTGCATTTGAATGTGGTGTCGTTGCACCCTGCATGAAATAGTATGGAACTACATTTGAATTTGGTGGCCTTGCACCCTGCTTGCACCCTGCTTGAAGTGGTAGGAAACAGAACCTGAATTTGGTGGCCTTGCACGCTGCTTGAAGTGGTATGAAACTGCACTTGAATTTTGTGGCCTTGCACCCTGCTCGAAGAGGTAAAAAACTGCACTTTAATTTGCTGACCTTGCGACCTGCTTGAAATGGGAGGAAAATGGATTTGAATTTGGTGGCCTTGCACTCTGCTTGAAATGGAATTTCAAGGAATAGCCATGAGTCAACTGCCAGCCCACCATATATACACACTGAACATTTTTTTTCTCCCAATGTATAATATGTTTACATATTCTGTTGTGCTGCAGCAAGTAAGTATTTTATTGTCCTATCCGGGGCATTTGACAATAAAGCACTCTTGACTTGACACCACAGCCTTACTGACGGGGATGCAAAAATAAAAGAAATATAGTTAACTAGACTAAGTGGGACCCGTTGGGTCCCATGTTCACATGGGACGGCTGGTCCGCTGATGCAATATTTCACCTCTCCACCAATTCCAATACTGGTGGCCAGTGGGGGGGGGGTGGGGGTGGAGGCTTTCTGGAGGGCTGGTATGGGTGTTGTTGGCTGCAAAGACTACTGGTCTCCAGAGGGTTAGTATGGACATTGTGGGCCAATGGATTCTGGGCTGGCAGGACTCATGGCAGCTCAGTCCCTCAAGCCTGATGTGCTGGCAGCTCATTCATGGCTGGTGGGCTGGCAGTTGACTCATGGCTATTCCTTGAAATTCCATTTCAAGCGTTCAGTGGATTCACAGCTCAGACAGAGTTGTAAACTCTCCCTCATCCATCATGCAGAAACTGAGCCACACCCACACTTCCACATTGTATAATCCCTCCCCCTCCCACCGGAAAAGGTGTGGCCTTCATGGCGTGATTGACACAACATTTTATAAACATTAATAACACTTTTGTTTTTCATTGATGGGAAGAATCCTCTACACCTGATGAGCAGAGGGGGGGCTGAGTAAGATGGCCCAAAATCTCAGCCGTAAGTGGTAACGTTTTATCTAAAATCAATACAGTGCAAACAGGAAGTTGTCAAGTTTAGACAAACAACCATTTGCAGTGCCTTTTCACTTCAACCCAAAACCCCTAAGCAACCATCTGTAATGCCTTTTCACTTCAACCCAAAACCCCCAAGTAACCATCTGCAGTGCCTTTTCACTTCAACCCAAAACTCCCAAGCAACAATCTATAGTGCCTTTTTACTTCAACCCAAACCCCCAAGCAACCCTTTGCAGTGCCTTTTTACTTCAATCCAAAACCCCCAAACAACCATTTGCATGCAGTGCCTTTTAACTTCAACCCAAACCTCCCAAACAACCCTTTGCATGCAGTGCCTTTTTACTTCAACCCAAACCCCCCAAACAACCATTTGCTTGCAGTGCATTTTTACTTCAATCCAAACCCTCCAAACAACCATTTGCATGCAGTGCCTTTTTTCTTCAACCCAAACCCCCCTAACAACCATTTGCATGCAGTGCCTTTTTACTTCACCCCAAACCCCCCAAACAACCATTTGCATGCAGTGCCTTTTCACTTCAACCCAAACTCCCCAAGTAACCATTTGCATGCAGTGCCTTTTTACCTCAACCCAAACCCCCCAAGTAACCATTTGCATGCAGTGCCTTTTTCCTTCAACCCAAACCCCCCAAACAATCATTTACAGTGCCTTTTTACTTCAAACCAACCATATTTTCATTTTCAAACCACATTGAGGGCATTAACAGTTGCGTAGACATGTGTTCAGTGTTATTCAAAGCTCAGAGAAATATGACCCTCTCGCTTCCTCCATCTTGCAGAGCCTGAGTGAGGCACACCATTTCCGGGTTTTATAGTCCCTCTCCCCTCCCACCAGCAGAGAGAATGGCAATTAAAAAAATAACATTAATATCTCCCTGATATTTTATCGATGGGAAAAATCCTCTGGTCCAGTCCGACAGAGGGGGGCTCTGAGCAAGGTGACCAAAAATGACGGTGGCGTAAGTGGTGGCGTTCTCTCGGAAATCAAATCGCAGTTAGTCAAAAGCAGTCAAGATCTTACTTTTAGTAATATCGATAATGATTGAGAGATGGATGTAGATCTTGGCACCTGGAGTATTTAATCTTTGTATTGACCAGCTGACAGGTAAGTCAGGGTCTCACTTTTACATCTCAGTTGGATAACGGGGAGAGGTGAAGCCAAAGGATTGATCTGAAAATGAGGTGGAGATTGTGCAAATAACAATGTTGGCTGTACTAGGAGTCAATGGAGCTCACTAACAGGAGCTCACAAGCTCAGGGCAGCACGGTGGCACAGTGGTAGAGTTGCTGCCTTACAGCACTTGCAGAGACCCGGGATCGATCGCCACTACAGGTGTTGTCTCTACATAGTTTGTATGTTCTCCCCTTGACCTGCATGAGTGTTCCCCGAGATCTTTGGTTTCCTCCCACATTCCAAAGGTTTGGGTATTTCTTGAGCAAAATATAAAGATTTTATTACTATATGACATCAACAAAAAATATTTTCTTTATATCATAATCATACCATTGTGCTTTACCATTATTCCTTGTTTTGCAGACTCTGTATGTTGTCTTAAATTAGTATGTTATTTACTCCTCTGGTGTTGATTTTAAAACTGTGTTAGTCCGATAAGACAGAAGCAAGTCATGGTATAAGTGCCCCATTACACGGGCAATGAATGAACCTATTCAACTAGCTGGTACGATAAATTCAGATTAAATTGGAGTTCAACCCAGAAAAGCCCATTAAGGGCAGCTACTGTGAGGCATTAGCCCTTTGCAGGAAGGATGTATATTTCTTTAAGGTAGACACAAATTGTTAGAGTAACTCAGTGGGACAGGCAGCATCTCTGGAGAGAAGGAATGGGTGATGTTTTGGGTCGAGACGTATATTTTTAAGTATACCTATTTAATTTTGTATTGGTAAAAAGGACAACAATTCTAAATGATTCTGTGCATGATATTTGGCGAATTATAATAACATGAACTGTATATCTGAAAAATTCAGGGAATACGTCCAGAGTTTCTGAAGCTTTCACTGCCTGTAGAACCACATAAACTCCATCTGGCAATATCTGTGGTTTTTAAATTTAATTCTTTGTTTCAAGCCCCTCGAGGCCCTTAGCTCTTCTTAAGGTGGAGCACCATGCAAGATCTGAGATCTGGACACTGCCCCACTACTGACTTCCTGATCTTTATCATTCATTGCTAACAGCTGTTCCCAGGGCCCCAAATTTTTGAAATATTTTCCTCAACTTCATACACTGACTCATCATTGTCTGTAATTCATCCAACGATGGTGCAATCATCAGTGAATTTAAAGGTGGAGTTGGAACTCTATAGAGCGAGTAGAGCAGGGGACTGAGCACACAGCCTTGAGGTGCTCCTGTGCTGATTGTTACTGAGGTGGAAGTGTTGCTACAAATTTGTATTGATTATGGTCCATTGTTAAGGAGGTCAAGGATCCAGTTGCACAGGGATGCGTAGAGACCCAGTTCCCTGAGCTTGGTGACTTGTTTTGAGGGGACGATGGTTTAGTTTAACTTTGTTTAGTTTAAAGATACAGCATGGTAACAGGCCTTTCAGCCCACCAACCAGCAATCCCTGCACACTAACATTATCCTACGCACACAAGGAACAATTTACATTCATACCAAGCCAATTAACGTAGAAACCTGCACGTCTTTGGAGTATGGATAAAAACCCACACAGCCATGGGGAGAACATAGAAAATCAGTACAGACACCATCCTAAGTCAGGATCAAACCCATGTCTCTGGCGCTGTAAGCCCTGTAAGGCAGCAACTCTACTGCTGCACTACCATGCCGCCCCATATGTTGGCCCTGAGCTTCGTCTATGAATGACAGCCTGGCATATGTGTTAAAAATTGTCCAAGTGGTCCGGTGCAGAGGGAAGAACTAGCAATATAACATCCTCTGTTGACCTGTTGTGGTGGTAGGCAAATTGCAGTAGTTCCAGGTTATTGTAGAGGTAGTAGTTCATACATGCAATAACTAACCTCTCAAAGCACTTCGTCGCCACAGCCACTGGTCAGTAGTCATTGAGGCATGTCACCTAAATCTTGGGGATCATGACAGAAGCCGCCTCGTGGCGATCCCTGGAAGCGACAACACGATGCACTCTGTGACATGTCGTTCGACAATTCTGTCAACATGTATGATGACGACAAAGCCAACAGTGAGCTACATCGTCTGACACAGGAGCTACAAATGAACCTAACTCTTATTAATGCCCCTTTAAATCAGGTGGGAACCTCAGACCTCATTAAAGAGTTGTTTTAACATAACTCCAGTCATTTGATCCACAGAGAACGCAACCAGGTATATCATCTGGTCCTGATGCTTTCTGAGGGTTCCCCCTCCAGATGGACTTTCTGATGTTGGCCTCTGTGACTGTGAGCCCAGGAAGACTAACTTCCAACCTGTCCACAGATTCACTTGGACCAATCCTGACTCTTCTCTCCCTTTTCTGGATCTGTCTGCACGTCCGGAGACAATCTAGCCAGTCAAATATATTTAAAAACTTGACTCACAGAGCTATCTAGGCCAGCTAGCACATCCAGATAAGGCAAACTACCACATTCATCTCCTCCAATCTAGTCTATTGCATTTGGTGCTCCCAGTATGGCCTCCTCTACATCATTCTGACCAAATGCCAACTAGGCAAATGGTTTGCAGAGAACCTGCGTCTGTTCGAAATGGTCTTCCCAAACTCCCAGGGGCATGCCATGTAAACTCCCTTTCCCGTTCCCCTGCCTTTCACCCACTATGTCTTTATCTCAACTCCACTTCCCCTTCCCACACCCGGCTCTATCTGCCAATCATATTTCATCCCTTCTTGGTCCACCTGTCCTCACAGTTTAGTTAAGTTTAGTTTATTGTCATGTGTACTGAGGTACAGTGAAAAGCTTGTTGTTGCATGCTAACCAGTCAGCACAAAGACAATACACGATTACAATCAATCCATTTACATAACGTTTAGTGCATGGTAAAGCCAGCAAAGTCTGGTCAAGGATAGTCCGAGGGACATCAGAGGTAGATAGTAGTTCAGCACTGTTCTCTGGTTGTGGTAGGATGATTCAGTTGCCTGATATGATGACCATTGTGAACTTGATAAAACACATTATGTCATCTACTGGTCTCTGTCTCACCGCTCACCCTCTCCTCTTTATACCAGCTACATTCCCTCTCCACTTGCAGTCCTGATGCAGGGATCTCATTCCTAAATGGTAACAATTCCTTCCCCAGCATAGATGCTGCTCAATTTATCGATTCCTCCTACAATATTTTTTCTTAAGGATGGGTTATTTCAAGGTCACAAAGGTCATCATAACAGGCACTAACTTTTGTTATAATTTCAGGTTTCTTTCGTTACTTCAATTTAAAATCCACAGCTACCATGGGAGAATTAAAACACACTGTGTGCTGGTTAGTCCAAGCCTCTGGATATTAGTCCAGTAAATTAACCACTAGGCCAACATGCCAAAACAAGAACCACAAACCTCTAAGGAATTTTAAAAATATTTATAGCAGCATAAACCTGCAGTTGAGTTAATATTGGCTAAATTAAAGACACATTAAAATGTAGGATACCTGTACTTGTCAGAATTACCCCTCGTCAGCAGAATTTTAGATGCTTTGATTGGTGCCAGCCAGTCTAGCCTCAGTCTGATATGCAGGACGGTAAGGGGTCCAGGTGTTCTCCATGTTTCTCTTAAATTGATAACATATATTGCGATTTTGCAAACTGACCTTAAATGCATCATTTCTATAGGGCTGCTGCAAAAGCATTGTAAACAGTATGCATAATGTTGCAAGATGGTCATCCTGTTAATTGATGATTGGTTGAACTGTTAAGCCTTGGCGAAGTTGTTTGTTTCCAGGGCACGTGTTTCAATGTTTGTTCTTGTTAGCTTCTTTCGAGAGTTTTCTTGCTTGTACAATGTCTAAACTGCTGTATCATTGGGTTAGGGAAATGCCTGTTATTGTTGGAGTTAATCGATATCTGTAATTGGGTGATTAAGAAACCGCCCCCATGTGATTTGGCACCTCGAGGTCCCAGGACATATAAATGTCCGCGATCACGAAGTTCAGCATCGATCTTCTAAAAGAGTGCTCAGGATGCGTGAACTTCTGGTGTGTCTCTGTCTGAGCGAGGCCTGGAGGGCTTGATCAGGCAGCGCGAGGATCGAACCCCTGGTGGGATAGGTGGGACATGCTTTTGGTAAAATAAAATTTAGTTGTTTCAAGTGCTTGATTCAGTGTTTTTACTGAAACTAGACTGGGGGGGATGCTTAGAAATGAGCAATTATCATTGGGGGCTAGTCCGGGATCTCAAAAGATCGCCAAACACAAGTTTGCAATCAAGGGTGTTGAGCTGTTTCTATCACGAGTGCAGATATTGGACCCACTGTGCGGTATTTGCATTGATTTTCGGCACTTCATGGGTCGGAGCTGATCATTCATTCGCGGGCTTGGGAAAGGGTCTAATCGAGATCATTAGAACAGTCTAGCAAGCACGGGGGAGTGGTTAGCGTGCCTTTGGGTTGGAGGCCCATAAAACCAGGCTGGGGTTAGAGGCCCTGGTGGGGTTGGGTTAGAGGCCCTTTCCTGGGACAGAGGCCCAAAACTGGTTGTAGTTGGGCAGACTGCAACTGCCTTTTAACGAGAGCCAAACGCGCTTCATCGGGCAAGGAGTGGCCCAGGGTTAGACTTGGTATCCGACTTTGTGGGGTATTAAAAGACAGGTCTCGCCTTCGATCGGATCGCTGCCGGGAGCGCGAATTGTAAAGGTGCACCTCGAAAAACGGCATTGATAATTCACAGCGCGAAGTGGCTAGGTGCTGGATCCTCGGTACTTAGCAGAGGGTGTGTCTGTGTGTATGTATCTGAGTCTCTCCCTGAAGTGACGGACAAGGAGCCTCAAGAAGGAACTGAGCTTGGATAAACTGAGTATAGATTGGCCGGAATACTCTAGTTTGTTCCAGAATGTAATTTGGTAATTTTAGCTGATTCGAGGTCCCGCGTAGTAAGAAAGATACGCAATAAAATTTAGGGGATTGAGTTTTAGTCTGAGTCTATATTTGCAGCAAAATTTCGGAATACTGGATTTCATATTGAAGTTCTGCGTAAGGTGGGATTTGAATTCCTGTACCTAGAACTTCGTAGTTAGTGCATGTCCATGATCGATTCCGAATGGCGGCTGATCAACAGTGAATAGTAACCATCTGTCCGATCGTTGACTAGTACCTGATAGTGAAGAGTACATGAGAGATGGGAGCCTCCCTACTTGACGAAAAGTAATCCGAATAGCGAAGGGTACCCTTAATTCTGTCGACGTTAGAGAGGAGGGATAGAGGTCCCCCTATCGAAGTCCAGTCTTAGCAGAGGGATAGTAACATTTGGGAGGAAAAGTAATCATTTAGGAAATAGTACCCCTCAGCAAAAAGTAAACTAGGAAGGGGAAAATCTTCGGTATCAGAGGGAGAAGTTCACTGCGTGATAACAGCATGACGTGGCATCGAGATCGAGTGTTCGTGAATTGTGCGCTAGTGCTTTAAATCATTTTGTAAATTGTAAAAAATAGCTATCCGTAAAATCCCATCAATTCCATTCTGCCTGTTATTTTCGAATAATCTATTCTCTTCAACATGCCCACCTAATCCTCTCATCATTCTACCACCATCATTAGTAGGATATCTTAACTCACACTGAATGTGAGCCCAGAGTAGTCATCGGGGAACATGACCTATGGCATCTCTATAGAGACATCTAGTGTGAATGAAGACATTCACCGGATGGTACATGGGTGCAGCTCCAGTCACCTGGGAGCGATACTGATCTCCAATGTTGTATGGTATGAGTTTGCCCACCCTCGCTATCCTACACATACTATAAAACCTGAAAGGTACATAGTTAATTGCTCCTTAGTTTAGTTTAGAGCAAACATACCCTTCGGCCCACCGATTCCACACTGACCAGCAATCCCCGCACATTAACACTATCCTACACACACTAGGGACAATTTTACACATACACCAAGCCAAGCTAATCAAACTACAAACCTGTACGTCTTTGGAGTGTGGGAAGAAATCAAAGATCTCGTAGAAAACCCGCGCAGTCACGGGGAGAATGTACAAACTCCATACAGACAGTACCAGGAGTCGGGATCGAACCTGCATCTCCGGTGCTGCAAGCACTGTAAGGCAGCAACTCTACCGCTGTGCCACCATGCTGCCCGATTGCTCCTGGTGTATAGATGAGTGTTAGAGTCTCGGTTGTGTTGATGGATAAGTGGGGAGAATGTAATAGTATCCAAGTAATTGAGCCTTTGTGGACGTTGGGTCTTTTTCCATAGGGCACATGCGTGTTGGTTAGCAATTGTCAATGGTACTTAGGCACACATTCAAGATGCATCAATGGCCTGCAATGGCCTCAAATGCATAGTAGTTTCCACAGATGAGATGGGTTGGGCTGAGGGCAACTGATTTCCATGAACTTAGTAGCAATAAATAGTAAGATTAAATGAGAACTTACCAGTTTGAAGTTTGATCTTTATTTTATGAGGAGTTACATTGGTGATTACGTGAAGAACCCCGCCAGTGTGCATGTGCGTCAATCTTCAAAGCAGCGGTATGAAATCACAAATAACAATTATCGAAGTGACATAGTAAGATGAGAAACTTGAGAACTACCAGATGACCTTTATGAGAGAGGGTTGGGCATGGAGGACACGTAATCACCAACGTAACACCTCATAAAATAAGATCAAACGTCAAACTGGTAAGCTCATTTAATCTTACTATTTTACTTCAGAGTCACGTGAGTGATTCAGTGAAGAGTTCGAAGCTTTGTGATTTCATGCCACAGATTCAAATCCTGGCTTCTCACTGCATTGATTGACTTGGATGAGAAATAATGCATTAGTGTTGACATTGCATTTAAATGCAGTAACAATTTTTATTTGAATTAACAAAAAATAACAGTACCCCTCTAATCCAGGGGGAACTTTAAACAGAACTTAAAATAATGTTAGCAAACAGCCCCGGATTGGCAATCGGCCGATTTCGATTGACGAATCGATTGCCGAAGAAGTTTTGAAACATCAACTCATTTGACCACCCGGCGGCTGCGAAAATATGGTCGATAGGCACGTCCATCGCCCTGGCTGCCGACGTAGCTGCTGCCCTAAGGGAATGAGATGTGAACACATCAGTGTTAATAACTGCATCAACAAGACTTGTTTCAACCACCTCGAGATAATCTGAACTGACACTCTCTTATGTGGCTTTTTGTAGCTGATAAACGATCCTGTAGATGTATAAAAACACTTTTTTAACAGGATATTGGGATGAGGATAGGTGATTGTGAGTGGGATATTTGTTATACTGATTGTATTAGGAAGGGTGATTATAGGGTGATGGGTTGTATATATGATTAAGAGATACTGTATAGTATATGAGGGTTTTTTCTTTTCTGTTTTCTTTTTTTCTCTCTTTTTTTTGTATGGCTTTGTAAATATTTGATTAGTGTATAAATGCAAATAATTTGGTGTACATATAGCTGCTAAATTTGTATAGGATAATTATAAGCAGTTGAATAAGGGGTGGGAATTAATAAGCTTTGGCTTCTTCCTGCTCCTTTTCGGACACATACGATTTCATTTATTTATAGATACTGTTTATGACACTTTATAAATATTCTTGTTTTGTTTTTTGTATGGTGTTTCACACTTGCTTTTTATTCATCTATTATGTTCGAAATAAATAATTAAATAATAAATAATGTTTCCATGTTACGTAAGTACTGGTTTTAAGAATTTAGTGAATATTCTAGGAGCTGAAGTTAAACCACGAGGCAGTGCCTTGAATTGCCATAATTGATTCATCCAATTATATTTAAAATACTTTCGATGCTTCAAATGAACAGGAACTGAGTAATATGCATCTTTCAGATCTATGGTTGCCATATAACAACCTCTGGAAATCAGTTGTTTGGCGGTAACAAATGTTTCCATTTTGAAGTGTCTATAACGGATTTAGATTAGTTAGGTCCAAAATAATTCTACATCCTCCGTCCTTTTTAGGACGGGGTAAAATATTTGACACAAATTGATGGACTTGATAACATGTCCTCCTTTGTTACACAAATTTTCAAGTTCACCCTGAACCTCCATTACTTCTGTTTGCGAAAAATGGAGTGTTATGCTAGGAACATGCTGGAGAGGCAAATCCCCTTTTGGATCGAACTCAATCCGAAACCCTTGAATAACACTCATAATAAATGGATCTGAGGTAAGTTGCTTCCATTCTTCATAGAATAGATGTATTCTACCCCCAATTTTTGGCTGTGTTATACTTAATATGTTCCCATGAGAACCAGGCCCACCTACCTCCTTGGTGACTGGTATGACCTGCTGTCCCCAGTTCCTGGCAGGAAACCCCATGGTTGCTCATGATCCCATCACAGTGCGCCAATTGCGCCCCTGCATCGATGACCGGCTTGTTCCTGATGTAAACCCAGAAGCTGCAGTGTTCCTGTAAGCATATTTCCTTTTTACAGATTTGTCGTCGTCGTTGTTTTGATCAGGCCCACCGTTTTTGCCTCCTCATTCATCTCGTTGACCCGTTTTGCGAAGTCTTTGCCAAAAAGTAGGTTGGGTGGCTGGACATTGGTGGGTTTCCAGAGTGCGGCGAACCTTGGGTTGATGGTGGGCCTAATAGCCCTTTTTCTGAGACAGTTTATTTCAAAATGGGCGCTGCACAGCAACACAAGTGACTCTTGGTGTGTCATTGACACATGCCCTCCATCCATCGTTCTTGCCAACACCGTGATTTCCGAGCCCAATAGCTTTAGAATCCTCTGCATTTTTATTTCTTGGGTACCACTCCCACTCCCATCTGACCCCATATAATTTGATGCCCACTCCCATCTGACCCCATATAATTTGGTTTACTGTTGGAACTTTTAATAAACCGCAGTTCCTTGGAGTCTCATGCTTCTTAGCAGTTTCAACCATGGTAAGCTCCTGGAGCTGATGAGATACCATGTAGTTGATTGTGGAGGCCAGCTCTTCCCCCAGCGGCTCCCCTGACTCTGATGGTGCAAATGGTGCTGCCAGAGGTGGAACATCTGGCAAATCCTGTTCTTCCCCTGGCTCAACCTCACCATCAGAATCGGGGTCAGAACTAAGCTGACCCATCACACGCGTCTCATCATCTATGAGGGTGCTATCAAGCAGCCCTGTTGCTGCTGGTGCTTCTTGTTCTGGATGGCACTGACACTCCTCCTGCTGGAGTGTGCCCTGCCGGAGCACTGTATGCAACAGTTGCTCCATTTGGAATAGGCGTTCAAACACACTATCCAGCCCCGGTGGGGAATCATCCCCCGGCTCCGTGGGCCTACCAGACTTTTGAGTTGCCTTGCGCCCGGCTGGCGCTGGCTCTGTGCTATGTAGTACCAAGTCCGCAGTCGCTATGCTTTTTGCCGGTGAATGTACAGGGGTATGCGTCAGCCGTTCACAGCCCGTACTCCCGCAGCTGACTGTGGTTCGCCGTTTCCCCTTCCCCATTTTGTCCATGGTGCTAACAACAGATAGAAAAATGGCAACACAGCAAATGGACTTTTTTACTCCAGCTAAGTTTTTTGCCACTTACCTCGAGTCTAAATACTTACTGCTGGAGGAGCTCTTTTCCTCACAGCCTCCATGCGCCAATGCGGTTGACATACTGACGCACATGCACACTGGCAGAGTCCTTCACGGAATCACTCATGTGACTCCAAAGTAAAATATATCTGCCTTATGGAATGAATTGCTATAATGAACAGACACCAGGGAATGAAAAATCTGCTTTATACATGTTCCTTTGTGCATACTCTCACTGATGAAATTTGACCTATTATTGACAGCATGCTGATCACCCAGTGCATATTAACCTCCCTACTCTAATTACTGTTTCCCCATGGTAATGAAGAGGAAAGGCAAAATGAATAATGGGGCAAATGAATAAATATAAATAGAGGTACATGGCAAAACACCACAAATTTTACTTTGGAGTCACGTGAGTGACTACATGAAGAAGGCCATCAGCCCGCATGCATGTCATTACGGCTAGCGCATTGCACAACGACTGACTGGCAGGCACGCTGCACCTGACAGCGGTAAATTTAAACCTGTAAGGTAAGTTTAAAACTTATTTCTAGGTTTTGTTCATTGTGTGCATGAAGCTCCTTATAGAGTTTGCCTGCTGGATTTGAGGCGAAGTCAGACGGGCCGTGGGGAAACCGGTTATGGTTCGTGGGGAGATCCCGGTCTGGACCGCGGAAGCGCGTGTTGCCGGCTGCTGTCGGGTTAGCTTCCCAAGTCACTGACAAAGAGGTCAGCGATACTCAGAAGGGGAGTGCGAGTGGGAATTCGCCCAGTATGGGGGTAGACCAAGTGAAAGTTGGTCTCGCTACCCCAGTCGCTGACTATGGGGTCAGCAGCTCCCAGACCGCTATGGTTCCCACAGAAAAAGGGGTTAGACTGGCAGTAAGCCGGCCTCGCTACCCCAGTTGCTGACAATGGGGTCAGCAGCTCCAAGATGGCTAAGGTCTCCCCAAACAAGGGGAAAACTGGCTGTAAGCCAGTTTCGCTACCCCAGTCGCTGACAATGGGGTCAGCAGCTCACAGACCACTATGGTTCCCCCAGAAAAGGGGTTAAACCATGAGGAAACCAGTCAGATCTTGGGACTCGGGCGAGTCGGGCCAGGATGGTTCCCCTCCTTCTATGGGTAACGTCTGTGGACGCCTAAAACCCACCTGGAGCACCTGATCGGGAGGTTGCTCCAAAGAGATATGCTTCAAAGAAGAAAGCTATCTTAGCCCGGATATTATGGAGAACCCGGTGGCAGCGGCACCTGTCTCAGGGCTGCACAATGTCTCCCTCTCTGAGAAGGGGAGCATCCAGGGTCAGTTTCAGTCTGGCCCAGAGCAATATCCTGATATAGGTCCAAAGGGCCATGTCAGCGCAGGTATCCTCAGGGGCCTGAGCAGCACCTGTCTCAGGGCTGTCTATGAGTCTCCCTCTCTGTGGAGTGGAGTTCGAGGATATATTTGCAAGCAAAGAGGCAGAAAACCCGGAAGGGGATAGATTTTCCCTCGCGCTACAAGTGCTGGCAGAGAACAGAGCTGTCAAATGAAATCAGCCACCGAATCTTCTCTTCAGGTAAGACTTATCCAACAGGTATACCTGAATGAGAAAGCAAGCTTCATCGTATCGGCGACGACATTCCCACGCCTCATCGGCAGTAAGCAGTTCACTGAAGTTGATGGCCGCTTGAAATCTGGGCAGAGGTCTTTCAGGCCAAGGGCCAAGCCGGTCTCAGGAAATATGGAATTCACATATGTACACTAGCATTCCTACACTCCAATCAAGGATGGGAATAGAACCCACATTAGGGGCCTTTGGGCTTACCATAAGACCACCGGTAACCATGGAGGTAGGTGGGTCTGGTTCTTCCGAAACATGGGGTAAGTGGACCATTTACAAGTTGGTAATATTTACACTTGTTTTGTACAAATGACAATGATAACATGAGATGGGTTATTATTACACAGTGTACAAGGGTACCAAGCATGGCTTGGAATTGGGGCCAGAGTTGTCTTTCGAGGCAGGCTCAGTATTTCAGCCAAGATTGCCTTCGAGATAGCTTGGAAATATGGACAGAATTGTCTTTCAAGGCACGCTCAGGATTACGGCCAGGATTGCCTTCCGCGACAAGCTCGGTAATACAGCCTGAGTTGTATTAGGCTCAGGCTCAGAATTACGGCCGGAGCGGTTTTTTCAAGGCAGGCCCAGTAGTATGGCCAGAGGTTTTTTTCGAGGCAGGATCAATATTATGGCCAGGATTACCTTTCGAGACAGGCTCGGGAATCTGGCCAGAGTTATCATTCAAGGCAGGCACAGAATTATGGCAGGCGTGGCCTGTTCATTGTGAAAGATGGAGGATGTTGGTTCATAATTGATTTAACTCCCATGTGCAACATAGATTTCAGTATATGGAATTTCCTTACTGTCTAACTACTGATTTCTTTAGGATCTTTATGGCATGCATCGATCTCAAAGATGCATGCTATTCAGGTCCCATTTGCAGGGATCACCGGAGACATTTGAAATTGATCTGGATGATATTTCTAACGCTGTGTTTTTGCTTAAATCAACTGTTTCAGCTGCAACTATAATTGCGGGATTGAGGGGCCTCGGCCATCCTGTCAAATTTAAGTTGATCCCAACTGGAAGTTATTGATTATCGGGTTTACCTTTAACTATTCATTTATCTGTGACTCCTCCCAGGGGCATCAGATAGGAATCAATAGAAGGCTGTAACAACCTTGTTATCAAGCAGTCTTCTATTCATCAAGTGTAGTTGGCAATATAGCAGCTGTGTTTCAGCTGTGCAATTGGACCTTGCATTATCAGATCTTTCAACGTGCAAGTAGTAACCTCTCAAGTGCCATATAGGTCATTGTTAACAGACCTATGCTATTACCAGCTGAAGCTACCAAAGTCACAATGGTGGTCGAACATTCAGCATTGCTCCAGTAGTTTTGGTTAAATAATCTTCAGTTGTATTACTAACAGATCCTAGTGCTCAAAGATGGAAAATTACGAATGCCATCTCTAGTAATGAAGACGGATGGGATTTGCGTGAATCACCAATTCTTCAGTTATTGGTATCAACTACCTATAGACACTATGGGTTAAAGGGTTATTGTGCGAATACGCAAAATCTGCATGCTCGGTTTCCAAGTTGATACACTGTGGTGGTGGCATATGTTAGTCACATGGGTGCAATCAAGTCAAAGTATCTTGTCATAATTTACCCAACCTTTTTTGGCACTGGTGTATCATCATGTAAAATCAATGACAACACAGTATGGATGTTGGACCACAAAGTATTTTAGGATCAATGGCTCAATGGCACCCAATATTGATATGTTTGCATACAGGCTCATTCACCAGTTGTAAAAACATGTGGCATCACAGTGGCGAGAGATACATTCTCACTACAAGGGGGAGGAATGTTCTTTTATGTGGTTTCTCCATCAGTCGGGTATTGCAATAATCCAGCAAGATCCCGCTTCAGGGTTCTCGTACTGTCTGACTGGCCTATGCAGCCATGGTTTCACACAAATGTTGGGAATAATAATAGAATCTTATGTGGGGTTCTAAACATAAAACTTTGCTGGTTCAGCCTGGGATTCGGGGAACCAGCCACTACATGATTAATCAATTCATTGCTTTACGGAATCTGAGAAGACCGCTCCTGCGGCTCGGGCTGTCAGACTGATCTATGTATGTGCTCACTGCAGAGTGCAAGTATAGCACTGAAAAAGCAGTACTTTGTCTCTTCAGGAGATGGGATGCGTTTTCTGTTAAATGTTATGTTACATATAATATGGCACGGACACTGATGTCTTAGAGTTTACGCTCTGATACCGAGTTTATAAAGGATATCTTTCACACAAGTTCTCTCAGGACAAGTACAGGGCAGTATGGGATATTGAGATGGTATTAACACTATTTCACCAGGGGACTCCAGCTACATCCTTAGCTTTGGCTCGGCTCTCATAACATAGTTATCCTCATGGCGCTGGTCAGTGCAACGGGTTCAGTCACTACGTGTTGTGACTGGACAGGATGGTTACATCTGCAAATAATATTATATTTTAATGTTTACTTAGCAGAGCAGACGTGAGGTCTCAAACTAATTTCATGGCATACCGCTTGGACCTTTTGGTATGTGTGGTCACACATATACAACAATACGTCAAGGTCACCAAGAGCCTTAGAGGCTCTGAACTAGCTTTGTTTGTTAATTACAAAAACCTTATAAGAAGGTATTGGTTCGGACCATCTCCAGGTGGTTAAAACGGGTTTTGGCTCATGCAGGAGTAGATACTGATATTTTTCAAATCTCACTCCACCACGGCTGCTACAACATCAGCAGCAAAGGTTATGTACGTTCCGCTGGACCACATCCTAGTGGCTGCAGGATGGTTGAATGAATGAACTTTCTGAACATTTCATGAACATTTCATAATAACCTATTGCCAGACCAGGGGTATTTGCCAACTCTATTTTAGGTTCAGTGGTTAAATTTACTCCCGAATGATTGGAGTTACTATTATTATTATTATTTATTCATTATGAATGTTTCCCTCATCTGTCTATTAAGGCAGTTGTGGCTGTGTGGACTCGATCTCACGGCATGAAATCACAGAGCTTTGAAATCTTCAAGGAATCACCCTCGTGACTCCGAAGTAAAATAGTAAGATTAAACGAGAACTTACCAGTTTGAAGTTTGTTCTTTATTTTATGAGGAATTACGATGAGCGATAAAGAACAAGTTAGGTCTTTATTCTTTGGAGCGCAGAAGGTTAAGGGGGGACTTGATTGAGGTCTTTAAAATGATGAAAGGGATAGACAGAGTTGACGTGGATACGTTTTTCCCATTGAGGGTAGGGAAGATTCAAACAAGAGGGCATGACATGAGAATTAAGGGACAGAGGTTTCGGGGTAACGTGAGTTGCTGGAACGAGCGGGATCCGCTCTGTCGGGTCTCACCCTCTGATGTCCAGTTATTAAGGATATCATTAACACAAGTTCTCCCAGACCCAAGTACACGGAAGTATGGGATATTGACATTGTGTTCACATTTATTCACCAAAGGGCTCCAGCTATATCTCTATCTTTGGTTCGGCTCTCTTAGGTAGTTATTCCCCTGGTGCTGCCCTCAGTGCACGGGTCCAGTCATTACATAAATTGCGACTGGACAGGATGGTTACACCTGCTATATAATATTTCATATTTATGATTTAGTTAAGCAGGGCAGCCCAGGGGTGTCAGGTCTCAAACTAGTTCTCATGGCATACCCCATGCACCTTCGGTTATGTGTGGTCACACATTTACAACATTATGTCAAGGTCATCTAGAGCCTTAGAGGCTCTGATATGAGCTATGTTTGTTACTTACAAAAAACCTCATAACAAGGTATCAGTTCAGACCATCTCCAGGTGGTTAATACGGGGTTTTGGCTTATCTGTAGATACTAATTTTCTAATCTCACTCCACCAGGACTGCTGCAACATCAGCAGCAAGGGTTATGTACAGTCCTCTGGATCACATCCTGCCGACTGCAGAATGGTCTAACGAATGAGGTTTCCAACATTTTATTTTAACCATTGCCAGACATGGGGTATTTGCCAACTCTACTTTAGATTCTATTTTATAGTTTCCCCTCGGATGAGAGGGATTACTTTTAGTATTATTTGTTCATTTATCAACATCAGCATGTTTTAAATCTATGTCATGTCTGTATGCATTATGAATGTTTCCCTTATCTGTGGTCAACTGATGCAGTCGTGCTTGTGTGGACTCGTTTTTCCACGGCATGAAATCACAGAGCTTTAAAATCTTCACGTGGTCACTCACATGACTGAAGTAAAATAGTAAGATTAAACAAGAACTTACCAGTTTGAAGTTTGATTTTTATTTTATGAGGAGTTACGATAAGCGATTACGTGCCCTCCACTCCCAACCCTCGTATCATAAAGATCATCTGGTATTTCCAGTCATCTCAAATCTTACTATGTTAGTTCAACAACTGTTATCTGTGATTTCACACCGCTGCTTTGAAGATTGACGCACATGCGGGCTGAAGGCCTTCTTCACGTAATCGCTCATCGTAACTCATCATAAAATAAAGATCATACTTCAAACTGGTAGGTTCTCATTTAATCGTACTAGTTTTGATGCAACTATTTGCTTTAAGCATGTTCTGACAAAGGCTTTATGTCTACTATTCACCCCCCGTGGTATTGTGTGATGGAGGATGTTTAATTGTATACCATCATGCTATAGATTTGACATGCGAAAAGCAAAATTCTGCGGATGCTGGAAATCATAAATAATGATTTATATAGAGTGATCTATATCGCTCTCCCCCTGCATACCCTTGGGCATAACTTAAAGCTTCTCAAATACTACTATATTTTCTTCCTCCACTACGAAGATTTGAAAATCCAGTTGGTTTCAAGGTGCAGAGAGAATGGATGAGGAATGAACAGGATAAAATAAATATTTCAGTTTTGTCATGGGGATTAGCTGTGAATGAAACCATTTTGTAAATCAGTTAACGGGAGCAATTGGTGGAAGAAACTTGAACAATGAAAGATAAAATTGTCTTTTTGTAAACCAGCATCTGCAGTTCCTTGTTTCTACTCTCTAACATAAAATGACAAATGCTTCCGTTATGTTTTTTTCAATTCTGACCAAGGAACTTCAACATGAAACTTTAATTCTGCTTCTCTTTCCACAGATGCTGCCTGACCAACTGTGTGTTTCCAGAATTTTCTGCTTTTATTTCAGATTTCTGGGATTTGCAGGTTTGGTTTTTAACCATTTTTAACTATTCAAAAATGTAATGAGAGTGAATATTTGCACATCTGCTGAGGAAAGAAAGTAATGTTGTTAACAATGTATTGTTCTGATGAGTATGTGGAACTGGCTATTTAAGGAGTAGATCTAATTATTAAACAAACAGACCCTCAGGCTACTGTTTAATTGTGATCTAGTTTTAATATTTTCAAAGCATAATGGCTTTGATTTTCAAAGGCATACAGTATTTTAATGTTATTCAACATGCCTTTAACTTGTTCTTTGAATGCGAGCAGCTCGTATGCCGACGACAAAATAGCATTTTTATTTTTCATGGAGCATTTTTTAACCAATCTTACGATAACATAAGCTTTTGTGTGGCTTAGGTTGTGGTTTATTATGGTCATGTCTACATTAGGTACAGAGAAAAATGTTGTTTAGCTATCTATGCAATCAAATCAGATAATACTATAGATAAATACAAACAAGCCAAACTCAATTACAATAGATCGAACAAAGGGAGAGATACAAAGAGATACAGAATATAGTTCTCAACATTGTAACACGTCAGTTCCACAGACAAAATCCAATATCCACAATGGAGTAGAGGTGAATCAGGCAGTACACTGGTCATTTAAGCAAATGAAGGATAATCAATTACTTAGATTCACCTAATAATGCAGAACTCACTGGGCTCAGCCACTTCATTACAGCAGTACAGACTGAGAAATCAACATGGCCTAGAATTTGTTTTGAATTTCAAGAGCAGATGTGTGTACTGGAGATCTGCGGTATTCATTCCAAATGCTCAATGTACAACATGCCATATGTATAGAGGGTCCCACTAAATGCAAAGCCATCAATAGCATGCAAAACACATCAGGACCACTTCCATAATCCTCCTTCATATATGCATGGCGGATGATGGTTATGGTGTGTAGAAGATGACCTTTGCAAGAAGTGCGTGAGACTTGCCTTTTCATTACATGAAGGAGACCTGTCATACTCCTGACCACATAAGGATTCCAGCACTAGGAACCCATGTCATAAGGTCATAAGGTCATAATGTCATAAGGAATAGGAGTAGAATTAGGCCATTCGGCCGATCGAGCCTACTCTGCCATTCAATCATGGCTGATCTATCTCTCCCTCCTAACCCCATTCTCTTGCCTTCACCTGATAACCTCTGACACCCATACTAATCAAGAATATATCCATCTCTGCCTTAAAAATATCCACTGACTAGGCCTCCACAGCCTTCTTGGCAAAGAATTCAACTGATTCACCATTCTATGACTAAAGAAATGTCTCCTCATCTCCTTCCAAAAAAACAACCTTTAATTCTGAGGCTATGACCTCTAGCTTTATCCTCTCCACATCCACTCAATCGAAGCCTTTCACTATTCTGTATGTTTCAATGAGGATCCCCCTCATTCTTCTATACTCCAGCGAGTACAGGCCCAGTGCCGACAAACGCTCATTATTGGTTAACCTACTCATTCCTGGAGCATTGAGTTTGTTTTCTTTCTTACCAATTCGACTTGCAGATTACCTTTTTGAGAATCCTGCACCAGCACTCCCAAGTCCATTTGCAGCTCTGATTTCCGGATTTTCACCCCATTTAGAAAAAAGTCTATGCCTTTATTCCTACTAGCAAAATGCATGACACCACACTTTGTTACACGATATTCCATCCGCCACTTCTCTACCCACTCTACCAACTTGCCAAGTCCTTTTGCAGAGTCCCTGCTTTCTCCACACAATCTGCCCCCTCCACCTATTTTCGTATCATCCGCAAACTTTGACACAAAGCCTTCAGTTACCTCATCCAAATTGTTAATATACAACATGAAGAGTAGCGGCCCTTGCACCGACCCTTGCGGAACTCCACTAGTCACTGGCAGCCGACCAGAAAAAAAACCCTTTATTGCCATTCTTTGTCTTCTGCCATCCAGCCAACTTGATAGCCATGCTAGTATCTCTTTTGATACCGTTGGCTCCCATCTTCCAAAGCAGCCAAACGTTTGCCACCTTGTCAAAGACTTTCTGAAAATCTAAGTAAACAACATCGACTGGCTCTCCTTTGTCTGTCTTACTTCTTCAAAGAATTCCAGCACATTTTTCAAGCAAGACCTCCCCTTCACAAAGCCATGCTGACCAGCCTATTTCATCTTGAACTTCTAAGTACTCCATAACATCATCCTTTATAATGGACTCTAAAATCTTATCAACCACCAAAGTCAGACTAACCGGCCTATGGTTCTCACTATTCTGCCTTGCTTCCATTTTGTGCAGCGGGGTAATATTGGCAATTTTCCAATCATCTGGCACCACTACTAACTCTAGTGATTCCTGAAATAATACTATATACCTTCTCCCTAGTAATAGTCAATCCACTAACTTTCACCCCTTGACTCTCTAGAATTTCAGGCATGTTGCTGGCGTCTTCCACTGTGAAGACTGATGCAAAAAAGTTATTCAAATCTACGGCCATTTATTTATTCCCCATTATCACTTCTCCTGCATCATTCTCCAGCAGTCCAACGTCCACTCTTGCCTCTTTCTTGCTCTTTATATAAACTGAAGAAACATATTGTCTTTTTAGTTACCATCTGTTGTTCTTTAAAAGCTTCCCATCCACTGGCACTGGCACTAATCTTTGCTATGTTATATGCCTTCTCTTTTAGTTTTATACTGTCCTTGACAGCCATGGTTGCCTCTTTCTCTCCCTCAAATCTTTGTTCCTCTTTGGAATGAAATCCAGCATCTTCCGGATTATTGCCAGACATTCCTGCCATCGCTGTTCCACTGTCATCCCTGCTAGGGTCCCTTTCCAGTCAACTTTGACCAGCTCCTCCCACATGCCTCTGTAGGCCCCTTTGCCCAGCTGTAATACCGACACGTCCGATATCTCTTTCTCCCTCTCAAATTGCAGATTAAAACATCATATTGTGGTCGCTTCCTCTTAATGGTTCCTTTACCATGTTCCCTTATCAAATCCTGTTGTCAAATCTCAGTTAGATGCACATCATGTAAATAACTTAATGCAAAACGTACCCCTCACTCAATGTATTTAATCCCTTTGTTGTTCATGACAACTATCCACCTCAATTGAATTATGATCTTGAACAGCTTCTGATATCTAAACACAAGTCTGTTTCCATCTTCAATACCTTCCCTGTATAAAACACGAGTAGGCAGAGGAGATTGTTTTAACCTGGCATCATGTTCAGCATGGACATTGTGAGCCAAAGGATCTGTTCCTGTGCTGTACACTATTCTACAGTGTATGTTGTATGTTTTATGCTTTTTTCCAGCATTTCTGTCATTTATTATGGCTAAATTAACATTTCACTGGGCAGGTTTTCCCCTTCTTCTTCTTCTTCTTCTGAATGAAACATAAACCAAAGGAATAGTTAGATCTCAAGCCGGGTGTTGTGCAGCCAGGTTGTTGTCTCTTCGTCAATGTCTGCCAGACCCTGAGCTCCATTTGGTGTGTGATAGAGCGGGCACCCAGAGATGAAATGGTTGGCTGTCTGTTGTTCTGCTCTACATCCACAGGCTGGGCTCTGGTGGAGCCCGCATCTCCACATGCTGGCATTGAAAAGCCCAACTCCAGTACGAAGTCTGTTGAGCTTCACCCATGCTCCTCTCAGGAGGTCAGACCCGGGGCAGCTTTTATCTGGTGAAAAGATGCAACTGTGTAATGGAGATGAGGTTGTCTTCCACGCCAGAGACCACTTGGTGGCTTTTCAGTATGCCTTTGTCTTAGTTGGCTGGATGGATGCTAGGAGTTGTTTTCTATGTGGAGCAAAGGGGTGACGGGACTTCAGTCAGGGTGGCCTCTGCTCTCTGCTGATAGCTTGATGGAGGAGGTGATCTGGGTCCATGGCACGATGAGATAGTGCCAGAATTGCAGCTTCCCTTCGGATCCCTGCAGGCAGAGTGCCTGCAAGTAAAGGGAGCTGCTTGACTGGAGTAGGTTGATGGCACCCAGTGATGGTTCGCAAAGGTGCTGTTCAGGCTCGTGTCTACCAGGTTAGTATGTCTACTTCTACTCCATATGGGTGCGCAGTACTTAGCTGGAGCATACACAAGAGCAAAGCAGAGATATGAAGAGTTGATGAACTGGCTCCCCAACTTGTTGCTGCCAGGCGTTGGATGAGGCTGCTACGTGCCATGACCTTGTCGCGCAGACCAGCCAGGTGTTGATGGAATGTAAGCGACCTGTCCAGCTTTACGTTGAGGTAAGTGGGTGCTTGTTGGAAGTATAAGCACCTGTTGTTAACGAAAACATCTAGCTCTCGCTTAGCTTCCTTGTTGTTTAGATGAAATGCTTTTGACACTGTTTTGCATTCGCTAAGCTTTAGATGCCACTTTCATAGGTATACTGCCAAAGTCTTGACTCAAGGAGCTTTCGATTGTCTTCCACTCTTTATGTCTCATCAGGATAGCTAAATCGTCAGCATACCTATATTTTCCAGGGATGATCTCTGGGAGGTTCATAGATGTACACGTTGAAAAACAGCGGAGCCAAGACGGATCCCTGTGGGACGCCATTCTTCAGTCTACGTAGCCTATTCTGCTGCCCATCACTGGTCTTAAGCACAAAGCTGCAGTTTGATATCAGCTCCATGATGTAGCGTACCATACGTCTGTCTGACAGCACCCAAAGTAGCATTGCAGTAAGTCCCCGGTGCCACATGGTGTCATAGGCAGCTGTCAGATCTATAAGAACAGCTCCTGCCTTCACATTTGCCTCAAAGCAATCCTCGATGTCTTGGGTGAGGAGTGTTACCTGGTGTGCAGTAGATCGACCTTGGCGGAAACCAGCCTGCTCGTGGGGTAGTTGAGGGTCTATGATGGGGTTGGTACACCCGTGGATCAGCCTCTCAAGGAGTTTGTATGGGATGCAGAGGAGCGAGATGAGCTGGTAGCTTTTAAGTCAAATCAAGTCAAGTCAATTTTACTTCGGAGTCACGTGAATGACTACGTGAAGAAGCCCTGCCTGGCGCATGATCGGCATTACATCGACGCGACGGCAGAGCAAGAGCTGCAGAGTGCAGCTCCTCTCAGCGGTAGGAACGGGCCCGCAGGTAAGTACATTTGAATTACTTACAGAGCATGTCCAAACTCCGTGGCTGGTGTGTAGAGCCACCAGGAGTTAAAAAGAAAAGAAAATACTCCGGGTGAAAAAACGGAGTTTAAAAGTTAAAAAGAAAAGAAAATACTCCGGGTGAAAAAACAGAGTTTAAAAAGCGTCCCGGGGCAAAACTCAGCGATCGGGATGGCAGATTAGTGCGGAGTCGGTTCCGATACTGGTGGCCGTTAAAGTACCGTTAGGGAGACTTTAGTTGCTCCATAAAATTTTAGCTATGAGAAAAACTCCAGTGGGGAGAAATTTTAAGAAGTTAGAGAGGCCGTGATTTAAAAGTTCTAATAAAAAAGGCCTCCAGACAAAAATGTTTTATGGCTTAGAATAAATTAATGGAGAAAGACTCCAAATTAAAATTTCAACCAAAAGGGTTTAAAAAAGGCCCAGAATATTCCCAAAAACAGACCCTGAGGGGTTTCCATATACTAATATATATGGTGGTTTTTACCAATGTGGGAATATCTATCTCAGATTGGTTTGGAGGTAGTTTCCTTGAGCAAAATCTCAGGAGTGCCAGGGCAGTAAAAGGAAAATGAAAAACTGACCCTGAAAGTGCATTGATAGTAGTGGCTGGTCATAAGTACCCAACACAGCACAAATATACATACAGGTGTACTAAGTGCGATACCTGAATGAAGGAGTGAGGCCATGGAAGGTAACCATGGTAACCAACATTAATTGGTCTCTCACCAGCTTCATAAGGCTGTTATGATTGAAACAGCAGAGTTATTGATAAAACATTTGTGTTTTATTAAGCTACCAACGGTGAATCCGATTACGGTACACATGTCTCACTTCTATGGAGACATAAGGAAATGGGATTTCAAAGAATTTCAAGCTGGTGCGTGGCATCACTACTCATGTGAAACAAGTAAAACATTGTGCAATAACCAAAATTTTTTAAATAAAAAGACAAGTTGCCATTAGTTTGGAGCTCATATGTGGAGCTCAATGGTATATATATATATATATATGTATATGTGTGTATATATATATAATATATATATTATATATATTTATTATTATTTATATATATATATATATATATATATATATATATATATATATATATATATATATATATATATATATATAGTGGCTTGCAAAAGTATTCATACCCCTTGAACCTTTCCACATTTTGGCAATGGACTCCAATTCTATCAATGATTAAAAAAATTAACATTGAAAGTAATAATGCTCATGACTTTAGTATCAGCATAAGAGTGCAAACATTGCAAATGTTACGTTATATAATACATGTGGCTAAAGATTACATTATCTTATATGTTTATGACTTTAACCAAACAAAGCAGACCAAGAGGAGCTGGAACCAAGGTAAAATTTAAGCATAACCTGTCAGCCAAAAATTGTGTGTGGGTCAGCATTGACTCAATATGTTAAAGTAGGTAAGAGTCTCTGTAGTGGTGAGACAGCATTACTTATTGCACACAAAAACCACATTAAGTATCAGTAAAAACTGATGGTTCTAGATAATTACATTCTAGATGGTTAAAACATGTTTAAGACTCAGTGGCAGTAGACATGAGATGTTGGAAAATCACTCCATTAAGGAATGACACAGGATGGGCCGCTCGAGCAATGATTAAAGGCCGTAGGAGGATGTAAAATAAATTTTAAAGTTACAAGGAACCAGTCATGGTGTCAGGATTGGACACGCAGTGTTGGCTTCTCTGTAATTGGTTGCTTTGTTTACATTATCAATTTATATTATCAATTGATATTTTAGTAATAAATTTGCCTTTCATAGAAACATAGAAATTAGGTGCAGGAGCAGGCCATTCAGCCCTTTGAGCCTGCACCGCCATTCAATATGATCATGGCTGATCATCCAACTCAGTATCCTGTACCTGCCTTCTCTCCATACCCCCTGATCCCTCAGCCACAAGGGCCACATCCAACTCCCTCTTAAATATGGCCAATGAACTGGCCTCAACTACCTTCTGTGGCAGAGAATTCCACAGATTCACCACTCTGTGTGAAAATCACAACTCTCTGTGTGAAAAGAAATAGAAAGGGCATTACTTTCATTCTTTTATAATGGAATAAAAACTTATCACATAAACTGAAGCAATGTTTGGGAAAAAAAGTGTTATTTACTCATTACTGTGTTGTTTGATCCAGAGAGTCATATGGAATGAGTCTACGACATAAAAAACACAGAGCTACAAAATCTTCACGTAGTCACTCACGTGACTCCGAAGTAAAATAGTAAGATTAAACGAGAACTTACCAGTTCGAAGTTTGATCGTTATTTTATGAGGAATAACAATGAGGGATTACGTGCCCTCCACTCCCAACCCTCATAAAATAAATGATCATACTGGTAGTTCTCAATCTATGTACAGCCTTACTATCTTACTCCGGCTATATTGGTTCTGTGTTTTTCATGCCGCTGCTTTGAATTAATGCCGATCATGCGCCAGGCGGGGCTTCTTCACATAATCCCTCATCGTTACTCCTCATAAAATAACGATCAAACTTCAAACTGGTAAGTTCTCATTTAATCTTACTATTTTGTTTGTCACATACACATACAAGATGTGCAGTGAAATAAAAGTGGCAATGCCTGCGGATTGTGCAAAAAACTACAGAATAGAACAGAATCAGTATTTACATAATAGGAAAAAAAAACAGCAATTTTAAAAAGGCACAACAGTAGATTAGTACAGTAAACTAGTCCCTAGTGAGATAAGAGTTTACAGTCCTAATGGCCTGTGGGAAGAAACTACGTCTCATCCTCTCTGTTTTCACAGCATGACAGCAGAGGTGTTTTCCTGACCGTAGCAGCTGGAACAGTCCGTTGCTGGGGTGGTAGGAACCCCCCATAATGTTGCTGACTTTGGATCAGCACCTTCTGATATATAGTTCCTGCAGGGGGGTGAGTGTAGTTCCCATAGTGCGTTCGGCCGAACGCACTACTCTCTGCAGGGCCTTCTTGTCCTGGGCAGAGCAGTTCCCAAACCAGATTGTGATGCCAGACAAGATGCTTTCTACAGCCCCAGAGTAGAAGCACTGAAGGATCCTCAGAGAGACTCAGAGATTATTCTTTGGCTTGTTCGGCTTTGGTAGAGTGATGACAGTTGCACGACGCCAGATCTTTGGGATTTTGCACTTCTCCATGGAGGTCGACAGGTACTGTCAGATCCAGTTGGTAGCAGCATCTCCAGAATATAGTAGAAACTCCGAGTGTATGCTACCAGATCCGGACCTTTCCTGCTTTCAAGATCTTGAGTGCTGTGGCCATTTCGTCGGAGGTGAAAGCCATTGTTAGGGCCGTATCCACTCTGTCTGTTTTCCATGACTAATCCACCTCTTTGCTCACTTCGCGTGAGAAATTATGGTCAGACTTTGTGAATTTTCCCCTATTTCTGAAGAACTGGGTTTGTCTTTTACACTAGTGTACAAACTTTGATTCAACAACAATTCCACTTGTATGCCTTCTGTTGAGTACCAATCCATCTCTGAGTTTCTTCCGAGGAGCATTATTAAAACAAAAATGATACATTGAGACAAATGATCAAAAGAAATAGGTGGGTGTCTCAACAATGTAAAAAGAGGTATAACGACAGGAACAATGAGAGTGTAAATTCCTGACATTAAAACTTGTGGGTGAAGACATGACCATCAAGGAAGGAGCAATTAAAATTGAAAATTATTAAGAGATCAGATGAAGGAGCTCAGATATCCAAGCAGTATCCCCCATTATTGTCTTGAAACATTTTGGACCTTTCTCCTTGGTGCTCCTCTTTTCATTACTTTTTGTGTGCCACAGAAGGCCATGGAGGGCAAGTCAATGGATATTTTTAAGGCAGAGATAAATAGGTTCTTGATTAGTACGGGTGTCAGTGATTATGAGGAGAAGGCAGGAGAATGGGGTTCGGAGGGAGAGATAGATCAGCCATGATTGAATGGCGGAACAGACTTGATGGGCCGAATTACATAATTCTGCTTCTAACACATGACCATCATGTCTCACCAATTTGATTGAGTTTTTTGATAAGGTGATCAAGAATTTTGATGAGAGCACATGATATGCCTGTATATTTATGGCTTTCTAGCACAATACTTGTGTTTTACCTCTGAATATATATTACAAAAAGTGTGGATTGGAGGGAATGTGTATGTTTTGTGGCTAACCAGTTATTTGTGGTTAACCACATGAAAACTGTACTGCTAATGCTGAATATGCTATTTTGTTTGGAAATGTACTGTCAAGTGTTTGGAGCAGTAAATATTAATAAAAAGTAAATAAAAAATGTCCATTCATATTGTTTGAATATTTTGGAAGTTGTCATGTCATCTGTATGACCCTGTTGTGGCTGGCACAATGAATGCATGTCCAACACCGACAACATCTTGTAAGATGAGTTTATTTCCAACAACAAACAGCAACTTCTAGAAGGTCATTGACCTCAGTCATGAGGCACTGGCCAGCTTGTACTCCTGGCCTCAAGGGGCGCTGGCATTTACATTACATTTACATTACATCTCCCCCTTCAACTTTGGGGTTTAATTTACGTGTACGTCCACTGCATTTAAATTACAATAAAGTACCATTAAAGCCATTTAGATTTGGCTTCATTTAATTCAGCAGAACATTTGTACATTTCCCATATATTTTCCTTCAATACTATTTGCATTCGATTTAAATTCTGCTTATGAACTTTAATATCCACATAAAGTTTTATATTAGAATCAATTCAGAGTGCTGCTGTTTTCCACTTTATCCTCAAAACCTAAAGAAATCTAGGGTTCTGTTTCATTGCCTCTCGCTGCGTCTGGGAGAATGGCTCCTGCCTCTCGCTGCGTCTTGGCGCATCGTGTCGTCTGGGGGACTGGCCCCGTCTGGGAGACAATTTCTTGCTTCTTGGAGACTGGCTCCATCTAGGTTTCTCGCATCTGGGAGACTGGCTTCTCCATCTATAGGTTTCTCGTCCCGTCTTGGAGACTTGCTCCAGCATCTGGGCGTTTGGCTACAAGTGGCCTATCCCTGGCTACAGGGGTCTATCCTAGGCTACAGGTCTCTATCCTGGGCTACAGGGCTCTGTCCTGTACTCCAGGCCTCTATCCTGGTCTGACTCTCTGCCTCGTCTCGGAGACTTGCTCCATCGGGGAAGCGGACTCCTCCTTCAAAAAAAACTTATGTCGCTCTTTCCACATTCAAGGTTTCTGCCTTGTTTCCATGTGTCTTTGAATCAACTGTGTAGTGTCTTTATGATATCATCAATATTAAAAGGACAATTCTGTGTAATTGTTTTAGAAGATTTAATGCTAAATCCTGCTGTAAAATTAACAGCGAGTTCATGATGCATTCTGATCTTAATGTCGTCAAATTCAGTGGATGAGGAAATGCATCATGTCATGCAAATGACAAGAACCGCTAGTTGATTTATATCCCTCCACTACTCGCTTCACATAAGTGACATCGCACCCTTTGTTTGCTTTTATTGCACATTAATTGCCCATTAAACTTGCAGTGAAAAGTCGGGGCTCATAATTAAAGATGTTATTATCTTTAAAAATAGATGCCAACATCATCAGCCACCCTGGGTCAGAAATGTAATAATTTAAACTCCGACTTTTATTTCTGCACGTCGTAAATTGTGCTTGGAGAGTTTTAAATTAAAAATGTTATTTTGTTTGTGATTTTTCAGCATTTTATCTCCTTTTTAAAATTCAATTGTTCTGTCCCTCACTTTGTTTCTCTTCTCCAGAGTTAAATGACTCTAATTCACCTCAGTTGAGATCCTCAGACATTCTTTCTCCATTACAAAATGTAAACTCTGAAGTATAACCACATGGCGAGGTGCAGAAAATATTGGTAGGGATTGCCTCTCTGCCCCTAAAGAGCAATAATAATGTAGGGAATGGAATTCAACGAGATTTTGGAGATAGCGTGACACAATGTACCCCAGATGCTGGAACCTTGGCCAAAACACAAAGTGCTGGGGTACCTCCCTAGGTAAGGCAGCATCCGTGCAGAGAATGGATAAGCGACATTTCAGGTTTGAAGAAGGCAACCCAAAATGTTACTTATCCATTCCCTCCACAGATGCTGCCTGACATGCTGAGTTACTCCAGCACTTTGTTTTGCTATTGGTGATATATGCAGAAGCTCGGATGAGGTCTCTAGTTACCTCAAGACCTGTGTGGATCAACCACCAGAGGTATTCCCAAACATCTTTAACCACTCATTACTCCATTCTGATGTCCCCACCTGCTTCAAGAAAACCACAATCACTCCAATGCCAAAGAAAAGTAAGATAGCGTGTCTTCATGACCACAGTCCACTGGCTCTAACTTCTGCCATCAAGAAGTGGTTCAAGAAACTGGTGAAGATGCTCACTAATTTATGCTCCCAGCCATGACTTGATCCACTGCATGTTGCTTACCATTGCAACATGTCCATACTTTAGAATGAAGATTTGAGGTTTCTGCGACCTATGTCTATGAGTTAAGGGTGAATTAATTCATTCATTCAACATTATTGAAAACATTAGTGATGCAGTGGTGCTGGTTTCCAATGGGAACAGTGAGAAACACACCACACATCTCTGTCCTCCAGTTCCTGTGGACTTCCGTCGCTGGAAGTATAGGATTTTGGTGTGTGTGCTTTATCATAATTCCTTACAATGCTATGTACGACAGTGATCGCAACTTCTACTGAAGTGTGGATGGCTGTTGGCTCAGTAGAAGCTCATCTGCCCTTTGACAGGTCTTGTTTTTGGTCCTTCTGGGGTCCACAACCCCCTCCTCACCTGGCAAATCAACTGTTGAACAGAATTGACAAGCAAGATTGTGAGATGAGTATACCGCAATGTACAAGGGAAAGGCTATGTTGGTCTGAACATTTTGCCAGTTGCACCCTTTAAATAAAGCACTATAGAACTGAGAGCCAGGATGGTGTGGCCGAGTGAGGTAAGAATGGAGATCCAAAATGTAGTACTGGAGGTGCCTTAACCCTTACTCTTGTCTAACCGATACAATGTTCTTGAAGCTGTTCTGAATGAGAGCAGAGACAGTGGAGTGATGAGCATACTCACCACCGCACTCTGATTAGCGACCATTCAAATTGGAGAGTTTAATCACTGAGGAATACACTGATATTGAAGATAGACAAAAATGCTGGAGAAACTCAGCGGCTGAGGCAGCATCTATGGAGCGAAGAAAATAGGTGACGTTTCGGGTCGAGACCCTTCTTCAGACTGATGTGGGGGTTGGGGGGGCGGGGAAAAAAAAGCAAAAGGCAGAGACAGTGGGCTGTGGGAGAGCTGGGAAGGGGAGGGGAAAGAAGGAGAAAGCAGGGACTACCTGAATTTGGAGAAGTCAATGTTCATACTGCTGAGGTGTAAACTACCCAAGCAAAATATGAGGTGCTGCTCCTCCAATTTACGGTGGGCCTCACTCTGGCCATGGAGGAGGCCCAGAACAGAAAGGTCGGATTCGGAATGGGAGGGGGATTTGAGGTGCTGAGCCACCGGGAGATCAGGCTGGTTATTGCGAACCGTGCGGAGGTGTTGGGCGAAGCGATCGCCAATCCTATGCTTGGTCTCACCGATGTAGAGCAGCTGACGTCTAGAGCAACAATTGCAATAGATGAGGTTGGAGGAGGTGCAGGTGAACCTCTGCCGCACCAGGAAAGACTGCCTGGGTCCTTGGATGGAGTCAAGGGGGGAGGTAAAGCGACAAGTGTAGCATTTTCAGTGGTTGCAAGGGAAAGTGCCAGGAGAGGGGATGGTTTGTGTGGGAAAGGACAAATGGACCAGGGAGTTATGGAAAAGCTGTCTTTGCAGAAAAAAAACATTGAAAGAAGTGTATTAAGTGTATAGAAATGAAAGAAGCAGAAAAATATTGAAGAAGTGTATTATTAGGAGGACAGATATTGTTCCCTGCAGCTTTGATTGATTGATTGAAAGATACAACATGGAATCTGGCCCTTCAAGCCACTGAATCCATGCAAAACATTAGTTAATTGTTCAAACCAGTTCTATGTTATCTCACTTATGTATCTATTCCCTATTCATTAGAGGCAATTTACAAACACCAATTACCTCCCAACATGCATGTCTTTGGGATGCGAGAGGAAACTAGAGCACTTGGAGGAAACCTATGCAGTTCCAGAGAGAGCATGCAATCTCCACACAAACAGCACCTGTGGTCCCTCGCACTTTTGATGCAGCAGCTTTACCAGCTGCACCACTGTGCCACTAAGTTGTGAGCGTGAATCCTGAATACTGTGTGTCTGAATACTGTGCTTCAGTCAAGGAAATTGCAGCTGCAGAAGGATTCATAGGCGCAAACCTCCTCAATGACGTCAGAGTGTAGAGCACTAGTGGAAGCAATTATCCTTAATCCCGAGGAACAACCAAAGAAGGACGGGGGGCAGCGTGAAACCGGGTGATTATTTAGTAAGGAAAATTTAGTAAGTTAGAGTAATAGTGCAGATGACAAAAGGGGTACCGGTGTTCGGAGTCTGTCAGGTTTGAACAACCCATAGAAATGCGAGAATATGTCATTTGTTTGAATCTAAACAAGGAAGAATAATGTGTAGACAAAGCAGCAGGCCGTTTACACGAATGCACAAAGCATTCATCAAAAATATATGTGAGGTAATGGTACAAATATAAATAATGACTACATCCATTGGTCAATGAAAAGATATGGTTGCAAAGAGGCCAGGATTGGAAATAAATATTATTGGATGTTTACTTTTCAAAACATGAAACTACACTAGAAAATCTGGGGTGAGAGCCTGCTATTAAATAATGGGGTAAAATGCCAGAAAACCTAGCTCACAAACTCAAAAAGAAGAATCTTTGTGTGGAACTTAGAAACTGCAAATGGTAGGAAAAAATAGTGGAAGTTCTAAATAGCCCAAATAGGAGTAGTAAAGTAGGGCATGATATAAATTATGAAAATTGAGGTGTATGTAACAAAATTAATGCAATGATCATGGGAGATTTTAATCTACAATGAACTGGGTAAATAAAACTAGCAGTAATAGTGTGGAGGGTGAATTAATGGAGAGTCCAGAACTGATGATCCGTCATGATGGTCTGATGGTCAGTCTATGGAGGGACCAACAACTGAACAGCTCATTTCAGATTTGGTCCTGCAAAAGGTGAAATGGTTGGTTAGTGAAGGGGCTTTAAGAGAACTACGTTCAAAGTATGATAGAATACCAATATAAAAATTGAAAAGTATTTGGAAAACAAAGTTAAAGGGAGAATGTATTGAAACTGGACTGAAGAAATGACCCACATAGTGAATTCTAAACTGACACTTAAACAGTTGTTTAGAGGTTAATGCTGTTATAAAATTGTCACACTTTACTCAGGTCCTTTAGGTTCTTTCTGCTGACATGGTAACAATGGAGGCATTGTACAAAACTATTGAGAATTGACCAGGGGTTAAGTGAGGTGGCCTTCCTCTGTACATCAGAGAAAGCTAATGCCTGTAAGGAATGTAGTGTGGCTAGGATCGACAAACTTTGACTCCAGTCATGACCGGACAAATTTATGCCATGACTGTAAAATGTATTGCTTAAAAGCAATAAGACTAGATATGATAGTCTCTCAGGCATGCTTGTAAAAAATACAGTGGCTTGCAAAAGTATTCAAACCGCTTGAACTTTTCCACATTTTGTCACGTCACAACCACAAACGTAAATGTATTTTATTGGGATTTTATATGATAGACCAACATAAAGTGGTGCATAATTGTGAAGTGGAAGGGAAATGATACATGGTTTCCAAATTTTATTACAAATAACAAACTGAAAAGTTTTGCATTTAAGCCAAAAACTTCAATTTTGGTCTCATCAGACCAGAGCACCTTACTCCACATGTTTGCTGTGTCCCCCACATGGCTCGTGGCAAATTGCAAATGGGACTTCTTATGGCTTTGTTTCAACAATGGCTTTCTTCTTGCCACTCTTCCATAAAGGACTGATTTGTGGAGTGCATGACTAATAGTTGTCCAATGGACAGATTCTCCCACCTGAGCTGTGGATCTTTGCAGCTCCTCCAGAGTTATCATGGGCCTCTTGGCTGCTTCTCCGATCAATGGCTCTCCTTGCCTGGCCTATCAGTTTAGGTGGACGGCCATGTCTTGGTAGGTTTGCAGTTGTGCCACACTCTTTCCATTTTCGGATGATGGATTGAACAGTGCTCCGTCAGATGTTCAAAGCTTGGGATATTATTTTATAACCTAACCCTGCTTTAAACTTCTCCACAACCTTATCCCTGACCTGTCTGGTGTGTTCCTTGGGCTTCATGATGCTGTTTGTTCACTAATGTTCTCTAACAAGCCTCTAAGGCCTTCACAGAACAGCTGTATTTATACTGAGATTAGATTACACACAAGTGGACTCTATTTACTAATTAGGTGACTTCTGAAGGCAATTTGTTGCACTGGATTTTATTTATGGGTATCAGAGTAAAGGGGGCTGAATACTTTTGCACGCCACACTTTTCAGTTTTTTATTTGTAAAAAAATTTGAAAACCATGTATCATTTTCCTTCCACTTCACAATTATGTGCCACTTTGTGTTGGTCTATCACATAAAATCCCAATAAAATACATTTACGTTTGTGGTAACATGACAAAATGTGGAAAAGTTCAAGGGGTATGAATACTTTTGCAAGCCACTGTAACTCATTACAGAAATATAATCTATTGAATGGAATTTATTGTGGCCAATAATATGATCGGCAAAATGGTTTTAGCAATGGCTATTGTAAGAAATGAAAAGCCGAGAGAATTGAGGAAAACTTCCCTCATATCTCATCTGCTTGTTTGTATGCTGTATTGAAACCTTTGTTGAATCCATCGGAAAGGAAATGGAACAATGGCAGATACACAGTTGGGGCACTCAGGTCAAATCCTCCCTATAATTAGCAACATCTTCACTTTTTGACTGGGTCCATAGTCAGTCTGCTGATGGAGTAGAAATTGGCTGGAGAGGATAACAAAGGTGAAGTGATCATTGGGAATGTGAGATCTGCAGTCCACCTCGATGGTGGACAAGAGAATTTTGCCAACAGGTGCACGGTTCTCTCGGTGTTGCTCTACTTACACAGGTGTGCTTCATACTCCAAGTCTCCAGAGAAAGGAGGAAAAATATATTAAACATAGCCCTGATCTTAATGCCTGTCTTTGAACCAAACTATGTTCAGAGCCTGAGAATGCAAACACCATGTTCTGATATTCTACAAGAACACCTGAAAAAACACTGAGTCCTGGTCATTGTAGCCAGGAACTTCAATGAAGCCAAACCGAAGGGCGTACTACAAAATACTATCAGAATGTCACGTCCCACCAGGAGCCAAAACACCCTCGACCACTGGTACACATCCATAAAAAATGCCTACCATTCCATTCCCCGGCCATATTTCGGGATATCTGATCATCTAGCTGTACTTTAACTCCTTGCTTACAAATAAAAACTGAACTGCGAAGATCTGGTACAGAAAATCATTCAGTGCTGGTCTATGGCAACAGATGACATCCTATGTTAAATTGGTCTGCGATTGAACAACACCCGCTTTGACCTCAAACAACCAAACTGAAAATCAACAACGACCAGCTTCGACTGGTTACAGCTCAGATGATCACATGATAAAATGATGTCATTAATGTATTTTGTTTTCTTACAATAAAAGCTTCCCAGGTTTTTTTTTTTAATCATTCTGAACCATGTGAGCAGGGAAGGAACTAGTTAGGTGGATGTTACAAAAAGTACATCTACTGCTGTCAGCAGCAGCCCTTTTGCTTCATCAGCCTTTCAAGAAAGGCAGAAGGGAAAGCACACAAGGGTGAAGAGGAAGCACAAGAAGAGGTGTCAGTGGGTGAAGCCCATCTTGCAAAGAAGATTGAGGCTTGGACAGTATGATAATCTGATGAATGCGCTGCAAGAGGAGGATTTGTCTGCATTTTAAAACTTTACATGAATCCCCCCGAACTATGATTCAGCACACTGAGGAGTGACAGAGGTCACATGCTTATATTTACATTGACCTTTTTTTCAACCAATTTTTTGCATCCCGGAGGAATTACCTTCAACTACTTCCAACCTCCCTTGACTACCTTCGACTAGCATTACAACCGGCTTCGACTAGACGTGCGACAAAAAAATTATCGATTTTTAAAACGGCAACCTATTTTTAGTCGAGGCCGGTTTTAATCATGATGAAAATATAGCAGCAACCTAGATGAAGCCTCGACCACACGGAAACCACTTTCGACCTTCAGGGAGAGTGACCAAAACCTCCTGTGACCTAGTGAAAACCTTGGGTTGCGAGCAAGGTTACCAGAGGTTGCTGTTTAGGTCTCCTAAGTGGAACAGGCCCTTAACTCAGTGGGTCAGGCAGCATCTCTGGAGCGAAGAACCCTTCTTCATACTGGTAATACTGTGGCCTTCCCTGATGAACTTAATGCATTCCATGATCTCTTGGAGTAGCAGGCCAACAGGGTGATGACATCCATCTCATCACAGTTGAGTGTGTTTATTCACATGGTCACTGTTACAGACATTAGATCGGCCTTTCTGCGGGTGAACCAACAGAGTAGATTCCCAGGGTAGAGGATTCTAAAACCAGAGGGCATGGGCCTAAGTTGAGAGTGTAGAGAGATTTAAGAGAGTTCTCAGCAGGAGGTTTGCCACTCTTAGAGTGCAGTCCATATCTGGAATGAACTGCCAGATGAAGCTATAGAGACAAATACATTTCATGAGCATTTCATAAGACATTTGGACAGATGTATGTATATGGGTTTTGACCAAATATGGAATATAGGCCAAATGCAGGCAAATGGAACTAGCCCAGAATGCCAACTTGATCAGCATGGTTAACATGGGTGAAACAGCCTGTTTCCATGCAGTTTGATTCTATTACTCTATTACTCTAAGGTGATGTTACCTGCCCTTTGTAGTAAAATGTTCTGCAGAAAAACAATCTTTGACCACAAGTCCATCAGGCAGTAGTCAGTGTGGAACATCCTGGAGATGCTGTAAGAGAAGGAGGCAGCAAATCCTGTGCAATGGTTTTTCAAGTACACTGCCAAACCAATTTGACAGAATGCCTCATTGACAGAACTCACAAGTTCCAAGACCCCGCTTGGCTGGCAATGGGAAGAACCCTCCCTGTCAAATTCTTTATGTATAGCCAGAGTCTCACTCTTTCGATTCCTGGACCAATTTAATTAGCTTCTGTAAGAAATGCAACTTAGCAAGGTTGGCATTGTCATTCTCAAGCGAGGGTCCCTACTTGTCCCTCCTCTTTCCTATCTTTGTAACTCCCTACAACCCCCTTCAATCTCTGAACACCTACAGTTTCTAGTTATTGCACATCATGACATAATTGGCTGCTGAAGATTTTTGCTGCTGATGCTCTAAGCTCTGTAATTTGAGCTCTAAACATATGTCCCTTGACTTTTCTTCCTTTTTTTTCCCTATCAACCTGTCTCATTTATTTTTTGGCTACTTTTTATGATTGAGCAAACGGTGATGAATGTACTATTATTATACTTCTCTCCACTGGTTATTTTATAGTCTTAATTACATTATTTTATCTTGCACTATGGCAAGGAATCGCAATAACTGCTATAACTTCGATGTGTGTAGCCTTCCCAACCATTCACTGGAAATTCATTAAAAATATAATTAAGCTGCACATTACATTGTGGCTCGGAGCTTGTGTTTGACATCGTGGATTACCATTGCACTTGAGATATAGAAAGCACAAAATTCAGGCTTCTTCCATAAACCTGTCAATAATATATCAGTTTTACTATGTGTCACGCAATAACTTTATTTGTATGCTGTTTTAAGATCCTGAGGGGAGACATTTAGATAGCCTCCCAACTAATAAATTGAATTGAATGAAAATCTGCTGGTGACCTGAAATAGGAAGATGATGGAAACACTCAGCAACTCAGGCAGCATCTGTGACAAGAAAAACAGGGTTTCAGATTTCCAGTTGAAAACCATAATTAGAATATGTTCTCATTGTTTCAGGAAAACAATGGAGGACATAGTCTAATGATGGTCTGACTCGAATGTTGGAATGTATTGATAGAGACATTTGTTATTTGCTATTTTCTCAATCATTTTGTTAGCCTCTTGCTAATCCATTTCACATCCAGGCTTGCCATTGAATGTTTTCACTCAATACTGGAACCCCCAGAGGACAGAATTATTCTATTAGTCTGAGGACCAAACATTGTTAACACATGCATCAATACATGTAGAGTGTGTAAATATATTCACAAATATTTGAAAATAAACTAAAATGGACGCTGGAAGTCGGAAATAAAACAGTAAATGCAGACTATAATTAACAGGTCAGGTGACATTTAGGGAGAAAGAATCAGAGATAATGTTTCATATTAATGATCCTTCGGTGCCTTTTTGCATCAACTGCTTCTAAAAGATTATTCTGAAGATTTTGCCTAATCTGCTGAATAATTTTACAATTTTCTGTTTTATATATCAAAATTGCTCTTTCAACTGTTGAATTGTGCTTTTTAGTGGATCTGCCTCAAATTGAATTTTCTCTGAGAATATTCTAATAAAAAATGTATTGTTAAATCTCCTCAAATGAAATTCCATCCTCACCAATAACCCAACATTCAACCCTGGCTGAAGACCCCCTAAAGACCAATATTCTCCTCCCCTACCTTGGAATAGAAACCATAAAGAATTGAATCTTTATTTTTATTAACAAAACGTCCACCTTCTTTACCTCCTGTTCATAATCAATCTCTGCAAATCTTCCCTTGATAACATCTTCCCCCTTACTGACCTGATCTCACCAGACTGAACAAGATGCTTAGTATTGTAAAATTGCCGCAATGTACTGTATCTGTACTCTACAAAAGATTCAAACAACTTTCATCACTTGTTTTACTCAGTGTGTGTTTAGCCCTACTCTTGAATCAGCCAGTTTTGCTCTTGGAAACCAGGATTCAGCTACTATTCATGTCTATATCACCCAGGGTCATTATGAAAGGACAAAGTTGTAAAGTGTACTGAAATGAGTCTCATATCTTTTGAGTCGCTGTAATGGAATTAAACTACTGTTTTGTGATAAAGGGTTTGAGCAAACCAGAGTTTGATTTGCTCCTTTGTGGTTAATTATTCCATTGAATTGCCTTCTTGTTATTGGGCAAGTCCAGCATTTATCATCCATCCCTAATTGCCTTTAAGAAAGTGATGCGAATTGCAGCCTTGTGCTATTGCAGTTCTCCTGCTGAATACAATTTCGCAGTGCTATCAGCCATGGAGTTCCGGGATTTGGATCCCATGACAATGATGAACGAGATAAGTATTTCCAAAATCAGGATGGTGTGTGGTTTGGAGTGGAGACTGCAGGTGATGGTGGCCCCATGAATCACTACACAAAAGAAAACATAGCAACATAGAAACATAGAAAATAGGCGCAGGAGTAAGCCATTCGGCCCTTCGAGCCAGCACTGCCATTCAATATGATCATGGCTGATCATCCAACTCAGTGTTCCGTACCTGCCTTCTCTCCATACCCCCTGATCCCCTTAGCCACAAGGGCCACATCTAACTCCCTCTTAAATATAACCAATGTACTGGCCTAAACTACCTTCTGTGGCAGAGAATTCCAGAGATTCACCACCCTCTGTGTGAAAAATGTTTTTCTCATTTTGGTCTTAAAAAATTACTTCCCCCTTATCCTTAAACTGTGACCGCTTGTTCTGGACTTCCCCAACTTCGGGAACAATCTTCCTGCATTTAGCCTGTCCAAAATATGTGAATGCACAGGAGAGTGTGCAGGGAAGTTTCATTTCAATGACCAAATTGGACAGGCGGGGTTTGTTTTTGTTGGAGCAGAGGTTAGCTGAACCTGGTTAGACCAGGTGTACCAAAGTATGAGGTGCTGACGTCCTGTGGCATGTCATTGCAATTAGTAATGGCAATTACCAATGTAGAAACGTCTGCTGTGGAGTCACAAATGTTAACATCTGAAAAAAGACAGAAACTTAGGTTGGGACCTTTCTCAAAACCCCCAATGTCAACCTAAAGTTTGATGAGTTCTCCTGTCTTCTTTGCTCAGTGTGGTGGGCCTATGTGTATCTAGGCTATATATGGTCCTTGCAGCTGTGATGAATCTGTATTTGTGATGAATGCTTGTGAATTGTTGGGATTCTTTACTCTTCCCATTGAGCATCTCTTCTTGATGTCAAGGGTGCTCTGTTGGATCATGGTCTTCAGGTGCCTGGGAGGCAGATTCTATCGCCTTAAGGCATGTCAGAGATTCTAATCTAAAAATGCCTTGACTTAATTAATTCTGACATTTACTGTCATTCTCATCAAATCCATGCCAGTGTTTTCCAGTACAGAAGCCAAGAGTCTCTTCAAAAGACTTTGATTCTATTTTTTGAGTAGGAGTGTGAAGCACTCGTCTCCAATTTGGCTGCTCACAGAAATTGATCTCCATCTTAGGTTTGCTTCATGAAGAAATGCAAATTGTGATCTTAACAAGTGGGTTCACAACAGATACAATCTCAGTGGAGGCCAGTGTCAAGCAAGATCAGATGATTATCCCAACACTACTTTTCAATATTTGCCTTTGCAACACTGCACCTGTCCTCCAACAAGCCACCCAGTGGAGTGGAGCTAATCCACTAGAGAAATGGAAATGTGTTTAATTTACTTCACGTTCAATCAGAATCAAAATTACATATGTTCACATTCAGAGTCCGTGCTCTAAGCTGTTGTCTACTCCTTCACTCAAAATCTACAAAACAAGGATACTCACCTATCATTAGTATTGTAAAGTCATAGTCATCCAGCATGGAAACAGGCCTTTGGCCCACCTTTCCCATACCAACCACGATGCCCCATCCACACTAGTCCAACCTACCTGCATGTTGTCCATATCTCTCTAAACCTCTCCTATTGATGCCCAAATGTCATTCATAGTAACTGCTTCGTTAATAATAATGAAACATTAATGATAAAACACCATTGATCAAGCATGTAAACTAACAAAACATCAGATCAAAGGGAGGCTATAGATTTTTGGCTGTTGAATAGAGCAATTACTCATGGATAAAAAAAACTGTTTTTATGTCTGGCTGTAGCAGCGTTGACAGTCACCTTCCAGAGGGAAGTGATTCAAAGAGTTTGTGGCCAGGGTGAGAGGGGTCAGAGATGATCTTGCCCGCTCGCTTCCTGGCCCTTGCTGTGGATACTCAGGGTATTAATATCAGAAGATCAGATCAGAAGAATATCATAGGATTTACAAGGATGTTGCCAGGACTTGAGGTCCTGAGCTATATGGAGAGATATTGATTTATCATATGCCCATGTATGAGGAATTTCAGTCAAGTGGATAGATCAGAGAAACTGTGATTGGTTTCCTTTGTGTTGAAATGTTTGTGTGTAATTTTAATAGAGATCGTAATTATGTAGATTTTAAAGAGCCAGTAACCATACACTATAATAGTAAGATTAAACGAGAACTTACCAGTTTGAAGTTTGATCGTTATTTTATGAGGAGTAACGATGAGGGATTACGTGAATAAGCCCCGCCTGGCGCTGGAACGGCATACTTCAAAGCAGCAGCATGAAAAACACAGAACATAATAGCCGGAGTAAGATAGTAAGGCTCAATATAGATTTAGAACTACCAGATGATCATTTATTTTATGAGGGTCGGGAGTGGAGGGCACGTAATCCCTCATCGTTACTCCTCATAAAATAACGATCAAACTTCGAACTGGTAAGTTCTCGTTTAATCTTACTATTTTACTTCGGAGTCACATGAGTGACTACGTGAAGATTTTGAAGCTTTCTGTGTTTTTCATGTCGTAGACTCCTTCCATACGACACTCTGGCTCACACAACACAGTAATGAGCAAAATAACACATTTTTTCCCCCAAACATTGCCTCAAGTTATGTGATAAATTATTTCACATTATAAAAGAATAAAAGTAATGCCCTTTCTATTGAAAGGCAAGTTTATCACAAAATATCAATTGATATATATAATTTGATGGTATGAACAAAGCAACAATTATAGAAAACCCAACACTCCATGTCCAATCGTGACACAATGACTGATTTAATTTAATTTAATATTTATTTTACACCCTCCTGTAGCCTTGCATCTTTGCTCGAGCGACTCATCCTGTGCCATTCCTGTGAATGTATCTACCTCGTTAACAGAGTAATTTTCCACATTTCAGTGTCTAGTTCCACTGAGTGTTATTCAATGTTTAACCATCTAGAATACATTTCTCTAGAACCATCAGTTTTACTGAACGTAATGTGGTTTTTTGTGTGTAATAAATAGTGCTGTCTCATTACCACAGAGACTCTTAGTTACTTTAACATATTTCATCAATGTTCACACACACACACACAATTTAAGGCCGACAGGGTATGCTTATAGGTCTACCTTGGTTCCAGCTCTTCTTGGTCTGCTTTGTTTGGTAAATTCATAAACATATATGATAATGTAATCTGTATCCACATATAATTATAACATAATATTTACAATATTTGCACTCTTATCTTGATACTAAAGTCATCAGCATTATTACTTTCAATGTTAACTTTTTTGAAACATTGATAGAACTGGAGTCCATTGCCTAAGGCAATTCAGGACTATATTGATCTCCAGACTTATGTATTGCAATTTTGGACAGATTATATATACACATATACATTTATATATTTGTATTTATATCTACATATATCCCTTTTCATATCGGGATTTTACGAATGAACCTGATAACTTCTTGGTTAATATATTTTCCGTAAATAGGACGAAAACACTCTGAGCCCTATTATTGGCTCTATCAATTAGATACTCAGAAAAAATGCAATCCACAAGAACTCACATATATTTAATATGACAAATAATTTTACTGTATACACAGACTTCCAATTTCTTATAAAATATTGTTGTTTTTTTTTTCTTTTCTGCAAATTGCAGGTATAACACTTCTTTATACATAATTATTTTATTGTTATGTTGTTATATTAGTTAAATATTCATAGACTTCTTTGACCATTAAACTATTGTAATGGTCTGATCAACCTGCAGATAGTCAATTCATCTTTTCATATTATGGATGCCAACAATAATTACTGCAACTATGGATCATCACAAGTGGTTCAACATCACTCAATATTTATGAAAACCATGAAGGATCCGTTTTAGACCACCAAAATGCATCTGGCCGTGTTTTGCTATATTTTCATCAGACACTGCCCTATCAGACAAAAATGAGGAACATAAAACCAATTTTTCCTCGTGTAATTGAGAGAAAAGCATCCACCTTTCCTGTTCTTGGTTTACCCACGAGAATATTTGAAAAATTGGTTATATAATCTGTATACAACCAGATTAATTGTAAGTAATCCATATTAATGACAATGTATTTTCCCCCCTTAATGTGTAGTATGTGATAACATTGTCTCTTTCTTAGAGATAAACAGCTGGACTAAACATTTTAGAACATGCCACATCTGTTTACTCAGATAATCACATGATTATTATTTTACTTATCTTATGTGATTTAATATACGCCACATCCGTGGTATTGTACACCTTGTTATGACCTGGACACTTCCATAATAGAACAATCGATATTTAATCCATAATTCTATAATTATAATTCAATAATTAATACAAATGTTTGGAGAATTTCTTAGGACAATTCATTTGCATGTACCTGGTATTATTGTCCGTAGTCCCAACAAAGAAACGTATCAATTATCTTTATAAGACTAGATAATATTTTTATCTTACCCAAATATTCACAGAAACTGTCCATCATCTGTTAATACTTGCTTCAGCTTGCAACAGCTGCTAAGCTTATAGTTGAAGCAACTTGTGGACCCCTTTTTTTATTTTTTTTTTAATCCATTACTTTAATAATGATAATGTATCATTTGGTATTTGTATAAGCCTCTCGCAAAGGCATACATATTCTTATAATCTTCTGTATTTCTTCTTTTGGAGCTTTATTACTCTTACCTAGGCTCCTTTTCTAATGGAGGGACAAAGTATGTCAACAAACCATAAGACATATTTGTATCATGGAACAATTTTCCCCCTCTTATGGTGCTGAATTACTCCTAAATAGTAATTTATGAATATTTATGAATGCCTAAACATAGGCTTTATGTGATGGGTCAAGTCTTTGCCTTTCAACAGGCTTGTAATTGCAGCACTAATTTGCAGCTGACTCTAATTTAAATGTGATCAAGATAACCATGACCATGTCCTCATTAGTACAAGTGCTGATCTTATCAGTGCATTTGTTTTTCCAGTATTCTCTTTAACAGCCTTAAACTGGATTTAATCCTTTAGACAATGTTTTAACTTGCACTGCTTGACCCATTTTAATTGATTTCAAGCACCTGTAATATTTGATTAACACTTTGTTAATAACAACTGTATTTCAATGTTGAAGATGTTCCATTTTAATAAAATATTCTTACACTGTGAAAGTGTATATAAAACGATGGTTTGTATGGTTTATACCATCACATCTGTACACTGAGGTAATTTATAATATATATATATGTACGTACCCCTTGTTTATTGGAGTTACTTTTGGGTGCAAACCTAAAATCAAATTTTTACGTTTTCTTATACAGGTGAACCAATCCTTTCTAATTTTTTGTAGTCCTTAGTTATATTAAATTAATGATCATAATACACCTGTAATCCCCCACAATCGGGATATTTCATGAATTTATTTTGTAACAGTTGTTTGCACCTCTTCCACGTACTTCAGGCCTTCTTTTCCCAATTATATGGGTTTGGATAAGGCTATGTTTGATTATGTTTATTTATCATACTTCTGCCTTAGTTTTGATCCATTATCAAATCTTTATATTGGATCATAATTTTTTCCCCCCAAAGTTTAAAGACCAATAGTCTGTTCTTTTGTAATCAATACTTTGAATAATCATAAGGCAGGTTTTATTCCATAATAATCAGGATTTTAACATAACCTGATTTGATCTGCAACTCTAGAGTGCAGATTTGGTCCCTTAAATATTATATATTTCTTCCCAATGAGCTCCACAAACTGATGGCATTTAATTTTCCTTTAAATGTATTGCTTATTTTGCACAATATTTTATTTGTTTTCCATTGAATGGAAATGCCATGCACCAGTTTGAAATACTTTTAAAATCGTATTTCCTTATATCTCATCTAATTGAGACATGGATATCATAACCGGATTCACCATTGATATCTTTATAACTTAAAAGTTTAATCATATTCTGCTGTTTCACTATAACAGCTTTGGTGAGGCCAAAATTATTATTATTATTTTTTTCATATTTATTTTTCATGGTCTCACTCATACATTCAGGTATCAAACCTAGTACACATATATATATATATATATATATATATATATATATATATATATATATTATATTTTTTAATTTTGTGCTGAAGTGTACTTAAAATAAAACATTACAATTTTATTATTATTCTGCTGTTTTAATCATAACAGCTTTAGTGAGAGACCTCACTAATTTGATTTTAGGTTTAATTTTGTTTTCCATGGTTATTTTCCATGGCCTCACTTCTTATTCAGGTATTGTACTTACACCTGTATATATTATATATATTTTTTTTTCTGGTGCTGTGGTGGGTACTTCATGACCAGCCACCACTATCAGTGCATTTTTTTAGGGTCAGTTTTCTATTTTATTTTTACTGCCCTTATTACTCCTGAGTTTTTCCTCAAGGAGACTACCTTCAAATCTCTGAGGTAGATATTCCCACCATAATTCATCACATATATTAATATATGAAACCCCTTTAGGGTAGGTTAGGGAATGTTTTTGGGCCTTTTAACCCTTTTTGGCTTGAATTCTTTATTTACTTTATTTTTGGAATCTTTTTTTTTTTTTCCATTATTTTTTCAAGCCATAACCTTTTTTAGTCTGAAGGCCTTTTATTGAATTTTTTAAATTATGGCCTTTCTGACTATAAAATTCCCCCCCCCCCCCCCCCCCCCCCGTGCCAAAAGTTTGTGGAGCGACTAAAAAACCTTTCTAACTTAATTTTGACGGCCACCGGTATCGGAACCGCCACCGTAATCTCCCGTTCCGTTCGCTCCCCTTAGGACGTTCTTTCTTAAAACTCCGTTGTTTTTCAACTTATTTTTTACTTTTGAATTAGTTTTAAATTCTGGTATTCAGTACCAGCCACGGAGTTTTTTAGACCCTGAAAGTGTTTTTCCCCTGCACTTACCTGCGGGCCCGTACCTACCGCTGTCGAGGAGCTGCCTCTGCTGCTCTTGCTCTGCCGTCAGCGTCAAAGTAAATGCCGTTCCAGCGCCAGGCGGGGCTTCTTCACATAGTCACTCACGTGACTCCGAAGTAAAATAGAATGATTAAATGAAAACTTTTCGTTTGAAGTTTGATCTTGATTTTTTTGTTAAATATTTTTATTATAGAAACATATAAATGAAAATCACAATATTTTACATAAATGAAAATACATCATTAAATACTTTCATGATATTAATAATATTGATATTATTATTAATATTAAAATTTAAGACTATATGCTTCTATACGCTTTTCTAATTTTTTTATAAAGTAAGAAAAGATAGAGATAAACAATATAGAAAATATGAAAGCGAATGGAGTGTTAATCATTAATCCGTCATTGGAGATATAGGCATGATTTATTATATATACTTCTTCATCCATTCTAATATTCAGGCCTCAGTCAAGCCCTCGTACCGAGCCGTTATCACTCTGTAAATCTTCAATATATGGAGACTATATCCCTCTGAAGAGATCTAACCTGTCCATTAGGACAAGCCTCAATCTCTCCAGATGAAGAGTCTCCGACATTTCTGTATTCCACATTTTGATTGTGCGGGATGTAGGGCCTTTCCAAAATTTTAATATTAATTTTTTCCCAATTATTAAACCGTAATCAATAAAGATTCTTTGATTCATTGTTATTAATTGGTCTGTTTCCAGTATTCCTAGTATTATTAACTTTGAATCAGGAGTCAAAATTATATTAACAACATTCAAAATTATCCTAAATATTTCTATCCAGAATTTTGTAATTTTTATACAGTTTGTAAATGAATGTGACAGATCGGCTTCTAAATGTTGACATTTATCACATATGGGAGAAACTTTTGGAAAAATGTTATGTAGTTTAGATTTTGAATAATATAGTCTATGTAGTATTTTAAACTGTATAAGAGAGTGTTTAGCATTTAACGAACAACGGTGTATATGTTGTCAACTTTCGTCCCATACTTCTGGTCTAATAATTTGGCCTAATTCATTTTCCCAAGATTGTCTATGCATTTCTGTTGATGGGACATCACCTTCCAATAAGATGTTATATATATATGAGATCATTTTTTCTGTATACGGATGTTTATTTAAGCATTCATCTAAAATGTCTGTCTTTCTATTTCTAAGTTCCTGTGTATTTGCTTTAACATAATCTCTGATTTGTAAATATCTAAGATAATCTTTAGAGTGTAGTCCATAAATTTGTTGTAGATCTTGAAATGAAAGGAAAGAGTTTTCCTTATAGGGATCACCGATCTTAATAATTCCCTTATTTTTCCATTGTAAAAAAGCTTTATCCATCATTGAAGGTTTAAACGTAACATTATTTACAATGGTAAGAGATAGTGGTATAGATTTTAGTTTTAATGTTTTCTTTATTTGTTTCCAAATACGTATTCCACTCTCTATTATCTGGTTTTCACTATAAGTTTTCTTAGCTAAATTAATATTAGCAAATATTATAGAACTAATTTCAAAAGGAGAACAATCTTCTTTTTCCATATTTAACCAAGTTGGTTGGTTATCTGTTTCTTCTAACCAAAAATCCATATTTTTAATGTTGACTGCCCAGAAATAAAACATAAAATTTGGTAGTGCTAAACCTCCATTTATTTTTGATTTACATAAATTGTTTTTATTTATTCTATGGCTCTTATAATCCCAAATGAAGTTAGTGATTAGGGAGTCCACCTTTTTAAAGAAATTTTTAGGGAGATATATCAGAATGAATTGGAAAAGATATAATAATTGTGGAAGAAAAATCATTTTTATTATATTAATTTTACCTAACATTGAAATAGGTAAAGTTTTCCAATATAAGATATTCTTATTTATTCAATAATGGTGGGAAGTTAGATTTAAATAAAGAGTCAAATCTTTTTTATTACGAAAATTCCAAGATATTTAATTTTTCATTTGTTATCTTAAAAGGGAATTGTTGTAATATGTGTAAGTTATTTACCGTTATTGGCATAAGTTCACTTTTAATTCAATTGATACTATATCCTGAGTAGGATCCAAATTCAGTTATTAATTTTAACAAATTTTGGATACTAGTTTCTGGTTTTGTGATGTAAAGTAATACATCATCCGCATATAAAGAGATTTTATTTTTAGTGTCTCTAGTATCGTATCCATATATTTCCGGATGTAATCTCACCCTCTGAGCTAGCGGTTCTATTGCCAGTGCAAACAATAAAGGGGATAAAGGGCAACCTTGTCTTCAACCTCTAGATAGATTGAATTTAGTTGATAACATTTGGTTTGTTGTTATTCTAGCTGTCGGATTTGTATATAACAATTTGATCCGGGTAATAAACTTTTCTCCCAGTCTGAAAGCTTCCATAACCGAAAACAAATAAGGCCATTCCACCTGATCGAAGGCTTTCTCTGCATCTAACGAAATAACTACTAGATCTTTATTAATACCTCTTTCGCTCATATTTTAGTAATATCTTTTATCAGTATTAAAAGAAATAATCGTCTCAGTTCTTTATTTATTTTATAGTGTTATAAGATTCATTTAAGATAGTTTTTGCTGTATTTGTTCATATAATGATTTCAGATACAATCTGATCTCCGAGCCAATCTGGTCCCGGTGTTTTACCATGATCTAATATATTCTTGATTTCTTTTATCGAGGCATTCAGTAACTCTCTATTTTGTAAATCCAACCCTTTCAGGTTACTTTTTTTTTTAAATGCTTCTATTCCTATTTTAAGCAGTGTATAAGTTTTTATAATATTGCTTTAGGTTGTGTTAGCGCTTTGTGCTATGGATTAATATTTCAGCTTATTTTTTAGTTAATAATTGATCCAGCTATTAGTCCCATCTACCTGCACTCAGAGCTCGATTGCCACCACCACTTCTGCTGGAAGCTCATTGACCCTCTGAGTAAAGGTCATGCCCTCTTGTTTTCATCCACGTCAACTCTATCTATCCCTTTCATCATTTTAAAGACCTCAATCAAGTCCCCCCTTACCTTCTCGCTAGAATAAAGACCTAATTCAACCTTTCTCTTAATGTTTCTGGTAAATCTCCTCTGTACTCTCTCTATTTTGTTGACATCCTTCCTATAACTAGGCGACCAAAATTGTACACCATACTCCAGAATTGGTCTTACCAATGCCTTGTACAATTTTAACATTACTTCCCTACTCCTATATTCAATGCTCTGATTTATAAAGGCCAGCACACCAAAGGCTTTCTTTACCACCCTATCTACATGCGATTCCACCTTCAGGGAACTATGCACAGTTATTCCTAGATCCCTCTGTTCCACAGCATTCATCAATTCCCTACCATTTACCATGTACGACCTATTTTGATTTGTCCTGCCAAGATGTAGCACTTCACACTTAACAGCATTAAACTCCACCTGCCATCTTTCAGCCCACTTTTCCAAATGGCCCAAATCTCTCTGTAGACTTTGAAAATCTACTTCATTAATCCACAACACCACCTATCATAGTATCATCTGCATACTTACTTATCCAACTTCCCTCAATGTCCATCCTGTCAGGACCCTTATCCACTTCCAGTATCTTTGAATCATAGATAGTAGTTCAATATCCTTTTCACGAAGAAAAGAAATTGTTCATCTCCCCACAGTCCATTCTGGATGGTCCATCCCTCGTTATCCTTTTGCTATTAATATAGCTGTAGAAACCCTTTGGTTTACTTTCACCTTTTCTTGCCAAAGCAACCTCATATCTTCTTTTAGCCTTCCTGAGATTCTTTTTACATTCTTATACTCCTCTAGCACACTCTGTGCCTCCTATAAATTATTGTAGATACTGTGTCCAATTTCCCTTGAAAACCGGCTTCCAACCTAACAGGGACATAAAGAACTCTTACAATTGCCCCTTTAAATGTCCTCCATCTACACTCCCATGAAACAAAGTGTCCTAATTCACTCCTTTAAAATCCTTACGCATTCCCTCTCCCGCATTCCCTCAGATTCAAAAATTCAAACCAACTGTCTGTAAATGCTGCAATTTTATAATGTAATATTGTAGCGGATTCGCTGCATTCTGTACATCTAATTGTTAATCTCCTTTTCCAAATCTTGTTGATTCTTACGATTCTAAAATGCCATTCCCCATACTTTAAACCTAATAAGGAACAATTTATTTCGAAAAAAAAATGTGATATACTGAGTAATTTTATTTTTTAAAATTTTGGGTTAAATCTCCACTGTCCTGATTTTTCTATTTTACCATTTATTTTGATCTTAAATGTTAATGGTGCATGATCTGAAATTATAATATTATGATATTTGGATTTATAAGTGAGTGAGATAAGTTTAGCATCCAACAAAAAATAATCTATTCTTGAGTAAGTTTTATGTACTGACGAATAAAAGGAGTATTCTCGTCCAGTAGGGTTTTCTATTCTCCAAACATCTTTGATATTAGTAGTTTCCATATATGCATTTAATAAGTCACTAGAATGTGATTTAGTTTTCCTTTGCCTTGTAGATCTATCTAAGTAAGGGTCTAGTGTACAATTAAAATCTCCTCCAATTATGAGATTGCATTGTGTTAGTTCCAGGATATTGTTAAATACTTTCTGGAAAAACAATGGGCTATCAAAATTTGGTCCATATACATTAACAAAAATCATTTTTTGTGTATTTAATTCTCCTATTACAATAATGTATCTGCCATCTTTATCAGTTATAGTTGATGTATGTTTAAATAAAATACCTTTACGAAATAATATTGCTACGCCTCTTGATTTATGCGTGAAAGAAGAGTGGTACATTTTATCTATCCATTTAGCTTTCAATCTATGTTCAGCATCTTTTTTTAAATGGGTTTCTTGAATGAAAATTACATCAGCTTTATTTGCCTTTAAATGTGCAAAAACTTTTCCTCTCTTGATCGGTTAATTAATACCTTTAACATTCCAACTACAAAACGTTATTCCCTCATTCCCCATATTCATTTTTGAGTCTTGCATCTTTTGACTATGGAGGTCTACAATAGAGTCTATGGTTCAGCACGTCAGACCCGACCTTACACCCGAACATCGAATAGATGAATTTTAAGTCTCGTGAAGGTCTCTCACGTATATATCTCCATTTTTCCAATGTATATTTCAAATTGAGAAAAACAATAATAGATTATATAAAAGAAGAACAAAGGATACGTTAAGAAGTTAGTATCGTGCATTAAGAAAGGAAAAACTACATCTAGAATTGTTGCAGTTAGTGCTAGCCATACTAGCAGGCTAACCATCTACCGACTTCCGTCGTTGATGTTAGTAACTTAACCAGCTCCCAGGTTTTTGGAATTATTATTCCATAATAATATTTTACCGGGGGTATAACATTAAAAAAAAAGAAAGGGAAAAAAAAGGGCAAAAATAAAGACTTATTCAAATTATAACAATTAAAGATATAGAAATACATATATTTAAAACTTATTTAAAAATCTAATTATTATTACAAAAAAGAAACAAAAAAAAGGAAAGAAAAAAAATCCATCAAACAAAAAGAAAACAAGAATTAAAAATGAAAATTGCTGGTGTAAAAGAAAAATCTCCAAATGAAATCCATCCCTATATTTAACTCTATTCATTCCAACATAGATAAACATTAGTTATTAGTGATAGTGATTAATCTTAATTAATAAAAATTATACTAATAAAGATACCACGGTGTGTCTATAATATGTGTTAGTTATTTATATTAGTAGTGTGATTATACTAATTATTAGTGTCCAGGTGAGGTTTTCCAATCCACTTCTTTCTCCAGCTCCAACGTTGTCCAGTTCGGTCCAATCCGCGTTGTTTTGTGAAGTCTTGCGGAGTCTTGGGGATTTTTGTAGAGTTCGTAAAAGTCAGTATATTCAAAAGTAGCTGCTTCTCAGGTCTGGATCTGGCGAGCAAAGTCCAGTGCTGCTGCTGGGTTGGAACAGAGATGTTTCTTGTTGTTGAAAGTAACTCTTAGAATAGCTGGATAATTCAAGCCGTATCTCAAATTTTCCACTCCCCTCATAAGACTTTTAGCCTCATTAAATGCTTTCCATTTCCTGGAAACTTCTGCTGGATAATCTCAGTAGATACTGATCCTTTGTCCTTCGAATTCCAGGTTTCTGTTTCTCGAGGATTTTCGCATTATCTCGTCCAAGGCATAGTCATATTGTAGCTTTATAATCATTTGTCTTGGAGGGGCGTTTACTCTTGTCTGACGTCTCCTGACTCTGTGAGCATGGGCTAATAAAGGCTTTTGTTCCAGAGATAAAACATGTTGCAGTAGGTTCGCAGTAAATTCTCGAGGATCTTCATCTTTCTCTCGTCCTTCGGGAATACCTGCGATTCTTAGGTTTTGTCTTCTCTGGCGACCTTCTAGCTCAGTACATTTCTCAGTTATTTTAGTCAGTTAGTCCGTTAGACGTTCATTTTCTGTAACCAGCTTTGCTGTAGTCACAGCACTTGTATCAACTAGTTCTTCAAGGCTTTTTATACCGACCGTCTGTTGTTCCAGTACCTTTTCCATAGGATTCAGCCTTTTTTCAAAGTCAATTTTGACCTTTTCAATTTTATTATTCATCTCCTTTGTCATTTCGTTCATTATTTCTGTAATTTCTTTCTTCAAATCTTCCGATATTTTCTTGGTCTTATTATTAATATTTGAATTTGTTTCCTGTTGAAATTCTTTCATTTGATTATTCATCTGGTTTATTTCTTCCATTAAACCAGCAATCTCACGAGAAATAAAAGTTTTCAATTCTTCACTTTCAGTTTTTTCCCCTGTTCTTTTCGATACATCTTCCTGGGATGAGGCCCTACTTGAGTCCGAGGCTTCAGTTGGGCCTTCTGCCGGTCTCTGCCTGGTTGGTCGACTTTTCTGTTTTTCGGTAGGGCTGCGTGTTGTAGACATAACTAGTCGCGTGCCTGATGACGTTACTCACAACAATCGGTGCAGAAACGGCATGCAGCAAGCAGCAGGCAGCAGGTAGGTCCGTTAATCCCCAGTTTTTTCCCGTTTTTTTCATGGAGCTGGCTGGCGTTATCCTCTAGCCCTCCATAGCGCCACCGGAAGTCTTGATTTTATGAGTTGGAGTGAGAGACTATGTGAAGAACCTGCCAACCCACATGTACATCAATCTTCAGAGCCACTGTATGAAACCACAGACCACTTAAGCCAGAATCAATCTATAGAAAGATTAATAATCCTTGACTTACCAAATTAAATTTATGAGATTCAGGGTTGGGAGTGGAGGCACGTAGTCTCTCACTCCAACTTCTCATAAAATCAAGATCAAACGTCAAACGGTAAGTTTTCGATTAATCTTTCTATTTTATTTTGAAGTCTTATGATGAGACTACGTGAACCCTTCGAAGCTCTGTGGTTTCATGCAGTAAACCAATCTGTAAGTTAACACACTACACAGATAAACCATAAATGGTAGAAAAGACTTCGGCCATTAATAACATGATGCTAACTTTACACGCATGTACATCGCCCTTAATTGGACCATAATCCCAATTGCCTTTGAGGTAGACAACAGCTCATGTAGCACTGTCCAGATTTCTATCTGCAATAGTCCAGACATGTTCAACGATATTTTCTAACTTCCGAGAGTGCATACCTCTGAGCCTTCTGCTGTTGCAAGAATGTGATCAAAGGGGAAAATCCATTCTTTTGGCTGCTGACGACCCAACAGCCCGGGTAGATTTTGACTTGAAATTATTTGTACTCACTCGCGCTTTCAGCTGTTTACACTCTATCCATCTTGAAATAATGTGCACCAACAAGCTCTTGTGAAAATATTATATAACTATTAAGAAACATTTCCTTCATCTCATAGGTTATAGTAACCTCAATGTACCAATTCATATAATAAACACCCACAATCTCCACTCTGGTGGGTATGCTGTCAACTCCAACCTGTGCCCAGCTGTGCCTGCTCTGCTTTATGAGTTCATTCACATAAAATGCTACGCTCTTGTCAGATCCAGATGGAGATTTGTAAAGACTGTGCTCTTCATGCTGAAATCAGGATCATAAGCATGACTAACTTAAGAGTAACTGCATCAACGTTAGGGATGCAGCTGATGTTAATCTGCATTAAAAATATACACTGATTACACATTCCACACTATTTTGTATCTAGGCTTTAGTGGGTTCATATTAAAGACACCTTCCATAACCTTTGTCACCAGTGGATGAGAGCCAATTGTTTATTGCCCCACTTCTAGTACGAGATACGATGACAAAGCACTACGAGCAGTGTTAATTGCGTTATCACTTCTCATAACCCTAAACTGAAAGAAACCCACAAACATCTGCTTCTTCTGTTTAAAAGTAGCTCACATGTATCGCTTCACAAAACGAGTGATAGGTTGAACTAGCCACTGCTCGTGTCTGCGAGCAAATATAGGAGCTTCTTTCAGAAGACTTATTTACAATGGAAACCATGGTTGAGTAGGCCAATTTGGCACTGCTATAATTAATGTTGTCTTGTCTTGAATTATCTTTGGAGGCATCTTCCGATATTAATACCCTGAGTCTTATCTGTGGGTAGGGTCAGAAACATATCTGCAGAGTTTATGACAAAGCCTAGATATGTAATAGATTATGTCGGCTCCGGTATGGACTTTCCTGGATGAATAACAAACCCTAGCTATTCTAGGAGTGCCTTGGTTGCTGAAACAGCTAACTCTGTGACACATGATGTCTTCCCTACTATAAGCATGTCCTCTATAAACTCCATGACAAAATGCCCTTTAGATCTGAGTAGGGCAACATCGACTTTAGAATCTTTGTAAATAGTCTAGGGCTGAACTCAAACCCTTAGGTAGAGCCTAAAATTGCCACAGCTGATAACCAGATAACACAACCAGATAAAGTTCAGATATATCCTGTGGTTCTCGTGTATTGTTGTGGAGTAGTACACATCTTTGGAGTCGATTGAGGCCCTAATAAAGCAATCCTCTGTAATCAGCTATTTTGCTGAATTAAAAATATCCATCTTAAAATGGTTATATTCCAAGCACGTGTTCAGACTAGCCAAATCCTAGAAGGATTTGGTATTCTCCACTTTTCTTCAACCTTATTTGAAATTATAGATATTAGAAATATACCCCTCTTGTTCATGGGCAGACAGCTCAAACACACCCTTTTTGTGTAAATTCTTTGTTTCAACTTGGATAGCCACAGTTTCCTCTTTAGACCATATGTACGGGAGTCTTGGCTTCTCTTGCCGCGAAGGAAATTGATCAGCCAGAAACTGAACATTACAACTGATTATGATTTGTAAAATGGAAGAAACAGAGGTTATCTGTCCCCCCCTGTTTATGAACAGACTCAACCTATCTCAGACTTGAATATTGTCAGCACATCTCAAGCGACTGATGGAATAATATTCGCATACCTCAATGCCCTGTACCTCCTAGTCACTTTGCTGTGCATGACGAGACAGATGGTGGCTGTAGATGTGATCAAGACAGTTTCTAAGAAAGAACTTGCTATAAAAACCACCAAGGCTGCCAATAAAATAATAGACAAGAGGTGATTATCACCACCAGCCACCAAGACCCAGCAGCCTCTGAGATTGACACCACCAAAATTGCCTTAGGCAGTTGATCAATAGTCAACTGACCCTAGATTTTGCCCAATCCCTTTGGCTCTGGCATTGTGGCCTGCTGGGGAATGATACTGAGTATGTGGTGTGTACTACCTCCATGGTGAGTGCTGAAAACCTGTGACTAAAAAGGCCCTCCGGCTTGGATTTAATTGTGTAGGCCTGGTGCTCCAACAAGCCTCAGTGGAGCTGTATCTGCCGCTAGGTTGGTAGGAATGATATGCATGCAGGTAAATGAGAGTTTTGTCCATAAAGGGTGTCTTTACCATACCCACCACAGCCTTGAATTCCTCTAGCAAGTTTTTTCCATGCTTGCCCAAATCATCTCCAAAGAGATATATGCAGACTGCACATTTCTAGCCTTGGACAAAATTTGCATATATTGGGTTGATCTCAGGCCTTATACCATCCTTTGCAACACAATTGAGCTAAAACTGTGCATAACACAGAAGTGCTAAGGCATCTACTTCAAATCAGACTACTGAGTTCCCTCCACTGACCTTGCAAAGGCCATAATCCTTCTTGTGAGAAGTCTCTGAACTTACTGGAGTTTTAAGTCTTTTGATTTTGTTTTGCCATTCAGCTTGCCCCAAATGGTAGCATTAACCTACGGAACCTCCAGTGTCTGGCAGATATCAGGATTAGCATACTTTCCAGCAGTGTCCTGCATGTTCTTCTCAATCAACTGATGAGAAGACGAGTAACCAATGCTACTTGCCAGTTCTTCCTCTAACGGTTCTCCTATCCCTGAGGGGATGGCAAATTTAGTCACAAGTGCCGACAGATCCTTATTAGATTTGAGTTGAAGCATATTATCCACTTGTTGTGGGAATTCGAGTTCACTCTTGTGAGCAGCCTGATAACCTCAATCTTAGATGTTGTGGCAGTGCTTCCCTGGCCAATATGGTCCTTTTGGATAGCCAGTTTAGAGTTGGTCTTCCCTGAACCGGGGTCGAAAAGCTGCTCCTTTTTGGAGCTGTCACAGAGGTTGCTGTGCAGGCCACCCTGCCAGCGTCTTTGAGCCTGGGGTTGACAAGCTGCTCCATATCGGAACTTTCAGAGGTTGCTGTGCAGGCCACCCAGCCAGCGTCTCTGAGACGGGTCGCCAATCTTCTCTTTTTCAGAGCTAGCGGAGGTTACTGTACAGGTTATGCTGTCAGTCTCTCAGATCTCGGGTTGCCAAGCTGCTCCATTTCAGAGCTTTCGTGGAGGTTAGTATGCAGACCTTACCTGCCAGCAGTTCCGAACCCATGTCGACCAGCTGTTCCTTATCGGAGCTTCAGCGCTGTTCCTTGTGCAGGCTGCGCCTGTTCCCCTCTACGGCCCCACGCTTGACAAGCTGCTTCCTTTTCGAGCTTTAAACGGAGGTTGCTGTGCAGGACGCACCTGCCAGTGTCTCTGAGCCCGGTGCGACAGGTTGCTCCATATTGGACCCTTGGTGGAGATTACTGTGCAGGTCACGCCTGCCAATTACTCTGAGACCGGCCGGGCCACCTGCTCCCTTCCGGAGCTTTAACAGTGGTAGCTGTGCAGGTCACGCCTGCCAGCGTCTCCGAGCCCGGTGCGACAGGCTGCTCCATCGGAGCCTTGGTGAAGATTATGTGCAGGTCGTGCCTGTCAGCCTCTCTGAGCCCGCTACACCATTCCTGAAAAAAACCCATCTTACCTGACGGAACATTTTCAAATGAATACATATCTCACACCATGCAACGACATATTGATGCGCATGCGGGCTGGCGGGTACTTCACATATTCTCATCACGAGACTTTGAAATAAAATTTGAATTAAATGTCTAGATTAACCAGAAGTTTAAAGAAGAAACATATTCCTATGTTGTAATGGTCTAAGACTATCTTGATACAAAGTGTGATGAACATACCTGTAAATTCAATAGTAATTTACAGTACAAAAAGAAATGCATTACCTTATAAAATGCAAAATTCTGCAGAGATGTGGAAGAGCAGCAGTGGAGTGGATGACAATTCCAACTATGCCTTTGCCAATTAATGGGGTTAATGGCCTCTATCTGCACCTGTAGTATTCTAAGACTCCCAGACTTGCATTCATCCATCTGACTCAGATAGAATTCCTGTTATATTAACTACACTATTTAATATTGCATAGATAATTTTCTATGTTGTCCTTTAATCTTCTGCTCTCCAGAGCCAGTGTATATTTAATCTTTCCTTCATGTTCTATACCTCGATTCCTGTCCTTTCATATATTTGCTCCTTTCCATGTCTTCACTGATACACTTGCATTATGTTGTGGTCTAATCAGCAATAAACCGTCTTCAACCACAGTGCAACAAATAGATTGTTCAGCCTTAGAATAATCTCTGCAGGACTTGCATTTTTTATTACATTGCTTCTCCCTGTCAACAGTGATGAATACATTTCTCTTCCCACATATCAGGGAAAAATTAGTCTGCATATACCATCAGAAGCTCTTTATGAAGCTAAACATTGAATTTGACCGGATGAATCAAACTGTTACAACACTTGTTCAAAAATATTACATCGCTTGAAGCATTCACAAAAGGTTCTAGCATGTCATAAATGACTGGATATATGCAAGCTTATTAAGAAACCATTTAGGCAAATACGACTTGAAGTAACAAGATGCATCTTGCCAGATGTGATTTTTCTTTTGTATGTGTGTTAAAACAAAATTGGGCCAAGACACTAATCTGAAGTGTTACACTTTGGGAGGTTGAACATAAGATGAAAGAATACAATTAATGGCAAGATCTTTAACAGCATTAATAACTGGATTTATAGAGGGGTTCGTCCATAGCTTCCTGAAAATAGCAGCACAATTAGATAGGGTAATAAAGAAGGCATGTGTTATGTTTGTCTGTGTTGGCCGGGGCATTGAGTATAAGTGTCAGAAATTCATGTTGCAGCTTTATTGGACATTGGTTAGGCTGCATTTGGAGTATCGGGTGCAGTTCTGCTCACCTCCTTACCGGATGGACATGGAGCCTTTGGAGAGTCTGCAGATGATGTTTACTAGAATGTTGCCTGGATTAGAGGGTATAACCTACAAGGAGAGGTTGAACAAACTTGGATGTTTTTTTCTGGAACGTCGGAGATTGACGGGAGATCTGAGAGAAGGATTTAAAATTATGAGAGGCATAGAGAGTGTAGACCAGTGGTTCTTAACTTTTTTCACACCAGTACACGCATATGTGAACAAAATACTGTATGCGGTATGTACCTCTGTTAGGTTCCTAAACATGGGCTCAACAAATTGATATGTTATTTGTGTCCCCTTCATGACCCTCCAGCAAAGCCACAAACGACCCCCATAGGGGGTCACCACCCCCAGGTTAAGAACCACTGGTGTAGACAGTCATAATCTTTTTGCTATGGTGGAAATGTCAAGCACTGGAGTGCATTGCTTTAAGATGGGAGGGAAAAAAATTAAAGGAGATATGCAGAATATTTTTAGACAGAGGGTGGTGGGTGCCTGGAACTTGCTGTCAGGGGTGATGCTGGAGGCAACTATGGTAGTGGCATAAACATGGCTATGCAGAGAATAAAATAATATGAATCACGTGCAGACAGAGGAGATAATGTTTGGTTGGGACATTGTGGGCCGAATGTAATTAAGGCAATTGTAATAAAGGATTCTGATGATTAGAAATAATTATGTTGGTTCTGAAATTGATTGCAGAAACTCAAACTCATATTACCATTATATATGTACATTGTCTTGCACAGACAGTTAGCTGAAATCTGATGAATGGGATGCAACTATTTTACAAAGAGACTGTTGGCTTAGATCAGTGGTTCTATAGAAACGGATAAAACCAATTTGCAAATCCTTCTATTGGAGGCTGTTTCTTCACATATGCAGTATTTCAATCAGACAGGATGATCTCTAAACAAATAGATATTTTTAAATAGAAAAGATTAAACATCTAGGTAAAATTTAACAGTGTGTCAACTGTAATTACCGTAGTATTCTGATGAAAACCTGATAGTCAGGCAACATTTTTTCTGCCTGGATGAAGAAAAACTGTGTAGCAGCAGTTTGAATGGAAGGTAAACCACTGTTCACAAATTCTAGATTTTGGACAACAGCTTAATTGCTGTTTCTGGTTCATTCTCTCACATAGTGTATACATTATCACAATGGTCATGTTTCACAATTGCTTCTATGGCTGTCGTGAATTTTAGGACAACCTGAGTGCAGTCAAATTGCCACTGAAATGCATACACTTAATATTCTTGAAATATATGAAACAGATATCTGATATGTCTATATCTGATAGACACTGATATCTTGCAGCACATCAGAAGATCATATTTGTTTTTTTAAAAAACTGAATGAAGTTGCATAAATTGCTTGTTTTTCCTCATACTTGCTCCACCTAACAATACATAAAATGTTCTGATTGTCAAGTAGAATAACACACAATAGGAGTGTGGGCTAGCAGATGATCAATTTTAAATCTTCCATTGGATTTGACTATAATACTGGAGTGTGTATTCATTGTGTTAGTGTCGTGATGCCTATCGGCAGCGGCTCGACTACAGTCCGTCTTTTTTTTTAATTTTTGTCTTGTCAAATGTATGTCTTGAGTCTAGTTTTTATTGTTTTTTTAGCTGTGTATATGTGGGGGGTGGGGGGAGGGGGGCGGCTGTGGGGGAAACCGTTAATCTCTTCCCTGTACGGGGGACACAACTTTTTCCCTGTCAGGTCCCCAATGTCGTTGGGCCTAACATTGAGGCGTGGCGGCGGCCTCCGGCCGCTACTACCCTGATGGCTCTGGTCGCGGAGCCTACGGACCTGACATCGGGGAGCTGGCTGACTTCGCAGCGGGAAGAGCTGTGGTGGCGCACGGCTGTGACCCGACTTCGGAGCTTCTGAGGCTCTGGCCACAGACCCGGTGGACAGGAACATCGGGAGCTCGCAGGTCCCTGGTGAGAGACCGCTTTAAGGAGCTCCCGCAACTACAACTTCTCCCGCTGGAATCGTGGGGTTTAAAGGACTTGGAACGGGGACTTACCATCGTCCGCCGGGGGAGCCCCAGTTCGTCTTGATGCTGCAGTTGGACTGCTGGACCAGGGGAGAAGAACAAAGGGAAGAGATAAGACTTTGCCTTCCATCACAGTGAGGAGATGTTGGAGATCCACTGTGATGGATGTTTATGTAAACTGTGTTAAGTGTGGGTCTTGGGGGTTTTTTGGAATGTAAATCTGTAGAAAATGCAATTTTGTTCAAACCAAGTTGTTTGAATGGAAATAAAAAGGCATTCTATTCTATTCTATTCTATTCTATTCTATTCTATTATTTATCTCATATCTGCACTTAATACGAAGTTCTGTGTCCTCATCGTGTTTATGCTGCACCATCTCAAAGTAAGCTATATTTTCTCAGTTTTGTTCCCCAATTTTCCTGTTGAGCTTGGCAGTAGAATGAGTTTGCACCTCTCCTGTGAAGTGCAGCAAGGCTTTAACTCATGCTTGAGTGATGATGGTCATTGTCAAATGTAAACCAAATAAAGTGCAATAGGCACAGAACACACAGAAACACAAAGAAACCCATACACCTGCACGCACGCATACAGACACACACATATGCACACGTGAAAGCACACTCACATGCACACACAAATACAAAGGAGCCGCTACTAAAAAATGCAATGTCCCACACTGCCTCACAGGGAAGTATCAGGGCCAACACACAGCTGCATTAAGATACTGGAATATATGACTACTTGTGAATGGAGCTAGATTTGAAAGAGTATCTTGGAAGAGGAAAATTGGAATGGTTAAATATGCTGTAATGAGCTTCCAGACAGCTTTTGATAAGTTGCCAGATAACAGGCTCATCATTAAAGTTAAAGTGAGTAGGAGGAAACTGCAGATGCTGGTTTAAACTGAAGATAGGCACAAAAAGTCGGAGTAAATGGATCATTCAGCATCTCTGGAGAAAAGGAATAGATGACTTTTTGGGTCGAGATCCTTCTTCAGATTCTGAAGAAGGGTCTCGACCTAAAACATCACCTATTCCTTTTCTCCATCAAAGTTAAAGGGGCATTGATAGCATGAATTTGAAGATGGTTAACTAATGGCCAACTGTGGATCATGGTAGACACAAGAGACTACTGAGGCAAAAAGTCTGAACAAAGAACAAACTACTAGATGAACTCAACAGATCAGACAGCATCTGTGGAGGGAATTGGACATGTGATGTGTCATGTCGGGGTCCATCTGAAGAAACATAATTTATTCATTTAATTCCACAGATGCCATTTGACCTACTGAGTTTCTCTGGCAATTTGTTTTTCAGACATGGTAAATGATTATATTTCAGACTGGGGAAGGTGAATAGCCACGTTCTCCAGAGATCGGTGTTAGGGCCATTAATTTACATGAATGATCTAAACATGTGAGTGCAAGCCACATTTCTAAACTTGGAAGTGTTGGGAACAGCAAAGAGATTATTTATTTACAGCAGGATATAAACAAATTACATTTATTACATAGAAATTTGCAGGAGCACACTTTGGTAGCAAGATTGAAGAATGCCATTATAGAATGAAGTATTTGTTCTAAAAATAGTGCCGGAGCAAAGTAACCTGGAGCCCATAAAAAACGTGCCCTACACATCTTTAAACTTTGCCCCTCTCATCTTAAACCTATGCCTTCTAGTCTTTGAAATGTCCACCCTGAACAAAAGGTTTTGACTATCCACCATAACTATGCTTTTGTGATTTATTTTACATTTCGAATATCTACAGCCTTTGATCTACATTGAAAGTGCCAAAGTACTTTGAGAAAGTAATTCATAAGGCATGCACAATTATGGACTTTATCAATGGAGCATGAAGTTATGTTTAACCTCTATGAAACACTGAGATAGTCTTGAGTTAATTCTGATCGCCGCATTATAGGAAGGAGGTGGATTCACTGGAGAGAGTCGAGAAAAGATTTATGAGAATGATTCCTAAAATTGGGAACAACATTTACAAAGATAGATTTGAGAAGTTAGGACACTTTTCTTGCCCCTCTCATCTTAAATCTATGCCAGATATTCTTTGAAAATTCCACCTTTGGAAAATGGTTTTGACTGTCATTTGGAATCTGGAATATGCTGCTTGCAAAAACAATGGAGGAAGCTTCCATTTTGACCTTCAAGAATGAATGGCATAAATGTATGATGGGGAAAAAAATTGTTCAATTTGATCAAAGCGTGGAATTAGTGAGTTGTTCTGGTAAAGACAAGTTGGGCTGAAAGGCCTACTGCCAAGCTGTCACCATTCTAAAACTCTGCAACCATGCCGAGGAGTGCATTGGCCCACAATGCTGAAGAGAGAAATTAAATCCCATTTAATTTTATCCTGTGCGAGGTGAATGTCTTTTTATATTATGCAGATTCCTTCTTGCGCTGTCAAACTATACTTATTCGCAGAAAGTAAACCGTTCAATGCTGTACTATCAAATAAAGCAGAGAGTAATGAGATGGTTGAAGCAACTCATTCCTGTAAACTGAATTTCCTTTCTGGATATTTCCTCAGGGATATGCAGCTAATTTACTGAGCTATAAAATCATTGAGAAAAAGCATTGTGATCATTCATATATTGTCATCACTTCCCCATAACTCTTATTTACAACTCTACTTTGCTCTTAAAAGATTTGGATTATTAAAAATTGTCTTGATCGAAACTCTTAGCAACACTGAACAGCAGTCTAATGATTTAAGACAACAGTGGATAAATGACCCAAGAAGTCAGGCACAATCCTAAAGTAACCCAGTGTCATTACATTGACTTTGATAAAATGTGGAGAGGATGGTTCCATTAGTGGGAGAGTCCAGGGCTAGAGGCCACAGCCTCAGAGTAAAAGGGAAGACGATGAGGAGGATGTTTTTTTTAGTCAGATGGTGGTGGGTCTGTGGAATTCATTGCAACAGAAGGATGTGGAGGCCGTCAATTAATATTTTTAAGGCAGAGATAGATTATTGATTAGTATAGGGGTTATGGGGAGAAGGGGAAGAGATTAACTCAATTGAATGGCAGAGTAGACTTGAAGGGCCAAATGGCCTAATCTGCTTCTATCACTTCTGAACATGAAATATGATGCAAATGCTCTCTGATGGGGGACATTCCTGCTGATGAGTCGCTGATTTTCAGAAATCAAGTAAGCAAGCTCATCTTCCATCCTTGACTCTTAATCAGAAAGTAAGGATACTGCCGGAGATGCTGTAGTTATTCACACCATTTGATCCCCCACTCCCCCTCGATTCATGCAGACAGAGTCACTCTCTCCTCTTGGTTCAGGGCTGCTCTGTCACTGCTCTGCCACAGCTCACTCTTGTGCAACACTTTGTTGACAATCTCCCTTCCCCTTCACTCACTTCATAATGGCAACATCATACCCCACCATGTCTCTTGGACACCTCTTCTCTCCCTCCACACTCTGTCTCTCCTTTGCAAAGCAGTGTCACAGCCTCTTTCCTGCAACTGGCATCTGATGTCTCCTTTCATCAGATATCTGTCCATCCCCCATCCTGTCGCAGCACACGTTTGCTATTGGACAGCATCTGCACCCTGTCACCCTTGTTTTCCTTGACTCGACAGAGCCAACTCTTCCCCAATAATGGTCCCTATTGTCTCCATGCCATAATGGGGATGCCAACATGTGCAAATTGCTATCTCCAGTGTGCAGAAGTCAGAGGTCCTGGTAGTAGCCTTGAAGAGATGGAATGTGAAAAAAATTGAAAGATTTCAGCGTGATTTCTCCATGATAGTTTATAAAACTCTTTGTGACCAAATTGATCATCATAACTGACCCAGTCAATTTATGCATCGTCGAGTGAAATAGTGAAACTGGTTCCTCCTGTGCCATTGTATAGACGAAGAGTGGACTGCATGGTTGAGTTGCTGACAGATGTTCACCCCTTCCTTAGGGTTCTCTTTGTCTCTCATTTGCCTGCATCCACAATTACCTTAGTGTGCAGCTTCCTCAATTGCTTGGATTGATCTGGTGGCAGATAATTGTGACTGACGTAGGTAGAGTGACCTATTTTGAAGTATTTTAACTTCATCATCTTCCATGGCCCGTGTCCCGGTCAAGGAAAGAACTACAGATAGACACAAAATGCTGGAGTAACTCAGTGGGACAGGCAGCATCTCTGGAAAGAAGGAATGGGTAACGTTTTGAGTCAAGACCCTTCTTCAGACTGCAGATGCTGGTTTGCAATAAAGATAGGAACAAAATGCTGAAGTAACTCAATGGGACAGGCAGCATCTCTGGAGTGGAATGGGTGATGTTTCTGCTTGAGACCCTTGTTCAGACTGCATAGACCTTCTTCAGTTGGAGGAACGGTCTCGGCCCAAAACGTCACCGATTCCTTCAATCCAGAGATGTTGAATGTGCCGCTGAGTTACTCCAGCATTTTGTGTCTGTTCCCGGTCAAGGACATGTTTGAAAATACGTGTTGGCAGCAACACAACAGATTCAAGGCCTCCAGCAGCACTGGCCAACTCTCCAGTTCAAAGAGCACCAAACCTCCTTCAATGGTGCCAAATATAATGTAATTCCTAACTCTAAAAAACACCAAACACAAAATAAACACACCAGAAGGACATGGCTGCATTGAACCCATCTTTTGCCAAGTGAGTGGTGCTTTGAGAAGCAACACCATCACTGCCCATCATTGACAGTCAGTTCTCTGCAATGTAAGCAAGTGGAAATGTTAGTGCATCTCGCTTATTCAACCACTCTGCACGAAATTAAAGCATCCTTCAAGTGGACAGGTTGAATTGTGATCTTACAAAACAAGCCTCATTCTGTACATCATCTTGAAATCTGATGGCCTAATTAGTTTGTAAACTGGGTAAATTTAAGGCACACCGCTGCATTATCCATTTTAAGCAAAATATCTTAATTAAATGTGGCAAGAAGGACCTTCAAATATTGCAATCATTCTCTACCAAGAGGTTATTGCTAAAATAAGGCAGTAATCCCATGAAAGATTTTCACTTGTACTTCCTATTGTCCAACACCTGAGCTTATGTTCCAGATCACCAGTATCAATTAAAACCAAAGGTTGCTTTGTCCAACACCTTCATCTAGGTGAGCCATTGGTCACAACAAACCATGAACTTTCAAGCAAGCATTCATCTCACACGTTGCATCATTGCAATCATCATAATCAGCAAATTGTAAACTGGGTAAACAGGCAGCTGAAGACACAATTAGTTCAACAGGAAGAATTGTGTGTGACTAACTAATCGATCTATCTAGATGTGAATAAATGTGTGGGAAGGAACTGCAGATGCTGGTTTAAATGGAAGATAAACACAAAATGTTGGAGTAACTCAGCAGGCAGGCAGCATCTCTAGAGAGAAGGAATGGGTGACATTTTGGGTCGAGACTCTTCTTCAGACTGAAGATTGTACTGTCTTACCTCCCTGAACAACATCCATCAGTCAAACAGCATCAGCAAAATGAGATTGTTTGAAAATCAAAACAAAACTGCAGATGCTGGAAATGTGAACTAAATATAAAAAATGCTAGAAACAAAACAGCAAGTCATGTAGCATCTGTGAAAACAGAAACAGGGCTAGCATTTGTCAACAAACCTGAAGCATTAGCTCTGTTTCTCTTCCCACAGATGCTGCCTGATCTTGCTGAGTATTTTTTTGTCTTTATTTTAGATTATTTGTTATATTTTATTGTTCCTATTTGAAGGACGATGAGCCAAAAGAACTGCTGCACATGTCTGTATTTTAATAGTGCATAAAGGTAGTTTGTTGGTAACAAGATGCTTTGGGACTTCCTAAGAGATGCTTTTCTCAATTTGCATATATGGGTCAAACCTATTTCATTCCAAAAATTGTGCATTCTGTAAGTATTACAGTGCATTAATAGGCAAATTATCTACATTTAGAGGTTTGCAAAAAGGAATAATGATTTATCTGATATGTTTTCAACTACCCACTGAGGAGACGATGTAAAATTTATGAGCTGAATTCCAAATTCGTCGTGAAGTTGAATTTGCATTAATATGCTCAAGGACAAATTCTGTAAAGATGGATTTGGTAGAAAAGTTGTAGAACTGGGAACAAGAGGAAACTTTCAGAATTATTCATCATACTGAGAGTGAAAGTGATTCACGTGAAATAATGTTTTTTTGAGACAAATATATCTACCAAACCAGATAATAAATTATAAAAACAGCATGGTTTGTTCCCAAGGCATTGGGAGCAAATTGCCTGCCTTTATGAGTCATGGAGACAGAAAATGTGATTGTAAGAAAGGGCAGCATGGTGGCAAAGTGGTAGAGTTTCTGCCTGATAGTGCTTGCAGCGCCAGAGACTGGGGTTTGATCCCGACTATGGATGTTGTCTGTACGGAGTTTGTACGTTCTCCCCGTGACCGATGTGTGTTTTCTCTGAGATCTTTGGTTTTCTCCCACATTCTAAAGACATACATGTCTGTAGGTTAATTGCCTTGATATAAGTGTAAATTGTCCCTAGTGTGTGTTAATGTGCGGGGATCGTTGGTCAGTGTGGACACGGTGAGCTGAAGGGCCTGTTTCAACGCTGTATCTCTAAACTACTAAACTAAATCTAAATTCAATATTTGGGTTAAACAACAGAAATGCTTGACAGATAGAAAGTCTCAATTATCAGATAAAGCTAAATGAAGACATAAATTTGTACAAATCTTGACAAAATATGTTGATGCCCTGCTAACTCCAGGTGTTAATTTTTTTTTTAACATATTACGTCCATATTTTAAAACCAATTCCGTCCCAAACATACTCAAATATAGCACTTTTTTTTATGAGTAGTCTGTGGTCTGAAATTATATTGCCCCCACATAAAAGATGATGGTAAATACCACCTTGAATAGTTTCTATTATTGTGGTAAAGATCCTCTTGCAGCTGCTAGGTAGAAATTTCCATTATTTTGACCCAATATTGAGATGTTATAGCTCTGCCATTCACCTTAGAAAGGAACCAGTAGGCTGTGGTATATACATGCATTCAAAACCTTGTCCTGATAGACAATAACATTTGTTGGTTTGGGAAGTACTATTAAGAAGTTTTTCAAATACCTTGACAATATGCTAGAATGATTTTGTATGGTACACATGGCAGCCATGAAGCACCAGTGGTGCAAGGAGTGAATAGTAGATGTGGCACAAAGCGAAACTATTCAATTATAGTCATGGATAGAAAACGTATCCAGATACATTGATAGGAAAGGGTTGAAAGAATATAGCCCAAGCATAGACAAATTTGATAAGCTTAGATCTGGTTTGTGATCGGCATGGATGATTGTTTCAGTGCTGAATGACACTGTGGCCCTGTATTCCTGCATTGCCTCTTTGCCGCACATAGAGAGGGGAAATGCTTTAAGACTCAATAAGTGAATCATTCACCAAAGCCAGATTTCAGTACAGTATCTGTACTGATACAGTATTTATGTGGCTGTGCCAGTTACTGTAAGTTCTAGTTATTGTTGAGCTGCAATATTGTTGGTGAGGAATTCACCACTGAATACCAGGAGGATGGGGAAGGATAGCAAGATTAAACATTCTCTTGTTGAAGATGGTCATTGACCTGGCACTGGGCATGCGATTATTAAATGCCACCTATCTGAATATTGTCTAGGTCTTAATGTGTGTAAGCATGGGCTAATTCATTTGCCGAGGAATTGCACCTAATGTTAGTGTTGTGAGGCAAATGAAACTTTACACTACTCGTAATTTACTTAACTTTATTTAAGCTTTACATACTCATTTCTATAATACATAAACTCAGAAACGTCTGACAAACGTGGCTGATTCTGCAGGATTTTGCCGCCCGAAATACCCCGCATATGCGCACACTCAAGAAGCGCCCCGCACATGCGCCCACTTCATTCTCCCCTCCTATTTATAAGTTGAGATGGTCAAGAGGTTTAGTGCATCTTGATGACCATCACAGCACTGAAGCTTCAGGAGATTATGGTGTTTCCATAGCTGGTGGTACATATATTTGCTTGGTCATCAACTTCACTCGTATTGTTATTTAGATTTACAATTTTAGAATTTCTTGTAGAAGTTTCCATAGTGGGTGATCGGAGTGTTGGAGGAAGTTCTCAATTAATGTTATCAAGAAGTGCCGGAGTTGATGGAGAAGACGGACATGGTGCAAGGTCACGAAGTGAGACAGTTGACTGACGTCCATCCTGATACTTGATAGTTGCATAAGAAGGGTTGACATCAGTCAGTTCAACTTCATCAACAAAAGACTCATTCTTATTTGATCAGACATAACAACGAAGCAACACAGGCCCAGGGCTAGTCAACCATGATGGCAGAGAAGTACCACTAGAAGAACGCCGTTTGAAGTTAAAGAATCGCTCATGTGGAGTAGTCTTGGTAGCAGTTGGCAGTAGAGATCTGATGGAGTGTAATGCATCTGGTAGAACACATTCCCACTGCTGATCTGGTATGTCATTTGACTTTAAAGCCAGTTTCACTGCTTTCCAAATGATTCCGTTGTACCTCTCAACCTGACCATTTCCAATAGAATGATATGGTGTTGTTTTACTTGTTGCAATTCCTCTATTAGAAAGAGAGTCTTTAAAATATTTTAACATGAATGAGATGCCCCTATCAGAATGTATGTAACTTGGAAATCCACAGAATGAAAACATTGATCTAACCATTTGATAACTGTAACAGCGGACATATTCGGACGAGGAAAGGAAAATGGAAACCTCGAATATTCATCAACTAAGGTGAGTATATAAACATTTTGAGAGGAGGATGGTAAAAGCCCTTTGAAGTCTATACTCAAATGTTCCATAGATTGAGCTTTGATCAATCTTCCTTCTTCCATATACGACCACCAGGGGCGCCGGGGAGATGGCCAGTCCTGCCAGCAGTCTGTTCGTTTTTTTCAACTTTTTGTTATTTTTAGCGTCTGTTTAAAGTTTGTTTTTATGTTCTTCGGTTTGTTTTATGTGGGGGGAGGGGGGAGGACCGGGGAAACTTTTTTTTGTTCACGCCCTTATCTTCCCGGAGATGCGATCTAGTTTTGGATCACATTCTCCAGGCTCTGCAGCCTACCATTGCTGGAGCTGGAGGCCTTCTCGGACTGTTGTGAGCCCCACCGCGGAGTGCAGATTTAACATCGGAGCGGATCCCTTGCCTGGGATCGCTCCCACCGTACCTGCGGAATTACCATCAAGGGCGCGCAGTCTCGGGAGAGGTTAGTCGGGAGTTCCAATGCTGCAGAAGGTTCGTCCTGCCCCGATCACCCGGCACGGGGGAGCTGACAACCCCCCGATGCGGGAGCAGAACACCTCGACGAGAAGGGCCTGAACGCCGCCAGCTACGGGAGTTAAGACTGTCCCATCAACGGAGGACTCGAGGCCCCCGACTGAGGAAGAACAAAGGAAGAGACTTGAACTTTATTTCACCTTCAATCACAGTGAGGAATGTGTAGGAGTCACTGTGGTGGATGTTCATGTTAAAATGTGTTTTTGAGTCTGTTGCATGACTGACCTGGCCAGTGAAATTCCTCGTATGTTGCAAAACATACTTGGTGAATAAATTCTGATTCTGATTCTGATTCAGGACAGAAGAACCTTGGTTTTAATTCTGCACAGATTCTACAGGAAGCACACGTCTTCTTCACATCTTCTGTAGAGAAAGGTAAGTTTTTGGAACGAACATAGTGTAACAAACGAGTGACTCCAGGATGACACAGCCCATTGTGAAGATCAGTGAGTGCAGAAGAATGAACAGGGCACAAAATGCTCGAGTTAATGTATCCGGAGCAACATTATTCTAACCGAGCAGTACTCAATTGAATAACTATATGCAGATAATTCAATCCTCCATTCATGAATTTTATTGCTTTTAATCTTCGTTCGTTTCCGATTATCCAGCACAAAAGTTACTGAACGCTGATCTGTTATCAAAGTGAAGTGCTGGCGAGCAAGGAAATGATTCAATTTTTTCACAGATTCAATAATTGCTGTCACTTCCTTTCGACAGGTGGGTAGTGCCATTCACTACCTTGGTGAATATGAGACATGAAAGCATTTCCAGCATTTTTGTTTACCTTCACTCTTCTTGGAGATTGGATGCATTTGCCTAGAAACTAACATGACAACTGGAAATGCATTAGCCTAGAGTGAAATATAATTGCAGCCATTTCTGGTGCTATACCAGTCCTGAAATTTAAATCGGCACAACAGTTGCAAATTCGACATGCATTTTCTACATTTTCAGCATCAAACATTCATCTCTACCTGATACATGTTAATACTGCTAGTTCAAGGAACATATATTTGATGAGTCACTAACCAGGCATGTCTCCCAGTAACATCATTTAAAGACCATTCATTCTGTAAGGTCAGACTCTGTGTGCTGCTGTACTGCTTTCTGCAGGTTGTTTCTTCAAACTGGAAAAAAAGCTTCTGGTAATCCATTTCCATTGAATTCAATTGGCACACTTCCACGTGGAAATTATTTACAACGGCTGTTTTCAAATGATCTCATGTCTCAGTTTTTTTTTTAATAGTCAGATTACAGACACCAGTGGCAATGTCAGGAGCCCCAAGGGTGGAGACATGGCAATGCACATATTTGAAGATGCTAACGTCACAGGGGGAATCATGCTCGCATTTTGAAATCTACGAGAATGCGATCTTGTGTTTATTGAGAGACACTTTTCAGGCTAATACTCAGCTTGGTGGACTCCACCACCAAGGCTGCCATCACTCTCAACCCAGCAGAAAGAAGGGTCCCCACCCTTACATACACTTGTTCTTCAGAGATGCTGCCTGACTGGTTGAGATACTTTGTGTCTTTTTTTGTAAACCAGCATCTGCAGTTCCTTGTTTCTACCAGGTGATAACTCATTGTAAGGGATGTCAATGATGTTCTCTACTCCTGGCTGTTCTGCTCGTCTTCATATTTTCTCGGTTTTGCTCTTTATTTGAGCATCATCTGCCTGGCTGGGTTTGTCACACTGCCTTGCCAATAGCAATACATAACAGATAAGGCTGTTAAATGTGAACAAACGGCAGCATTAATCCATGGGGACTCACTCACTCAATCCTTCCCTCCCCCACCTTCATTGTTAATGATGCTAACTAGTTTTCTCTGTTTCCCAGTTTTCAGGAAGGGTCATGTACCTGAAGTTTTAACTGATTGTCTCCCCACAGATGCTGCCTCACCTGCTGAGTTTTCTCCAGCATTTTCTGTTCTTAATGACAATTCTAGAGTCTGCACTGTCACTTAGATGTCTCACACAAGAGCATCGCCCAGCCTTACATTTTAACCAGCTGAAGAAGGGTCTGGACCCGAAACGTCACCTATCTCCTTCGCTCCTTAGATGCTGCTGCATCCGCTGAGTTTCTCCAGCCTTTTGTGTACCCTCGATTCTCCAACATCTGCAGTTCCTTCTTTAACACTTACATTTTAACCGTCAGCTTTATATTGGATGATTCCCAGTAGTTCCCTTCACCGAATGCAGGCATTAATTTTGCAATCACTTGAGGCTGTGTGTGGCAATCACAGGCCGTTTTATTTTGAAGTCACATGAGTGACTACGTGAAGAAGCCTGCCAGCCCGCATGCGCGTCAATACGTCTAACGCATAGCGCGACATGCGGGAGCAGTCTGAACTGCTCTAGCAGGTAAGTCAATTTTATTTCCAGGGGACCACTCCGATAGCAGGCCCAAAGTAGCTATGGAAGCAGCCGGGGTTTGGGCCGCCGTGAAAGCTCCATAAGGAGCTAGAGTATAATTTTGCGGGGCCGTTCGAGCTCCGCACGCAAGCAGGTGGTCGATTTTGGAGAACGGCGTGAGGCTCCATAGGAGCTGGGTTTGTAGCGACTGCCGTTCGAGCTCCGACTGCCACTCGAGCTCCGCACGTGAGCAACCGGCCATATTTTCAGGCCGCCATGAAGCTCCATCGGAACAGGGTTTTGTGGCGACTGCCGTTCAGGTCGCAACTGCCGCTCGGGCTCCGCACGGGAGCAAGCGGCCGTATTTGCAGGCCGCTGTGGAGCTCCATAGGATCAGGGTCAGTCGGCATGCACATCATTACGTCTGACGAATGGCACAGTGACCGGCTGGGAGGAGCAACGCTTCTCCAGCAGTGTTTAAAAAGGCTCAGGTAAGTGTCAAACTTGTAGGAGGTTGATTTTCTGCGCTTGTTAAATCTTGTTACAGGAGGGCAAGTTCAAGCATGAAGAAGTCTTTAGCAGCAAGGTGAGCCATAACAAAAGTGTCTGATGCCCGCGGGAGCGCAGGTAACGGGCGGCCGCCTAGCTCACCTACCGAGTCGCTAGTAGTGAGACCAGCGACTACAGACTTGGTGTCAGAGAGCACTGTGGCTAAGCCGGACGGGCGTAAGGCCACCCGAATGTCTGGCCGATATACTCGGATGAGCCCGGTCAGGAGGGTTCTCCCTCAAGAATGGATACTGTTCAATGGGTATCCAGGATGGAGCTCCTATTGGAGAGGATGCTCCATCAAGAGCGCCGGCCGCTCCAAGAGCCCACACCAGCAGCACCTATAGGGCTGCCTAGTGTCTCTCTCTTGGAGGAGGAGAGCATACCGGGTCAGTACGATTCTGACGCCGACTCTCAGGGCTTAGCGTTAGAGGCTGCCCCACGGGACGAAGGGCAACAGCCAGAGGTCCCATTCCTGGCGGCCAGGTTTGCCATCCCAATGGACTCTGGGGGAAGAGCTGGCTGCCAGTATAAATTACTTGGCCTCGCACCAGCTTCAGGAGCTGGCCATGGATACAACGGCCAAAAACTATGACCCCCTAGAAAATTGTATTCTGCTCAAAGTGCCGGCCGTCAACCATGCCATTTGGGGCCATATGGGATTAGGCAGCCGAGCACAGGAGTTAAAACTGCAATGGTGTAAAATAACATCAAACGTGTTTATACTGTCGAGCATACAAGGGTTTCAAATTGAATTTATTCCCAACCTGTGTCCACCCACCCAGCACAAGCCAGAGTGGGCACTCATTTTCTCACAACGGGAGAATTTGGAGATTCAAGCTGAAATAGCAAAATTATGTTTTAAAGGTGTAATTGAGAAGACAGTTTATCAAACTCATCAAGTCGTATCTAATGTGTTTCCTAGACCAAAGAAAGATGGTGGGTGTCAGATTATTTTGGACCTGACAGGACTTAATCCGTTTGTGCTGTATAATCTTTTTAAAATGAAAACGTTTGCTACTGCCAAGCAATTGATTTCCAGAGGGTGTTATATGGCATGTATAGATCTTCAGAAGGCATATTATTCAGTGCCTGTTCACAAAGAGTATCAGAGATAATTCAAATTTAGCTGGATGGGGCAATTATGGCAATTTAGAGCACTGCCTAATGGGTTAACCTCTTTTTTTTTTACAAAGCTGCTAAAAGCAGTACTGGGGTTACTACGGTCACAGGACCATATTCTAATGACCTATTTGGATGACATCTTAATAATTGGAAACACCTTTGTGGCAGCCGAGTTAACAGTTTCAGCTGTTAAACTCATGGTTGAGAGGTTGGGGTTCATTATCCACCCAGCTAAATCAAAATTGGTGCCGGTTAACATAATTGACTATTTGGGATTCACAGTTAATTCAACTCATATGTGTGTGACTCTGCCCAAGGGCAAGAGATTAGATTTAATTGAAGGCTGTATCAAGCTCCTGGGGGAGCAATCACCTTCAATTAAACAGGTGACCAGCTTAATTGGCAAATTGGTAGCTGCCTTTCCAGCTGTGCAAAATGGACCTTTGCATTACCAACATTTACAGAGGGTAAAGGTACAGGCACAGGCACTCAGAATACATGCAGGTCATTTCAATCGGCTCATGCACTTACCTTCTGAAGCCATTACAGAAGTACAGTGGTGGATTAGAAACATTTGAAATTGTTCTGGCAAAATTTTGATCAAAACTCCTTCAGTTGTTTTGCAGACTGATGTTAGTGCCCTAATTGGGGTGCTACTGATACCAAGTCTAGCTGTGGAGGCATTGGAATATGCATGAGGCGTTCATTCTCCAACCACATGGAATTAATTATTTAGAGCTTTTAGGAGCATTTTATGGACTCAAAGCTTACTGTACCACTAAGCATCACTTACATGTTCAGCTTCAGATTGACAACACCACGGCACATTCATCACATATAGGTGAGGCATTGGGAAAAAGTTTACTTATTTTAGTTTTTGAATAGTATAATCTGTGTAGGATTTTAAATTGTATTAAGGTGTGTCTTACATTAATTGAACGTTTATGCACGTTTAATAAATATTCTTCCCACCTTTCTTTGGGAATTTTTATACTTAATTATTTTTCCCAGTCTCTCCTGATACCATCTGTTGTTGGTATTTCTGCATTTAGAATTATATTATATATTTATATGATATTCGGTTTGCTGATTCTGCCTTTGTATTCATTACCTCTTCCAGTAAATCTGGAGACATATTGTGATAATCTTGTGCGTATTTTTTCAGATAGTCACAGATTTGGAAATATTTAAAATACTGATTGTTTCACAAATTGTATTTTAGTTGTCTTTGTTTAAATGATAATAGTTTTCCCGATTCATACACATCTCAGAGTATTTTAATTCCAGCTCTTTTCCATTGTATAAATGCTTTATCTATAGTTGGAGGTTTAAATGAGGGGTTTTACCGATAGGAGATAAGAGAGATAAATTTCTTAATTTTAGATTGTGTTTCATTTGTTTCCAAATTTTGATTGTACTGTATATAATTGGATTATTGTTGTAATTTATATTATTCATCGATATTGGAGTGAGAATTATTGCTCCAATACTCCAATATTATAAGGAGAGCAATCCTCTCCATAATCGTCCAATCCGATTGTTGGGGAGAGTTATCCAGCAATTGGATCATGTTTTTGATATTTACAGACCAGTAGTAATACCTAAAGTTGGGGAGTGCTAATCCCCCTACTACTTTGGGTTTATTCAGATGAGCTCTTTGTATTCTGTGGGATTTATAATCCCAAATAAAATTTGTGATATCTGAGTCCACTTTTTTTTTTAAACTTTTTGGGTAAATATATTGGGATAGATTGGGACAGGTATAAAATTTATGGTAGAAAATAATTTTTATGGCATTTATTCAGCCTTTTAAGGACATCAGAAGCATTTTCCAAAATTTATTCAAGTTACATAGTTTCTTAAGTAGAGGGTTGTAATTTTCGTCAAACATATCTTGATATCATCTAGTAATTTCGATGCCCAAGTATTTAAATTTTTCCGTAGCTATTTTGAAAGGAAACTGTAAAAGATGCGTAGAGTCTTTCAGTTTTATTGACATGATTTCACTTTTATTCCAATTTATTCTATATCCTGAAAATGATCCAAAGTCCTCTATTAATTTTAAAGTATTTGGTATAGTAATATGAGGTTTTGTGATGTACAATAGTACGTCGTCAGCGTATAGTGATATTTTATTATTGGAATATTTTGTTTTATATCCATGGATATTCGGATGAGTTCTGATTCTTTCCGCTAGGGGTTCAATTATGAGGGCAAATAACAACGATGATAATGAACATCCTTGTCTGTTTCCCCTTGACAAATGAAATTTCGTAGATAAATTATTGTTCGTTAATATTCTGCCCATTGGCTTATTAGATAGTAATTTAATCCATAGAATAAAATTCTCTCCCAGTTGAAATTCTTGCAATACCCTGATCATATAATTCCATTCAACCTGATCGAATGCTTTCTCTGCATCCAACAATATGATTGATAGTTTTTGATGTTCAGTTTGGTGTGAATGCATTATATTGAGCAGACGTCTCAAATTATTAAATGATTGTCTCTTAGGGATAAACCCCGTTTGATCTGGATGTATTAATTTACTAGCATATTTACTTAGTGTTCTAGCTAGTATTTTCGCTAATATTTTTTGATCTGTATTTAGCAACGCAATAGCTCTGTATGATCCAGGTTCTTCCATATCATTATCTTTCTTAGGTATTAGTGTGATTATGGATTCTGCTAGTGTTTCAGGTAGTATTTGTGCTTTGAAGGCATAAGTATACATTTTCTGTAGGCGGGGTGTAAATATGTCATAAAAACTGTTATAGAATTCGTTACTAAATCTGTCTGGACCTGGTGTTTTTCCATTTTTTAATGAGATTATTGTTTCTTTTATTTCCTTATTTGAGATTTGTGCTCCCAATTCCTCTTGTTCCTGCAACTCTAATTTAGGAAGGTTACAATTATCCAAGAACTCTGTAACTTTGTTGGTGTCCATTACCATTTTAGATGTATACAGATTCTCGTAAAATTGTGCAAATCTTTTATTAATATCACTCGGCAAGATCAATATAACCATATAACCATATAACCATATAACAATTACAGCATGGAAACAGGCCCTCTCGGACTTTCCAGTCCGTGCCGACCATTTGTTTTCCCCTAGTCCCATCTACCTGCACTCAGACCATACCCCTCCATTCCCTTCACGTCCATATACCTATCCACTTTAGTTTTAAATGTTAAAATCGATCCTGCCTCCACCACTTCTGCTGGAAGCTCATTCCACACAGCCACCACCCTCTGAGTAAAGAAGTTCCCCCTCATGTTACCCTTAAACTTCTGTCCCTTAATTCTCATGTCATGCCCTCTTGTTTGAATCTTCCCTACCCTCAATGGGAAAAGCTTATCCATGTAAACTCTGTCTATCCCTTTCATCGTTTTAAAGACCTCAATCAAGTCCCCCCTTAACCTACTGCGCTCCAAAGAATAAAGACCTACCTTGTTCAACCTTTCTCTGTAACATAGTTGCTGGAACCCAGGCAACATTCTAGTAAATCTCCTCTGTACTCTCTCTATTTTGTTGACATCCTTCCTATAATTAGGCGACCAAAATTGTACACCATACTCCAGAATTGGTCTTACCAATGCCTTGTACAATTTTAACATTACTTCCCTACTCCTATATTCAATGCTCTGATCTATAAAGGCCAGCACACCAAAGGCTTTCTTTACCACCCTATCTACATGCGATTCCACCTTCAGGGAACTATGCACAGTTATTCCTAGATCTCTCTGTTCCACAGCATTCCTCAATTCCCTACCATTTACCATGTATGTCCTATTTTGATTTGTCCTGCCAAGATGTAGCACTTCACACTTATCAGCATTAAACTCCATCTGCCATCTTTCAGCCCACTTTTCCAAATGGCCCAAATCTCTCTGTAGACTTTGAAAATCTACTTCATTATCCACAACACCAGCTATCTTAGTATCATCTGCATACTTACTTATCCAATTTTTCACCCCATCATCCAGATCATTGATGTACATGACAAACAACAGTGGACCCAACACAGATCCCTGAGGCACTCCACTGGTCACCGGCTTCCAACCTGACAAACAGCCATCCACCATTACTCTCTCACATCTCCCATTCAGCCACTGTTGAATCCATCTTGCCACTCTGCCATTAACACCCAAAGATTGAACCTTCTTAACCAACCTTCCATGGGGAACCTTGTCAAAGGCCTTACTGAAATCCATATAGACAACATCCACTGCTTTACCCTCATCAATTTCCTTAGTAACCGCTTCAAAAAATTCAAGAAGGTTTGTCAAACATGACATTCGAGGCACAAATCCATGTTGACTGTTCCTGATCAGACCCTGTTTGTCCAGATGCTTATATATATTATCTCTAAGTATCCTTTCCATTAATTTGCCCACCACTGACGTCAAACTAATAGGTCTATAATTGCTAGGTTTATTCTTTGAACCCTTTTTAAACAATGGAACAGCATGCGCAGTACGCCAATCCTCCGGCACTATTCCCGTTTCTAATGACATCTGAAATATTTCTGTCATAGCTCCTGCTATTTCTACACTAACTTCCCTCAATATCCTAGGGAATATCCTGTCAGGACCTGGAGACTTATCCACTTTTATATTTTTCAAAAGTGTCAGCACTTCCTCCTCTTTGAATCTCATAGTTTCCATAGCTACCCTACTTTTTCCCCTTACCTCACAGTTCAATATCTTTCTCCTTGGTGAATACCGAAGAAAATAAATTGTTCAATATCTCCCCCATCTCTTTTGGCTCTGCAGATAGCTGTCCATTCTGGCTCTCTAATGGTCCAATTTTATCCCTCGTTATCCTTTTGCTATTAATGTAGCTGTAGAAACCCTTTGGATTTACTTTCACCTTTCTTGCCAAAGCAACCTCATATCTTCTTTTAGCCTTCCTAATTTCTTTCTTAAGATTCTTTTTACATTCTTCATACTCCTCTAGCACCTCATTTACTCCATGCCTCCTATAATTATTGTAGATATCTCTCTTTTTTCTAAACGTGTCCAATTTCCCTTGAAAACCATGGCTCTTTCCAATTTTTACTATTTCCTTTCAACCTAACAGGGACATAAAGATTCTGTACTCATACAATTTCCCCTTTAAATGTCTTCCATTTAATCTCTTCTACACCCTTCCCATAAAACAAAGTGTCCAATTCACTCCTTTTAAATCCTTATGCATTTTCTCAAAGTTAGCCTTTCTCCAATCAAAAATCTCCACTCTAGGTCCAGTTCTGACACTGTCCATAATTATATTGAAACTAATGGTATTGTGATCACTGGTCCCGAACTGCTCACCAACGCATACCTCCATCACCTGACCTACCTCATTTCCTAACAGGAGGTCCAGCATTGCCCCTTCTCTGGTCGATACCTCTATGTACTGCTGCAAAAAACTATCCTGCACACATTTTACAAACTCCAAACCATCCAGCCCATTTAAGAATGTGTTTCCCAGTCTATTTTTGGAAAATTGAAATCTCCCACAATCACTACCTTGTTCTTACTACTAATATCTGCTATCTCCTTGCATATTTGCTCTTCCAATTCTCACTCCCCATTTGGCGGTCTATAATACACCCCTAAAAGTGTTGCTACACAGTTCCCAATTCTCAGTTCCACCCAAATAGTTTCCCTAGACGAGCACTCTAATCTATCCTGCCAAAGCACTGCTGTAATATCCTCTCTGACAAGCAATGCAACACCTCCACCTCTGGTCCCTCCAATTCTATCACACCTGAAGCAACGAAATCCTGGAATATTTAGTTTCCAATCACATTTCGAAGAAAAGGTGCATTTGCTCTTTTAAATATGTACTCCCTTGCGGGTCTTTTCAAATTTGTGGATTGTACCTCCAAAACGGTTTGTTCTTAGTCATTCCTTCCATTAAAAAAAAAAGTTATTGGGGAGTGATCTGAGATCGTATTTGTGTGGTATTTTGGTTTAGAAGTGTGGGGTATTAGTTTTGTATCCACCAAAAATTAATCTATTCGTGAATATGTCTTGTGTACCATAGAATAGAATGAGTAATCCCTGCCGGTCGGATTTGCAATCCTCCAGACATCTGTTGTGTTTGTGTTTTTTTTTTATGTATGTGTTTAGAAGTTCTCTAGTTTTGGATTTCTTAATACCTCTTTGTTTTTGATTGGATTTATCTAAGTAAGTGTCTAAGACACAGTTAAAGTCTCCGCCGATTATGACATTTTGGTAGTTATATTCAGCAATTATATTCAAGATTTTATTGAAAAATTGCGGGTTGTCAAAGTTGGGCATATATATATTTACCAGGGTAATTGGGGCAGCGTGGATCTCCCCGGTAACTATCAAATATCTCCCGTCCTTATCTGATAAGGTATTTTTGGATTTAAATGGTCTGCCTTTGCGAATAATAATAGACGTTCCTCCAGATTTCGATGTATATGACGAGTGAAAAGTTTGTCCTATCCAGTTCGCCCTCAATCTAGCTGGGTCATGAAGTTTAAGATGCGTCTCTTGTAAAAAGGCAATATCTGTGTTGTATGCTTTCAGCTGCGCTAGAATTTTACCCCTTTTAATGCGTTTGTTAACACCCCTAACGTTCCAACTACAAAATGAGATTCCTCCCAGTTTATTTTGGTTATCGTCTTGCATTTTGAATATATTTTATACCTATGTGTCTTGTGGTGCATTCGTACCTCAGGTCTTCGGATATAGGGGGATCATTTACCCTACAATGTTCAGTTAGTAGATTCCCTTTGCGATAGTTGTTGAATTAAAAAAAACACACATGCGATTAATTGTGAAAATGATTAAAAAGAACTAATACAAGTGAGAATACAGTGTCTGAGCTTGTCGGCACTGTGACAAGTGACCCATCTGTAGGAGGGAAAAAACATTTTATTGACTTCCGTGTCGATATAAAACAAACAAATAGCTCCGCTCCCTCAATTAATCATAACATGTTGGAACGGGACCAGTTTAAAAAAAAATCAAATGTAGAGTACCCATTCACAGAATATATGTCCATTTCCTAGGTATTTCTGGGTATAACTATAATTTTTGTCTACTGAGTGTTAAGCATATATTTAACCTCAAAGATCATCGACTATTAGATGAAGGGGTTAACCTATTTCTGGCTCTGGAACTAAGCCAGTAGCTCGCCTCATCCCCTCCACCCCGGTTATAAATCTACTTAAGAATTATTAGGTTAAATTAAAGTGTTAATTTGAAAATCCCCATTTCTGCATTTCTGATTAGCATTCATTACTATTTATATGTTAATATTCTATGTTAATATTGTTAAGGAAGTTAATGCTATTTCATTTAGGTTATTCATTCAATCTCATATAGTCTGTTGAGCTCTGCTTTTGTTGATTATCTTTTTCCAGCTTCTCTTGGAACAGAGTGTGTCCTTGAGTTAGCATTCCACCGATAAGACGTCTAAACAAGGTTCCTTCTTTGGGCAGTGTGCCACCATTCTGGGTGCAATAGTAAAGAGAGAGAGTGTCCAAAATGTCCAACCTTTCCAGCTAGTCCTTCTGTTCCACGATGGTTAGAGCATATTTGTACGCCTCCTCGGATTTGTGAACAATTTTTTCTGTTCTTTGTAGGAAAAGCGCATTCTAGCTGGGTAGTAAACACCATATCTGACCTCCTTATATCCTTGGAGAGCCTGCTTTGCCTTGGAGAATTGATTTCTTTTTTGCATAATTTCCTTAGGGTAGTCTCTGAAGATTTTAAAAGTAGTTACACAATACAATAGAGGCACGCCATATTTGATATTCCTCATAACCTCTTCCACGTCAGCAATGTCTCGGAATTTCACAATAATCTGTCGTGTATGTTCTGAGCCATCCTGAGAATTGTGTTTGAATCTAGGAACCCGGTGTGCTGCTTCAATTTTTGGTAGGTTAGGAAGCTTAAGAGCCTCTTTAGTTAATCCCGCAATGAACTCGCAAGTGTTATCTCTCCCGGCTCCCTCTGGTACTCCAACTAATCTTAGGTTATGACGTCTCGAACGAGCCTCGATGTCTAGACATTTGTCTGAAACTTTAGCCAGCTGAGTCGTCATCCGTCGGGTAGCAAGGTCTTGTTCTGACGTCATCTTCTTCATCTCCTCCACCATTCTTGCCATCTCATCCTCCATCTCGTGCATTGTTAACATACAGGTTGATACAGTGTCCAGCACAGCGTCAAACTTCTTTGTGGTGTCTTCTTCACCCTTATCAATTCTCTCCGATAGTTCATCTCTCACATCGCCAATTCTTTTATAAATAGTACCAATCAAATCCTTCACAGACTCAATAACATTCTGATTACAAGAAGTCATATTTAACGTCAGTTTTTCTATCTTTTCCATCATCACTCCCAACAAAAGGAGAGTTTTGTAACTGTCCTCTGAGTGCACTTACCCAGAGAAGAATGTTTCATTTAACGTGCTTTAAGCCTCTGTTAACATTATCAGTAACAGCTGTGAATTTATCAGCAAGTCAAGCAGAGACTCCGATAAGTCTTTTAAATTGGTCCTGACCCCTAGATCCGATTTTAACGTGAAAAATCGCGAATTTTAGGGAGTGGAGCTATGTGCTGCGTCTGTTAAGATAACATGGTGCCACCGGAAGTCTATTTCGGACATTATTACACAGCCTATTATTGTGGTTCCAAAACGTCATAATCTATCGGTGCACGCTGTGACTGGAGGTCAACACCGTTTTATGATAATCATCTAAATTTGTTGATTTGAAGATTTCAGGAAGGCCATATCTGGGTCTGGGACTATCCAATCGGACTGTGGATGTCATCACAGCGTCCTGGAGGTTTACTACGAAAAGGCAGTACATCTCTCATGTCAGGAAATGGGAGGAATTTTGTTTACAGGGGAACATTACAAACCACACTGCCTCCATCCCAGATGTGCTTGAATTTCTGTCCAAGTTACATTTCGATGAATGGTTGAGCTATAGTGCCATCATAAATGCCAGGTGTGCCTTGTCATCGTACCTATGCTGGGCGACAGAACATCAGCCTGTTGGATCTCATCTGTTAATCTCCAGATTTATGAAGAGTGTTTTTAATTCTAATCCCCCAGGCCTAGGTATTCGGAAATCTTTGATGTAAGCATGGTACTGACACTGCTTCGTCAATGGGGTACAGCCACATCCTTGTCCTTAACAAAGATTACCCTTAAGTTGGTTATGCTCATGGCGCAAAGGGTTCAGACCTTGCACAAACTGCACCTGGGCAGGATGGTGTCATCACAGAATGACATTAAATTTTACATCTATGACCTAATTAAACAAAGCAGACCAGGGGTGTCCGGATTCAAGCTTGTACTGTCAGCTTATCCCACTGATTTACGGCTGTGTGTGGTGGCACACTTGTGGCATTACATTGAAGTCACGAAGAGACTTTGAGGCTCTGAGCAAGCATTGTTTATTAGCCACAAAAAGCCACTTATGAAAGTGTCAACTCAGACCATTTCACGATGGCTGAAACAAGTGTTGGGGTGTGCAGGAGTTAATACTGACAATTTTAAATCTCACTCCACCAGGGCGGCATCAACATCAGCAGCGAGGGCAATGGATGTCCCTCTAGACCATATCCTTGCAGCTGCAGGATTGTCAAATGAATTGACTTTTCAGAGGATTTATAATAAGCCGCTTGTTGAATCCGGGGTGTTCACCCATTCTGTTTTAAGTTCTGTTTCTTAGCTTCTCCCTGGGAGAGAGGAGTCGCTATTGTATATTTGTTTATTTGTGAATTAAAGCATTAACATGTTAATCAGTATCATGTTTCAATGTATTGCTAATTATTCACTCCTCCTGAGTTAACTGATTGCAGTGTGAGACGTCTGGATTTGAATCTGCGTGAAAGCACAGATCTTTGAAATCTTCACGGAATCACTCACGTGACTCCGAAGTAAAATAGTAAGATTAAATGAGAATTTACCAGTTTGAAGTTTGATCTTTATTTTATGAGGGTTACGATAAGCGATTACGTGCCCACCTCTCCCAACCCTGATATCACAAAGCTCATCTGGTAGTTCTAGGTTTATAATCTTACTATAATACTTATTGTTCTTCTGTGATTTCACACCACTGCTTTGAAGATTGACACGCATGCCGAATGGTGGGGTTCTTCACGTAATCGCTCATCGTAACTCCTCATAAAATAAAGATCAAACTTCAAACTGGTAAGTTCTCATTTAATCTTACTATTATCAGCGATATGTATGAATAACTAGATAATGCATCTTCCGCGGGTAGGAAAGCCAAAACATTTCTGTCCATAGGATGAACAGAGGAACAGTGGTTCCAAGTGCAATCAGTGACAACTGATCCGAGGATGTGTGGTCTGACCAAGGACTAGAGGGATATATTTCTCAAAAATACAGAAATATGGTGCAGGCCGAATCAGGTTAGCATTAGGCTAATCAAATTGTGGGTTTACTTACCCAGTTTAAGATGGATGATTAGGTGTCTGCAATTCAACTGACTCAGAGAATCGATCTTGTAGTTGCATACTCTGTCATATCTATACACACAAGGCACAGATTCTGCTGTTTAATAACAAAGCTGAAGCAACTCTTATTTACTCAGTCACGAGTGATGGCTGGGACAGCCTGTCTTCTCGGGCAGCTAGCTCTGCACGATTGTATGAGAAGCTTGTGAACAACATATGTGAGTCAATTTTACACGGAATTGACAGAGGTATGTGTGGCTTCCAGTTTGAGCCTAGAGAAACGTTATAGGATATCAAAATTAACATTGCTTGCGCTGCTTTATCATTTCTGAATTACCAGAAGTGGGACATAAATGACTGGTTCTTTACCCACTCTTCTCTAACATTATGCAGGGTGTCTTTTATTTGACCACTCTAATAGCCTACACTCATTGTAATGTGCTATGTATCTCAGTAAATTGTTTTTCAAATATTCCTCAACATTTTCCTCAAGGGACCAGTATCCTAAAATAATTATTGTTTCAGCAGCTGATCTCAGCATAAAGAACACAGCCTTTACTCAATCTCTGGCTTAGTTTCCACGTCATACTGACATAAGGGTAGCTTGTTATAGAAATAATCTCATAAGCAAATGAGCAGGATTTTGTACATTTGAGGTTGACAGCATACCGACCAGAGCAGAGATTGGGGATGTCATTGAAATGTAAGATAGTTATTTTGTTTCAATAGTCTCAAGATAGTGCTGATGGCTCATTAGCAGCTAATCCAATGGATTTCCCTTTCATCATATTTCATGAGGTTTACATAATGCAGGTTACTAAATTATAAATTTGGTGGAATATGTCTGGATATTTGCAGATAGAATTATGCACATTGTTGCATAAGTTAATGTCCAACTCAACAGTCTATTGGGACTACAGGCCAGTTTAGAGCAATGGTCATGTATGCAAGTGAGCATCATGATATTAATGTCATGTTTTTTCCTACCATTAATGGTTTATCTGTTTAAGTGTCTCACACACAGATTGTCTCACGGCATGAAACCACAGAGCTTTGAAATCTTCACGTAGTCACTCACGTGACTTCGAAATAAAATAGAAAGAATAAACGAGAACTAATCATTTGAAGTTTGATCTTTATTTTATGAGAAGTTGAAGTGAGGGATTACGTGCCCTCCACTCCCAACCCTACTTCTCACAAATATCATTCAGCAGTTCTAATCTCGTTAATCTTCCTATAGCTTACAGCTACTTTTAAGATTGACGCGCATGCGGGCTGGCGGGCATCTTCACGTAATCCCTCAGTTCAACTTCTCATAAAATAAAGATCAAACTTCAAACGGTAAGTTCTCGTTTAATCTTTCTATTATTCAGCACACAACAATTTTGGGCAGCAGGTGGGGTAAGAATGGATTTGGTCAAGCCCTTGCATTAGCCTGTACAGATGAGCACCGTGTCTCATCCCACTCTCACCTCCTTTCTTCACCACCTTGGCATTGTGTGCTGTTGTACTCAACACTGCCAAGGACTGTGTTCTTCACAGACTAACCTGGTTCCCAGTGATTAGTGTGGTGCAAATCAGTGTGAAAACTGCACAGATTAAGTGTTTGCACTCACCTCAGGATAAACACCAGGATAAAAATGTAGAGGTATTGCTGTCAAACTGTGCATTTGTATTTGTTATATGTTGTATTGTGAACACATTAGCTGCCAAGGGGTGTTCAGGGAGGGTGGGTGAGGGTAACTTTGTTGATATATATAAAAAACAAAATGGACGGACATGTAATGCATTACATCAGCTGTATTGTATTTTTCCTTCAATAAAAATATGCAAAGTGAGGATAAACACCACTCAAACACATTTTTAACCAACATCTTTTTTGTATCTTGTTTGTGATTTCATTTTCTGAGGTCAGTGACGGAATGTTAGATATTTGTATATTCAGTTTTTGCAATCTAGGCATTGCTAACATAGCTAAAGTTTATTGGTCATCCATGCCTTCCCTTGATGGTGTGTCGAGCTATCTTCTTGAACTGTTGCTGAAGGAACTGCCTCCCCACTGTTGGGTAAGAATTCAGGGTTTAGAGCCAGCTACATGCAGAATCCATTTCTACAATTAAAACGTGCCTCGACCTTCTACAACCTCTGACACTCCTCGACCCAAAACGTCACCATTCCTTCTCTCCAGAGATGCTGCCTGTACCGCTGAGTTACTCCAGCCTTTTTTGTCTATCTACACTTAGTTTAGTTTAGTTTAATTTAGTTTTGAGATACAGCGCAGAAGCAGCTATCCCCAAACATTAGCACTATCCTACACACTACGGACAATTCACAATCTTTGCCGAAGCCAGTTAATCAACAAACTTGTACATTTTTGGAGTGTGGGAGGAAACCGGAGCACCCGGGGAAAACCCACGTGGTCACAGGGAGAATGTACAAACTCCATACAGACAGCACCCATAGTCACAATCGAACCCGGGTCCCTGGCGCTATAAGGCAGTAACTCTCCTGCTGCGCTACCGTGCCGTCCTTTTGCTCACATTTAGAATAAACATGCCAGTGTTTGCTGCAAAAACACATACGGAATGCTGATTTAACAGCCATCGGATAATATCACTAACTGTGATTTCAAAGTTAATATTTCAGGTAATCCTGTGAATGTAAGAAAGAAACCTTTAAGTATTAATATTTTGTAAATAGGAGATCTTGCAGAGAGAACACTAAAAAAACAATAAACACGAAGTAAATAATATCACGGAAGTCGTATAATGGGGCTTGCATCTTCCATTGAGAAATTGCCGTGTAATATTTTCCATATGCGTCCTGGCTTCAATGCGTTTGGCATAGCAGATTGTTAGACATGTCTTTACTCGGTTTGGGTCAAAGTGGGATGGTAACAAAAATCACAGATTACCCTAAGGTATCTCACAAGAACTGCAGTTAATGGTTCATTGTTTTATATTCATGAACATATCTGCACTGGCACTTGCCACCTTCAATTTTCATACAAACAATTATACCAATGCGGTGTAGATATTTAATCTCCTCATTATTCTCTTTCATTTATTTAATACTTACATGTTTTACCAATACAAAAGGAGATAACAAATTTGAAATTTATAGCTATCTAACAATCTCATTGACCTCCCTCCCTCCCGATGTACCATGTATTCAATGTGTAGTTCTAAAGTGGCACAGCTCCCCCTTGTTACAATAATTATACATTGTTGAATACATAACACAACTTTGTGTAAAAATCAGTGCTAGCTGTGGAAGTGGAATGATGATCTTGTGGTTTTAGTAATTGCTGGGCTCTGAGTGACTAAATGCAGCATCCAAATCCAAGGACAATCAGATTCTTACATCAGTACATTCCACTCACCCCATTCCAACTAATCATTCTCCCCAACCATTGCTCTATCTAAACCCACAAAAATCCTTTGTCCTGCTTTGTTCACATTTAAGCACTATGGGATATTCCTTCTCTCTTCTAGGCAGGCCTGTACACTTCACTTTTTCCTACCGTGCCTTTCTCAAACAATTACAGTACTGCTCCCACCTTTCCTTGCAGATTTTTGAGGGTAGTCTTCCTCTTGAAAACCAAACAAAAACTGCAGGTGGCAGAAACATGAAATAAAAACGGAAATTACGGAAACACTCAGACAGTAGGTCAGGCAGCATCTTTTTTGTAAAATCAGAACCCACAGCCTTACGGATTACCACCAGATTGCGCAGACAAAAGATTAGTTTGATTTTAACTGCTGCGTGTTTCCACATTTAGTCATCACCCTATCAAAAGCTCTTGCTTTGTCCTCTCAAATAGAATAAATCTCTTGGTTGTTAAACACTTTAATTCCCCTTCCCATTCCCACACTGACCTTTCTGTCCTAGGCCTTCCCCATTGTCAGAGTGAGGCTAAATGCAAATTGGAGGAACAGCACCTCATATTCTCGCTTGTGCAGCTTACAACCCAGGGGTAAGACATTTGATTTATCTTAATCATAAAGTCAGAGTGATACAGCGTGCAAACAGGCCCTTCGGCCCAATTTGCCTACACTAGCCAACATGTCCCAGCTACACTTGTCCCACCAACCTACGCTTGGTCCATATCCCTCCAAACCTGTCCTATCCATGTAACTGTCTGACTGTTTCTTAAATGTTGGGATAGTCCCAGCTTCAATTACCTCATCTGGCAGCTTGTCCCATACACCCACCACCCTTTGTTTGAAAACGTTGCGCCTCAGATGCCTATAACATCTTTTCCCCTTCATCTTTAACCTATGTCCTTTGGTCCTCGATTCCCCTGCTCTGGGCAAGAGACTGTGCATCTACCCAATCTATTCCTCTCATGATTTTATACACCTCTATAAGATTATCCGTCATCCTCCTGTGCTCCAAGGAATAGAGACCCAGCCGACTCAACCTTTCCCTATATCTCACACCTACTAGTCCTGGCAACATCCTTGGAAATAATCTCTGAACCCTTTCAAGCTTGACAATATATTTCCTATAGCATGGTGTCCAGAACTGAATCCAATATTCTGAATGCGGTCACACCAACGTCTTATACAACTGCAACATCTCCCAATTTTTATACTCATTACTCTGACTGATGAAGGCCAATATGCCAAAAGCCTTTTTGACCACTTTATCTACCTGCAACTTGACCTTCAAGGAACCATGCACCTGCACTCTTAGATCCCTCTGCTCTATAACACTACCCAGAGGTCTACCATCACTGTGTATGTCATGCTCTTGTTAGATGTCCCAAAATGGAATATCTCACACTTCTCCATATTAAATTCCATCAACCATTCCTCAGCCCTGGCCACTTCAAGTAATCCCCGCATTCCCTCTCTCCAACCCTCCCCCAGCTTTTTGTTCTCACTTAGCCACAGCGAACATAACCTGTTTCCTTTATCATTGTTACTTTTACGCATATCTTTCATTTATTTGTTATATATCCCACTGCATCCATCTAAATTTAACTAAAACTCTCATCTTGTCTACTTCCAGTTTGCATTCTATTTACATTTGCGCAAAAACGATACTCGATGGCGCTACGATTTTCGCCACCTTGCTCACCATTGTCTTGTGGACCAGGCGCACCAAGTTTTGTTCCCGATCGGTGGAACATTCCAAAAGTTATTATGAAATCGTAAGATCAGCAGATTTGTCTTCTCTCCCAGCAGTCGCTGGGGTGCTGACACCCATTCTGGCATCCGCTGTCAATCACTGGGGCGAGGAGAATAAAGCCCTGGAGACCGGGCTGAGTCAGTGAGTCCCAAAGCTGTCCCGAAGCCAGTGAGCCCTGAATCTGCCCCGAGTCGGTGAGCCCCGAATCCATCCAGAGTCGGTGAGCCTCAATTCGCCCCAGAGTCGGGGAGCGTGGAGATGGTGCTAAATGCGGAGTTAGGCCGACTGTCAGGCCGACTGCTGCAACCTCGAGATCCAGAGGAGTGAGTGTGGGTGGATTAAGCGGGCTGGGTGCTGGCGGAGCACACCCCCTCTACCCGCACACCCTGTCTCATCCACACAGCCCCACCCCTCCCCTCGCACACCTCTCCCAGCGGTAGGCCACGGCAGCGCTCCCCCTTCCCGGACTGGCCACTGCCTGAGGCCATCCCCCTTTGCCCCAGGCCCCTTCTTTAAGCCGTCCCCCTTCCCTGGGTATAGAATGCTCCTGTCTGCCCCACCTGAAGCCCTCCCCATCCCCAGGTTCAGGACTAGCCCAAGAAAAGTCCATTCAGCACACAATGTCTGTATTAACCTTCCAGAAACCAGTCCCTTTGGCTCAAAACACCTGTACTAGCTCTCCAGAAAGCCCCCCAATCTGCTCCCCACCTGAAACCCTCCCCCTCCCGCGGCTGCAGGATGTTCCCCACCCCCCCATCAACCCCCACCTGAAGCCATCCCCCTCCCCCGACTGAAGGATGCTCCCCTCCCACTGGCTCCCTCCTTAAGCCGTCCTTCTCCCCGGATACAGAATGCTACCCTCTCTCCACCAGCTTCTGCCTGAAGCTGTCCCCGTCCCCGTCTACAGGATGCTCCCGACAGATCGCGCCTGAAGCCGTCCCCAGCTGCAGGACACTTCCCCGACCCCCGCCTGAAGCCGTGCCTGTTCCCAACTGCAGGATACTCCCCACCAGCCCCCTCCTGAAGCCGGTTGGGAGTGGCAGTGGCAGGCCTACGGCAGCAGTAGGCCATGCCAGCGGCAGGCCACGGCTGCGATAGTGGTTGGCCAAGGCAGTGGTGGGACATGGCAACGCTACCTCGTCTTTCCACTGCCACCAGCCCCCAAAAGCCCCACCTGAAGCCATCCTCCCCCCCACTGGCCCCCGACAGGCCCTGCCTGAAGCCATCACCCTCCCCCAGCTGTAAGTTGCTCGCCCCCTGTAACAGCCACCACTTGAAGCCGTCCCTTTCCCCTACCTGGAGGAAGTTCATGCCCCTCCTCCCGACAGCCTCCACCTGCTGCCATCTCCCTTCACCAGCTGCAGAACCATTCCCCCCCCCCCCACCCAACCGGTACCCGACAGCCCCTGCCTGAAGCCATCCGCGTCCCCCGGCTACAGAATGCTCACACCAGCCCGCACCAGAAGCCGTCCTCATCCCCTGCTGCAGTATGCTGTCCCCCCCCACCCCGTGGCTTCCGACAGGCCCTGCCTGCAACCATCACCCTCAACCGGATACTCCCCCCATCCCCCGCCGGCTCCCAACAGACCCCCAACAGACCCTGTCCGAAGCCGTCCCCCTCCCCCGGCTACAGGACGCTCCCGCTGACCCTGCCGGAAGCCATTCCCCCTGCCCCGTTACAGGACGCTCCCCACCTGAAGCCGTCCCCGTCCCCAGCTGCAGGACGCTCCCCCACCTGAAGCCTTTCACATCCTCAGCTACAGGACTCTCCCTCCCACCGGCCCCTGCCTGAAGCCGTCCCCATCCGCAGCTGCAGGATGCTCCCCACCGGTCCCCGCCTGAAGCCAGTAAAGAGCGGTAGCGGTAGGCCACAGCAGCAACAGGCCACGGCCATGGCAGCGGTAGGCCACAACAGCGATAGGGCACGGCAGCAGCAACGGTAGGCGGTGCCAGCGGCAGGCCACGACAGCGAGAGGCCACAGCAGCGGCAGGGGTAGGCAGCAGCGGTAGGCCACGGTAGCAGCAGGCCACGGCAGGGGTAGGCAGTGGCAGGCGAAGGCAGGGTAGGCCATGGCAGTGTTAGGCCATGACAGCGCTCCCCACCGGCCCCGACAGTGCCTGCCTGAAGCCGTCCCCCAAACCACACAGACTTTCCTCCCTCTCCCACAACTGATTTTCTCTTCCATTTTAATCTCCTTGGCTACTCACAAGCTACAGGCTTCGTGTAGAACCAAGTTCCTTCCTGTTCCACTGTTAGGTACTCCCCCCCCCCCGGTGCATGCTATGTACTTAACTCTTCTGTTTCTCTCGGTCTTGACCCGAAACGTCGCCTATCTCCTTCGCCTCTTAGATGCTGCTGCATCCGCTGAGTTTCTCCAGCTTTTTGTGTAACCCTCGATTCTCCAGCATCTGCAGTTTCTTCGTTAACTCTTCTGTTTCTCTCCTGAGTGCAGGCCCCGTGGTTGGGAGTCAGGAATCAAGGGGTTAAGGGCTCCTGTACCCGATTGGCCAAGCTGCGTCAGGTGACGGTGACTCATCGGAAGCTTAAATACCAGAATCTCCCAGAATTCTCTCTCTCTTTGTCGACCCTGGCTCGTGGGCAGGTTGCTGGTGTGAGCTGCAGGAGGCCTGGCCACATGGCATAGAACTTTGTGTATTATTAGCTACATTTGTCAATTAATATTGAATTGGGATGGATAAGGGCTGACCTGAGGGTTTTTGTGTATTTTGTTTAAGGGTTATTTCCATTTAGGCAGGTTAGAGACTCTAGTTCGATGTCCCATTGCGAGGCTGGCTGGAGCACCGTTATCTTTGTTTATTAGTTTATTCTTGTCCTTGACTGGGTTGTTTGAATCAGGTTTGCGTTTTAATTAAATAAAAGACTATTTTCTTTAACTTGAGCCTGGTTATTTTATTATGTTATGCGGCTCTGAAGCACCTGCATTCGGGAGTCGTAACAAAATGGGGGTTCGTCCTAAGCTTTGAGGACCCTAGACAGTTTTGGGGTTTTTTTTGGTAGGCTTCTGGTGACTGAGGAAGTCCGTGTTGTGAGGTGACTGAGAAATTCTGTGTTGTGAGGAGATTTTTTTTTTTCCTCTTCCATTTGGGTAACTTTTGTGACCAGGGTTTGGCTGGTGGTTTGGTCCTACATTTGAAATGGAGTTTAAAGTACAGGAATTTAATGAGGATCTTAGTGGGGAGTTGTTTGATAAATGTACCAAGGAGCATTTGTGTATGCTGGCAGAGACCTATAAGGTGCCTATTGATAAGCATTTGAAGAAAGAGGCTATAAAGTTGGAGTTATGGTCTGCGTTGGTGAGGAGTGAGGTATTGCCTGCTGGTGCAGACAGTCCTCTATCTTCTACAAAGCCTAGTCAGGAAATGGGGGACCTCATTCGATTGAAGGAGTTAGAGCTTGAAATGTAAAAGGGGGAGAGGGCCTGAAGAGCGAAAGAGCTTGAAATAAAAGAGAAAGAGCTCATGCTCCAATCAAAGCTTGAAAGGAAAAAGGTGGAGAGGGCCTTAAGAGAAAGATATCATGCTTGAAATGGAATGCCTTGAGCGGCAGGAGAAGGAATTGAATGGCTCCTGAGTTGCTTCTAGGGAACGGGAGGTGTCTAAGGCCGCAGTGTTAGTAGATGAGTATGTATTGACTCATAAAACGGAGTTTGTTGGGCGATCCTATAGTTTTGGTGCACGGTCGTTTAATGGTGGTGGTGTCGCCAGTGGCAGTACCAAAGCTGTTTCTGTGCCTGCAAGGGTCAGCTCATTAATACAGAGGGAGGTCCGAGCTGATAAGGTTGACGGATATTTCAGGACTAAGGAAGGGCCTGTGTGCTACTATTGTAAAGGGAGCGGGCACATCTTAAAGTCGTGTCCCATCCTGCAAAGGAAAAATGCAAAGCCTGTGGCTTTGGTGGATACACAAAGAGCACCTGTGGTTCCTGGGATGCCTGCATCTGATGAGTGTGGGAATTATTCTGTGTTCATCATGAAAGGTTTTGTTTCTCTAGAAAATGGGGGTCATAGAGTCCCAGTATCCAGCTTGTGTGATACTGGTGCTACTCAGTCCTTTATATTGGATAGTGTACTGCCGTTTTCTGGGGAGTCATCGGGTGGGTCCAGTGTCCCTGTGGTAGGATTCGGGTTGGAGGACATGGTAGTGCCTTTGCATACCGTGAGTCTCGAGTCCGAGTTGGTTTCAGGCCAGGTAATTGATGGGTTACGGCCGTGTTTTCCCATTGCGGGAGTTTCTGTGATTTTGGGGAATGACTTGGCAGGAGGTAGAGTTTTCATTACTCCTGAGCTGACGGCTGTTCCGATGGCAGACGGCAGAGATAGACTGGCTATACAGCATCCGACGGTCTTCGCAGCTTTTGCTGTCACGAGGGCTATGGCTAAGAGCCAGGCAAAGTTTGAGGATGTTGTGGACCTGAGTGAGGGCATTTTGGGGGATCAGGATGATGGATCCTGTGTTGTGGAGGGTGTCTCTACATCTAAAGATGGGGTCTTGTCTGAAAATGTGCTAGTCGCTGTCACGTGATCGGCTGGTTGAGGAGCAAAAGAGTGATCCAGGTTTATCGGATCTGTTTGACTGCGCGGTACCTGAGGGGGATATGGATTCCACAGCAAAGGGGTATTTTCTGAGGAATGGCTTGCTGATGCGAAAGTGGTCTCCTTTGGATATGTCAGGGCATGATGATTGGAGTGTGGTTGATCAGATTGTCATACTTCGTCGGTATAGGGACGAGATACTCTGTTTGGCTCATGGTGGACATTTGGGGGTCAATAAGACATATGACCATATCTTACGGAATTATTTTTGGCCAGGGTTGAAAAAGGACGTGAAGCAGCACTGCAGGTGTTTTCAGGTGGCAGGAAAGCCGAACCAATCGATTGTTCCTGCTCCTTTATATCCAATCCCTGTGGTCGGGGAGCCGTTTGCATGGATTCTAGTTGATTGTGTGGGTCCTCTACCTTAGACGAGGGTGGGCAACAAGTTTTTATTGACAATTATGTGTGCATTTACCCGCTTTCCGTGGGTGGTCCCTTTGCGTAACATTACTGCCCCTACCATTGTGAAGTCTCTCACTAAGTTTTTTTCATTGTTCGGTTTGTCCAAGGTTGTGCAGAGCGACCAAGGTTCCAACTTCATGTCAAAGGTTTTTGATCAGGTAATTAAGTTGTTGGATATTGAGCATTGTAACTCCAGTGCGTATCATCTTGAGAGCCAGGGAGCTCTCGAGCGGTTTCACCAGACTTTGAATTCCATGTTGAGGACTTACTGCCTGGAGTTTGACAAAGAGTGGGATGAGGGGGTTCATCTCGTTATGTTTGCAGTGCGTGAGGTCGGGAAGGAGTCTTTAGGGTTCAGTCCTGCTGACCTGGTGTTCGCGCATACTGTTCGTGGTCCGTTGAGGGTCCTGAAGGAGAAATGGTTGCAGGAGAATTCAAAACGTAGTATTTTAGACCACGTCTGTACTTTTTGGCCTAGACTGAGGAGGGCATGTGAACTGGCAATGGGTAATCTTGCCTCTGCTCAGTCTAGGATGGGGGGCTGGTTCGATGGGAAGGCTTCTAGTGGGAATTTTTCTCCAGGTGACAAAGTCCTGGTGTTATTGCCTATTCCTGGTTCCAGTCTGCAGGCTCGGTATTGTGGTCCCTATCAGATGCTTTAGAAGTTTGGTGCAAGGGATTACGTTATTGGTGCCCCTGATCGGAGGCGTAAGATTCAGCTCTGTCATATCAACATGCTAAAGCAGTACCATGAGCAGGAGCATGTACAGGTTGATGGGGAGGAGCTGTGTCCTTCGGTTTTGTCTAGGCCGGTTTTGGCTGAAGTAGTGCTGCCCCCTGACACGGGTGGTGATGTGTGTGAGGCACGAATGTCTGTGGCAGTGACGCAGGGAAAGCTGTGAAACTTTGAAGATTTGAAGTCGCTTCCCTTGCGGTTGTCTCATTTGTCTGAAAGTCAGCGGGATGATCTGCTTGCTTTGGTGGGGTCAAATGGGTCACTGTTCTCAGACGCCTATGCTGCAGCATGCAATTGCTGAACCTACTTGTAGTCCGTGGAGTTCTCCGTGTCTGCTGGCTATGAAGGCTAATGGGGAGGACAGGTTTTGCACAGACGTTCGGAAGGTGAATGGTGTAACTAAGCCGGATTGCTATCCTCTTCCGCGGATGGAGGATTGCAGTGATCATGTGGGAAGTGCATCTTTTGTGTCTAAGTTGGACTCGATAAAAGAGTATTGGCAAGTTCCTTTGTCACTGAATAGTTTCTTCCGAAGCTTATTCAGAAACAGGTACTTCCCCCCCCCGGTGAATGCTATGTACTTAACTCTTCTGTTTCTCTCCTGAGTGCAGGCCCCGTGGCTGGGAGGCAGGAATCAAGGGGTTAAGGGCTCCTGTACCCGACTGGCCAAGCTGCGTCAGGTGACGGTGACTCATCGGAAGCTTAAATACCAGAATCTCCCAGAATTCTCTCTCTCTTCATCGACCCTGGCTCGTGAGCAGGTTGCTGGTGTGAGCTGCAGGAGGCCTGGCCACATGGCATTTGTGTATTATTAGCTACATTTGTCAATTAATATTGAATTGGGACGGATAAGGGCTGACCTGAGGGTTTTCGTATATTTTGTTTAAGGGTTATTTCCATTTAGGCAGGTTAGAGACTCTAGTTCGACGGCCCATTGCGAGGCTGGCTGGAGCACTGTTATCTTTGTTTATTAGTTTATTCTAGTCCTTGACTGGGTTGTTTGAATCAGGTTTGAGTTTTAATTAAATAAAAGACTATTTTCTTTAACTTGAGCCTGGTTTTTTTACTATGTTACGCGGCTCTGAAGTGCCTGCATTCGGGAATCGTAACATCCACCTATAATATAGGTGCAATTTGTGTAATTTATCTGTAATTTGTGTATATTTCATCTGTTAGTATGTTGCGTGTTGTCTGAATCCATGTGCCCGTAATGCTGCTGCAAGCAAGACCTTCATTATAGCTGTACCTCACCATATTTGTTCATATGACAATAAACAGAACTTGATTAACTGTTTGAAAGATTAAGCATCGAAGTCCCCGCTGGCCATCAATCACCCATTCACACTAGTTTTGTTATCCCGCTGTCATGACCACTACTTATATACTCGGGGCAATTTACATAGGCCAATTTACCTGCAAACTTAACAGGCACAAAAAGCTGGAATAACTCAGTGGGACAGGCAGCATCTTTTTATGTCTATCATCGGTTTAAACCAGCATCTGCAGTTCCTTCCTAAACAACTATAAACTTGCACGTATTTGGGATGTGGTTGGAAGCTACTTGACATCTTCAAGCCACACTCATTCCTAAAACTAGATTTCATATCCTCTAGTCTTAGATTATATAGTGCCTTCCTTCCACAGGTCTAGGTGCTCAATTTCAAGCATCCGTAGGTAGTAATAGCCCCTGCATGTCCTTCAGCAACCCCCTCACAACCCAACACCAGCTCAGTGCGCCTTCACTCTTATTTTGTGAAAGTACACAAAACTATGTAGAATGAACTATGAGCAGAAAACTATCAAAGAATGAGGAGACAAGGAGAAGACTCAATTTATAGTCAATGAGGAAAATTTGGAGGCAAATGAAGTTATGTTTTCTGATAAACAAAACATATAATTGCCATTGAGAAATAAAGAGAAAGCAAATTAATAGAGTTGAAGAGAAGCAAACACATTTGCTTTTATCTCCCATAGATGAATGAACATCTATTAAACATTTATATTATCATTTTGAAAACCAATACAAAAAATATATTTTCCACTCTAAGGATTTAACACTTTAAGAAAAACTATAACATCGGAGTGAGCTTTCAGAGCTTAGAACTAACAGTGACTCCCTGAAAGGTAAGTTCCAACTCTGGAGTTAGTTTTTTTATGGCTTTGATTAGCGGTTTAATACATTCTTCAGGAAGAAATATGAAAAGGTATATATCCAAAATGAATCTGAGTACACAAGCTTAATTTCACATTACAAAGATTAAACTAAATAGAAGATTAAACAGCAATAATTGGAGCATTTAATAACAAGAACTGGCTATCATGCAAACACATTCATTGCACTTAGCATCACTCTGATATCATTAAATATGTCAAGTAATACACCATATTTTCCCACAGAGACCAATAAATAATATTTTGTGTTGTGTTTAGATTTTTAATATTTGCATATTTAATTTATGGCAGAACTGTACACACATAACTAATAAATGGTATCTGGCTGTACAAATTAACATCCCTTTGATGGTGTGTAAGAACATAAACACCAATCAAGAATCTCTCCCCTCTCTTGAATCTGCATGGAATATAATAAAAGTTTTGTTTCTGCCTTATGCCTTGTAATACGTCTATCGTTTACAGGATTCATTTACAGGGGTTTCAATTTCGCCTGCCTATATTGGTTAGTGGTTTTTTTTATGTGACATGGATAATACATAAGCTAACAATTGTGTCCAAATAGTGTGCCAGGATTCATATTTGAACACAGTGTCAGCTGAAATTAAAGCTTTGTCTGGTAAATAATTCCATGCTACTTCAAATTTTACTTCTTTGTCTCCATTGTGATGGGTAGAGGAGGATTTCTATAGCAAGCTGATTTTCGCAGTTTTCATTTGGCCGTGCTTCCATTAATGAAAGGGGTGTGTTCCTGGAAAAGGTTCACTTAATCAAATAGACTGTGCAAATTGACTATGGGTATTTTATTGCAGTGCATTCTTGTGGGTGGAGAGTGAAGAACTATTCGTTGTCATGATAAATAGGTTTGCAATTCAATGTCATGGACATCAAAGAATCAATGGCATAACTGCAGAAACAGTCCATTGGTCGTAAATTGAGAAACACCATAACCCTATAGCCCATAATCTTCCTAATTCCTGTCATTATGGCACGGTGATTCTTGATGAATTGCAGAGCAGGCTTGAAGGGATAACTCCTACATGGGTCTGTTATATTAATCATTGGTCTGAGCATGTGAATTCAGTCTCTCAATAACTAATTTATACAGGGTCCTCCACTTTGGAGAAATTGCACATTTTTAGATTCCCTTGCGTCTTGATTGCATGTATCATATAAGTAGTTCATATTTCATTATTCTCAGTGTTTGGACAATAAATAATTGCGCTGCTTTACAAGTGATCAATAAGCATATAATTGAGCAGCCTTAACACCACCAGCAATTTTGTCCTGGCATAACCGATAAAGCAGGAGCTGTGAATAATAATGTCTCCTCAAACAGTAAAAGAGTCATTGGTTGTATCCAAGAAGAAATAATTTTTATCTATCACTAAATGTTGGTAGCCTCAGACTAGTCTTACAATGAATTATTGATGGCAGAGCTGGACGAACTAAATGACTCATACAAATCCTTAAGTGATCTTGTAACAGTGGCAAAGTAATTTATGTGGTGCAGAGGCAGGAAAATGTATTTTAAAGAAAAAATATGGCATAAATAAGGTGTTGTCTTTCAACCTTGGGTTCTGACCTAGCTCTAAAAATCATAAAGCTCCTCCATCAGATGAGTGCCACATGATTTATTGGTAAATGAGTGCAGTATTATTATTTAGTATTATAGTCACAGAGCACAAATACAAGCTCTTCAGCCCACCATTTCCATGCCAGCCATCAAGTATCCATCTGTGCTAATCACATTTACTACTTTGTGGGCAGCATGGTGATGCAGTTGCTGCCTTAAGAGCCTGTCCCACCAGCATGCGATTGCATGCGTCTAGCGCGACCAAACATGGTCGCTTGAGGCGTACGGCCTCGCAGGGCCGGTCCCACTTTGATCGCCGGAGGCATATGGCAGTTGTCCGGGGCTGGTCTTGACATCACGTGGAGCTCCAAAAATCTTACACTGTCCTGAAAATCCCGCGGGCCAACGGTCTGCAGTGTCTTGACATCGTACTCAGCATCTTGACGTTGTACGCAGCATCTTGATGGCGTACGCCTAGCGCCCGGTGTTGCGCGATGATGTCACCGCCCAGCGTGCCGTTGCGTGATGACGTCACCGCCCAATGCTGTGTGACATCCAAATTCAGTCGGCCCGCCTCTTGCCCAGCTGATTCGTGAGTATGATGTCGGGACCAGCCCCGCATAACTCCGTATGCCTCCGCGGTTCGAAGTGGAACTGGCCCCGCGAGGCCGTACGCCTCAAGCGACCACATTTGTTTGCGCTAATCGCATGCTGGTGGGACAGGCCCTTTACAGCACTTACAGTGCCAGAGACCCGAGTTCGCTCCTGACTACATGTGCTGTCTGTACTTAGTGTCGGTCTACACTTTCTGCTGTCATTGGTTTTATAAATAGCAGTGTTAGTGCTCTGTTTTGTACATAGCATCGTTACCACTCATGTGACAGAAGAGGGTGATATCCTCTTCTGCTTCTGGATTGTTTGCTCATCGGTCTCAGCTCTGCAATGTCCAGGAGCAGATGGACCCTAAATGGTGGTCCATCCCCACAGAGCCTTTGAATTGGTTGCGTCGGGCTTCAGCGGGCGGCATGTTGGTGCAGTGCAAGAGCTGCTGCCTTACAGCCCTTGCAGTACTGGAGTCCCGGGTTCGATCCCGACTACAGGTGCTGCCTGTATGGAGTTTGTACGTTCTCCCCGTGACCGTGTAGGTTTTCTCCGAGATATTCTGTTTCCTCCACAATCCAAAGACGTACAGATATGTAGGTTAATTGGCTTGATGTATGTTCAAGTTCACATTTATTGTCACATGCACCAATTGGTACAGTGAAATTTGCGTTACCATACAGCCATACGAATAAAAAGAACACAATACACAATAGAGTTTAACACAAAAATCCACCATAATAGAATCAACATTTCTCACTGTGATGGAAAGCAATAAAGATCAGTCATCTACCTCTTTCTTTACCCATGGTCGGGTCCGTTGAACCCTCAGCAGTTGCCGTTACGGACGACCCGATGTACAGGCCCTCTCGCCGGAATAATCAAAACTCCGGTGTCAGAATGGATCGGAAGACACACACTGCGGCTTGGAGTTGTGTAAATTGACCCTAGTGTGTGTAGGATAGTGTTAATGTGAGGAGATCGCTGGTCGGCGCGGACTCTGGGGCCTGAAGGGCCTGTTTCCGTGCTGTATCTAAAACTAAAACTAAAACTAAAACTAACTAAAACAGCGCATCCCTCAGGGCGTACTGTATGGGGGAAGTCCAGAACCAGGGGTCACAGTTTAATGCCATTTAGGACTGTAATGAGGTAAATCTTTATCACCCAGAGAGTTGTGAATCTGTGGAATACTCTGCCACAGAAGGCAGTGGAGGCCAATTCACTGGATGCATTCAAGAGAGAGTTGGATATAACTCTTAGGGCTAAATGAATCAAGATATATGGGGAAAATGAAGGAATAGGGTACTGGTTCTGGATGATCAGCCATGATCATATTGAAAGTAGACAAAAATGGCGGTGCTGGCTACTCCTGCATCTACTTTCTATGTTTCTATGTTGCTTCTGCAGTCTGGAATGTACCAGTCAGCAGCATTGCTTTACACACATCTCACTGTGCTGCAAGACCAATTTATTTCGGTCAGGCGAAAGAGTTCCTTTCATTAAATTGACGGTTGTCAATGACGGCAGCACCTAATGATTAAGCGAACAAACAACAGCAAATGCTGCAATCAGGAGTAAAGAACCAAACAGCAGGTCAAGCAGTACCTGTGGAGGCAGAGCAATAGTCAGGAGCATCAGGACGGAGAGCGTAGAGTAGTGATATCCAGTATTGGGCAGTGAGAGAAAGGGGTGAGAGGGCTGATGGACAATATAGGAGGACGGTTATGAGACAGCAGCTTGCAAAGGGCAGATCTTTGAGGAAAACCCAGTATATTTATGGGTTAGCAAGCAGTTGAGAAAAAATTAAAGTACAGACAAATAATGTGAGAAAAAAAAGAGAGTATGGAACCTGGTGGGAGGAGAGGAGGGTGAATGTTGATACAGAGACAGGAAGTTCATGTTCATATGTTCTAGGAGCAGAATTAGGCCATTTGGCTCATCAAGTCTACTCCGCCATTCAGTCATGGCTTATATATCTTTTCCTCTAAACCCAATTCTCCTGCCTTTTCCCCATAACCCCTGACACCCTTAATAATCAAGAATCTGTCAATCTCTGCCTTAAAATTATACATTGACTTGGCCTCCAAAGCCATCTGGGGCAATGAATTTCAGAGATTCACCGCATGTTATGTGAATACATAAGACTGGATCTCTTCTTAGGTGTTACTATCTATCGTGCACCAGGCATAGGATCCCATCTCCACACTCTCCCTATTCCACATGGCTTCATCTCCACAAGATTTGTTTTTTTTTCGTATAATAATTCAATCTTCCCTCCAATCCTATCTGTAAAATAAACAGTAATGGTGAGTTCATCATGATTGATGCAACATATGGACTGATACATTAGCTGCAATGTGCAATGTCAGCTCAATAAATGGGATTGAGAGATAACTCTCCCACACTGCAATATGCCCTAATAGATGACACTGAAACAGTAGCCTTATGTAGCTAAAGTGAAAAGTTGTGATTTTGGTGGCATGACCAGCAGTGTTTATTATAGATGTCATCACTGCCTCCAACTTATGCCACAACCTTGTAGCATTCTTAAATATATACTCTCTCTTTTGTGGAGAATATTTGTGCTCAGTCCAAGAAAGCCTGCTGGATCTCCCGGTTGCTAACCATTTTAAGTCCCCTTCCCATACCGACCTGTGCTAGTGAGGCCACATGCAGACTGGAGGAATAGCGCCTCATTATTCCGTTTGGGGAGATAACAACCCAACGGGATGAACATTGAATTCTCCAGCATTAGGTAACATCCTTTTTGTTCCCCTCTCTCTTTCCTCTGCCATTCCCATAGCCTGGTGTGCACCCATTTCCCCCACTGTCATGCTGCTCAACCTCCTTCACCCACCACATCGCTGCTGCAACCCCTTCCAACTATATCCCTCACACTCACTTCTCTTCTCTCCTTATCTATATTACTAAAAGTAAGTTCTTGACCACTTCCTGATTTTCTGTTTCATTATTTTTGAAAAAATGCTGCCACTTACGGCTGTGATTTTTGGCCATCTTACTCAGAGTCCCCCTCCACTGCACAGGACAAGAGGATCTTTCCCATCGATTAAAAATAAAAGAGTTATTAATGTTTTAAAAATGTTGACATTCTCTCTGCTGCCCATGCTGGTGGGAGGGGGAGGGACTATAAAACACGGAAGTGTTGTGCCTCACTCAGTCTCTGCAAGAAGGAGGAAGCGAGTGGGTCATGTCTCTCTGAGCCGTGAATAACAACAAACACATGTCTACTTAACTGTGAGTGCCCTTAATGTGGTTTGAAAATGAAAATGTGGTTGCTTTGAAATGCTGCACTGCAAATGGTTGTTGGTGGTGGTAACGGCTTTGAAATGCTGCACTGCAAATGGCTGTCTGTGATGGTAACGGCTTTGAAATGCTGCACTGCAAATGGCTGTCAGTGGTGGTAACGGCTTTGAAATGCTGCACTGCAAATGGCTGTCAGTAGTGGTAATGGCTTTGAAATGCTGGACTGCAAATGGCTGTCGGTGGTGGTAACGGCTTTGAAATGCTGCACTGCAAATGGCTGTTGGTTGTGGTAACGGCTTTGAAATGCTGCACTGCAAATGGCTGTTGGTGGTGGTAACGGCTTTGAAATGCTGCACTGCAAATGGCTGTCAGTAGTGGTAACGGTTTTGAAATGCTGCACTGCAAATGGCTGTCGGTGGTGATAACGGCATTGAAATGCTGCACTGCAAATGGCTGTCACTAGTGGCAACGGTTTTCAAATACTGCACTGCAAATGGCTGTCGGTGGTGGTAATGGCTTTGAAATGCTGCACTGCAAATGGCTGTTGGTTGTGGTAACGGCTTTGAAATTCTGCACTGCAAATGGCTGTCGGTGGTGGTAACGGCTTTGAAATGCTGCACTGCAAATGGCTGTCAGTAGTGGTAACGGTTTTGAAATGCTGCACTGCAAATGGCTGTCGGTGGTGGTAATGGCTGTGAAATGCTGCATTACAAATGGTTGTTGGTGGTGGTAACGGCTGTGAAATGCTGCACTGCAAATGGCTGTTGGTTGTGGTAACGGCTTTGAAATGCTGCACTGCAAATGGCTGTTGGTGGTGGTAACGGCTTTGAAATGCTGCACTGCAAATGGCTGTTGGTGGTGGTAACGGCTTTGAAATGCTGCACTGCAAATGGCTGTTAGTGGTGGTAACGGCTTTGAAATGCTGCACTGCAAATGGCTGTCGGTGGTGGTAACGGCTTTGAAATGCAGCACTGCAAATGGCTGTCGGTGGTGGTAACAGCTTTGAAATGCTGCACTGCAAATGGCTTCTGGTGGTGGTAACGGCTTTAAAATGCTGCACTGCAAATGGCTGTTGGTGGTGGTAACGGCTTTGAAATGCTGCACTGCAAATGGCTATTATTGGTGGTAATGGCTTTGAAATGCTGCACTGCAAATGGCTGTTGGTAGTGGTAACGGCTTTGAAATGCGGCACTGCAAATGGCTGTTGGTGGTGGTAACGGCTTTGAAGTGCTGAACTGCAAATGGCTGTTGGTGGTGGTAATGGGACAACTTCCTGTTTGCACTCTATATTGATTTTAGATAAAATGCTACCACTTATGGCTGAGATTTTTGGCCATCTTACTCAGTCCCCCTCCACTCATCGGGTGCAGAGGATTCTTCCCATCAATGAAAAATAAGTGTTATTAGTGTTTTAAAAAATGTTGAGAATCTCTCTCCTGTCAATCACGCCATGAAGGCCACGACCCTTCCGGTGGGAGGGGGGTGGGATTATAAAACCCGGAAGTGTGGGCGTGGCTCAGTCTCTGCAAGATGGGGGTGGCAGAGGTCACGAATTTGTCTGAGTTGTGAATCAACCGAACACACTGAATGTCTACTGAACTGTGAGGGTGCTGTTGATGTGGTGTTTTGTATGGTTTCATGGCGGTTTTATGGTGGTTTCATCCCTGCTGGAAATGGTATGAAACTGCACTTGAATGTGGTGGCCTTGCACCCTGCTTGAAGTGGCATGAAACTGCACTTGAGTTTGGTGGCCCTGCACCCTGCGTGAAGTGGTAGGAAACTGCACTTGAGTTTGGTGGCCCTGCACATTGCTTGAAGTGGTAGGTATAATGTATTAATGCATATTCATGTATATGCTAATCAGTTGGTGTTGTATATAAGTAGGGGATGTTGGGTAATAAACTCTCTTTTGATCCAGGCAGCCTGCGTGTAAATTGTTATTCATTCTGCTGTCCGGTATATAACAAAATTGGCGACGAGGATGGGATAGAGTTTGTGAACTCATCCTTTAAATACAGTGCAGGACTGCTTTGCAACATGCAGTATTGTTTAACAGTTTAAATAGTAAATACGGAGTTGTGTCGCAGTTGTTTAAAACAGCAGCTGGATAAATCGGCGCGGGTTTGTCAGGCTATCTCTATGTTGTGATTACGTGGCAAGATGTCATCCTTGGGAGTGTATTACATTTTAGACTGGGTTTTGTTTTGTCAAATTCCTCAAGCTGAATAGCCTTTGTACAGCTAAGTTTTAGGTGAATTGTTACACCAGAACAGACAGGAATTCAGGGTTTTTGAACGGACCTTTTATTTTTTTTAAAAAGAGAACAACATGTTGGCAGCGTCCACGGGCTACATTGGAAACCTTGGCACTTTTGACAAGAGTAGAGAGCCGTTCAGCTCCTATATGGAGAGAGCAAACAAGTTTTTCACGGCAAACAATATATTGGAGATTAGTGGTGAAGGAGAGATAGTGACTGAAACAAATAAGGCCGTTTGCGAACGCATGAAAGCGATTCTGCTCACAGAGATTGGTCTTGAAGTGTATGGCACACTCGTGAATCTCCTTGCACCCTTAAAGGCAAAAGACATGCCATTCAATGACATTATAAAGAAGTTGCAGGACCACTTCAACCCAAAGCCTCTGGATATTGCAGAAAGCTATAAATTTGGCACTAGAAACCAGAAGCAGAATGAGACAATCAATGAGTACATTGTTGCCTTGAAAAACTTAAGTTTACACTGTAACTTTGGAACCTTTCTTGGACGAGCACTACTCGACAGATTTGTTTGTGGTCTAGCGGATGAACGAATTCAGTCCAAACTGATGAACACTCCAAATCTCAAATTCGAGAAAGCATGCAAGATTGCTACCACAATAGAGATGGCATCAAAGAATGCTCATGAGTTTTGCCCACCACGAACTGCAGTGGCTGTTTACAGTCACAAGGCAGAGCCCATGGCCAAACCAAGAGACGCTAAACCAAAACCAAAGTATGGCGGGGAGCCAAGTTGAGCTAGTTGTTATCGTTGCAACGGTAATCACTCATCCCAATATCATCAGTTCAAAATGGCCAAGAGCTATAACTGCCAGAGGAAAGGCCATATCGTCTTAGCATGTCGGGCCAAGCATAAAACAGGAAACCACCAATCTGCGGGAATGAAGCAACAACACCAAAGAGGAGTTCACAACTTGTAACTCCTCTCTGATGTACATGAACTTGGGTTGTACACCATTTATGCAACCAATATCGATAAGCCTACAACCAGCCAAGGACTTTCGAACTAAACAATTGATTAATGAACAGTTAATCGATATGTGTATTGACACGGCAGCAGATTGTTCGGTCATGAGCAATGACCAGTACGAAACAAAGTTCTCACAGGTAGCATTGTTTGAGAGTAAGGTCATCATAATAGCCAGCAGCAGAAATAAGCCAACCCTCCTTGGAAAGGATTGGCTGAGTAGAATAGAATTAGACTGGAAGAACATTTTCAGCGTCAATTTGTCCAAATCACGTCTTGAAAACCGCAAAAGCAAACATGCAAACATTTTTGCTGACAGTTACATGGGAATAAATGGGTACTCTGCACACATTCGACTTAAGCAAGATGTGAGGCCTGTGTATTGTCGACCAAGACCTGTACCATATGCACTAAAGCAACAAGTGGAGGTAGAATTCGACAGATTAGAGTGTAATGGAGTACTTGTGAAGACAGACCAGAGCAACTGGGCAATGCCAATTGTGGCTGTACCCAAGGCTGATAAAACTGTTCGACTATGTGGTGATTACAAAGTCACAATCAACCAAGCCGTTGATGACGAACAATATCCGTTAACAACCTCGCAAGATCTGTACGCAGAACTTAGCGGAGCAAGAGTCTTCACTAAACTGGATTTGTCTCATGCTTACGCCCAACTCAATGTCGATAAGGAAAATCAGCAGTACTTGACTATCAACACACATGAGGGCTTGTATTCATATACAAAGCTGCCCTATGGCATGAAATCCTCCCCGAAAATGTTTCAGTCTGTCATGGACCAAATATTACAAGGCATCCTTACTGTGGATATTACTGTGTGTGCAACCAGGATGACCTACTGATATTCACAGAGGGCATGGTAGAACATCTGGAAATCCTCGACTGAACTGCCGCAATGTCAAACTGCGTCAAAGTAAATGTGCATTTGCACAGTCAGAGGAATGGGATGGTGCAGTCATAGAACTGCACCATCCCATTCCTTGGGATGGTGCAGTTCTATGCATGATTCCTTCCAGATTTAGCAACTGTGCTAAAGCCACTTCATCATCTGCTACAAAAAGACGTGAAATAGACGTGGGGAAAGGAACAGCAATGTGCATTTGACATCTGCAAGGAAAACTTGACAAGTGACAAACTTCTTGTTCACGATGATACGACACGCGAGATGAAACCTGCTTGTGATGATCCAAGTTATGGTGTAGGTGCAGTGATTTCCCACATAATGAATGACGGATAGGAAAAGCCTATTGCTTTTGCATCCCGCACCCTGTCATTGAGTGAACGCAACTATGCGCAGATAGAAAAGGAAGCACTCAGCATCATGACAATCAAGAAATGCCATCAGTTTCTTCTTGGCAGACCATTCACCCTAGTGACTGATCACAAGCCACTATTAGTGATACTTGGTCCCAAGTCAGCTATACCTTCCATGGTGGCATCAAGGATGCAGCGCTGGGCAGTTTTTCTGTCCCAGTATGACTACAAGGTGGAGTACAGAAGCTCCAAGTGCAACGCAGTTGCAGATGCGTTGTCCCGGTTGCCCCATGAGAACTCTGACATGGGAAGTGAGAACTCAATCTACACACTGCAAGTTGTTGATGAAGACTTTCCAGTGACTGCAACAAAAATTGCAGCAGAAACAAAGAAAGACAATGTGCTGAAGTGGGTTTATGAACAGACATTGAACAGATGGACTGAAATCGATATTGAACTCAGTTCTGAACTCAGAGCTGAAGCCTTTCCATAATCGACGCCATGAATTATCATGTGAGCAGGGATGCATTAAGTGGGGTTACAGAGTGGTTGTACCAGAAACAAAATTATGAACGAACTTCATGCCGAACATCCTGGCATAGTAAGCATGAAGTCAATTGCCAGAAGTTCTGTGTATTGGCCTGGTATTGACAGTGGCATCGAGTCACTGGTGAGCTAATGTAGTGCCTGCCAAAATTGCCAGAATAAACCACCAAAAACACCACGGCAACCCAGGTCATGGCCAAGTAGACCTTTTCAGAGAGTTCATGTAGATTTTTGCGAAAAAGGTAATGATCACTTTCTGGTGCTGGTAGATAGTCATTCCAAATGGATTGAGGTTAAACGCATGGGTTCAAGCATTACTACTGAGCGTACCATAGAAGAGTTGAGATCAATATTTGCATGCCATTTTTTACGGGAAGAACTTGTTTCTGATAAAGGACCTCAGTTTCGTTCAGAACAGTTCAAACAGTTCATGCAGCGGAATGGTGTAAAACACACACGTGTTCCCCCATACCATCCAGCCTCTAACGGGGCGGTGGAAAGGTCTGTTAAGAGTTGTCAAAGATGCTCTCAAGAAACAGGTTTTGCAGGGTAGTTCAAAGCTCAGCATGAAACATTGTTTGGCTAGTTTCTTGCTGAAGTACAGAACCACACCACACACAACAACAGGTTACTCACCTGCAGAACTGTTGATGAATGGAAGGCTAAGAATACGCTTAAGTCTAGTTCAACCCAATTTGGCTTTGTGAGTTGAACAAAAACAATTAAGTCTGAAAACCCATTTTGACTCCCACAAAAAGGAGAGGTACTTCAAGACAGTTAAGCAGGTTCGTGTTCTCCCAACAAGTCCAGTCAAGACAAATGGGTGTAGGGAAAATAGTGGAAGTATGTGGAACAAAAAGATATTTAGTTGAAGTTGGAGATAGGATCAATAGTGTTCATGTTGATCAAATGATTCCAGCCAAAGATGAACCAAAAACTGAGCATGAAGTCCTAATCCCTGAGTCTTTATCTGAAAGTGTTGGAAGAGCCAACTGTGATTGAAATACATTCAGTCAGTACAGACAAAGAAACAGATTCCTCTGGTCAAAATCAGGGTACTAAAATAGAGCCAAACAAGCCAACATCCAAACCTGTTACACCTTTTACTGTTAGACGATCAGGCAGGATCCGTAAACCAGCAGTCAGATTAGGTTTTTAAGTTAAGTAACTCACTGTCTAGGTAAAATGAAAATGTGTAAATATGTAAAATAAATATATTATGTTATCATTTAAGATTTTATGAATACTGGTTTAAATCAAGTATCACAACAAACCTAAATGTAATACTTACAAAAAGGAGAGCCATGTAATGTATTCATGCATATTCATGTATATGATAATGAGTTGGTGTTGTATATAAGAAGGGGATGTTGGGTAATAAACTCGCTTGTGATCCAGGCAGCCTGCGTGTAAGTTGTTATTCATTCTGCTGTCCGGAATATAACGGTAGGAAACTGCCGATGAGTTTGGTGGCCCTGCACCCTGCTTGAAGTGGAATTAAACTGCACTTGAATTCGGTGGCCTTGAACCCTGCTTGAAGTGGTCGGAAACGGCACTTGAATTCGGTGGCCTTGCACCCTGCTTGAAGTGGTAGGAAACTGCACTTGAATTTGGTGGCCTTGCACCCTGCTTGAAGTGGTAGGAAACTGCACCTGAATTTGGTGGCCTTGCACCCTGCTTGAAGTGATATGAAACTGCAATTGAATTTGGTGGCCTTGCACCCTGCTTGAAGTGGTAAGAAACTGCACTTGGTGGCCTTGCACCCTGCTTGAAATGGTAGTAAACTGCATTTTAAATTGGTGGCCTTGCACCCTGCTTGAAATGGAATTTAAAGGAATTGCCATGAGGCAACTGCTCGCCCACCAGCCGTGAGTGAGCTGCCAACACACCTGGTTTGAGTGACTGAGCTGTCACCCCAAGAATCCATTTGGCCCACAATGTCCATACTAGCCCTCTGGAAATGAGTCCCTTCAGCCTACAATACCCATTCTAGAGCTCCAGAAATCCACCCTCCCCACCCCACTGGCCACCAATATTGGAATTGGTGGAGGTGGACTATTGTGTTGGGGAACTAGCCCTCCCATATGATATGGGACCCAATGGGTCCCACTTAGTCTAGTTTAACATAATTTTGTCTCCTTTTCATCTCAAGGAGAGAAGGCGACTGGATGTCTAAAGTCAATTAAGTGAAATGTAATGTCAGAGGGTGGGATGTGGGTAGAAGTGGACAGGGGTGGGGGTTAAAAAGGAAATGTGTAGGAAGGAACTGCAGATGGTGGTTATGCACCGATGATAGACACAAAATACTGGAGTAACTCAACGGGACAGGCAGCATCTCTGGAAAGAAGGAATGGTGATGTTTTGGGTCTGACCCAATGTCACCCAATCCTTCTCTCCAGAGATGCTGCCTGTCCCAATGGGTTACTCCACCATTTTGTGTCTATCCTTGGGATAAAAGAGATATGTGAATTCAGGGTTTGGGAAATGAATGAACGGAGGATGAGATAGGAGCATGAGGGGCAGTGAATGGTGGAAGAAATGGGAGTGCACCAAGGTGGGGGTGAAGGACACAGGAAAGAAAGAAGGAATAGATAGGATATTTTTTGAAGTTGGAATATTTGATGTTCATACCATTGGGTTATAAGCTACGCAAGAGGAATATGAGGTACTGTTTCTCTGTGTGGTTTCACTCTGGCAATGGAGGAGCCCCAGGCCAAAAAGGTCAGTGTGGGAATGGGAGGGGGAGTTAAAATCATTAGCAACCATCAGATACAGCACACCTTGGCAGACAGAGCACAAGTATTTGGCAAAATGTTTACTTAGTCTATGGGCAATCTTGCCGGTGTAAATGAGCACACATTTGGACAGGCAGCATCTCTGGAGAAAAGGGATGGGTGATGTTTCGGGTGGAGACCCTTCTTTAGACTGGTTAGAGTAAGGGAAACAAGAGCTTCCCTTATCCCTAACCAATCTGAAAAAGGGACTCGACTTGAAACATCACCCATTCCTTCTTTCCAGAGGTGATGCCTGTCCCGCTGAGTTACTCCAGCTTTTTGTGTCTATCTTCAGTTTAAAGCAGCATCTGCAGTTCCTTCCTACACAGCCCACATTGGGAGCACTAAATATAATACACAGGTTTGAGGAGGTGTCTATGAGTTTCTGTCTCAGCTGCTGTGGTTTACTGGATGGAGGTGGGAGAGGAGGTGTGAGGATAGGTGTTATTTCTCCTGTGGTTGCAAGGAAAGGTACCCAGGGAGGGTACATTCAACTCAAAAGTTTATCTGTCCATTTCCTCCCCAGATTCTGCCTGAGCCGCTGAGTTTCTCTTGCACTTTGTGTTTTGCTTAAGGCTCTAGCATCTGCAGTTTCTTGTGTTTCTGTCTAACTCTTGTCATTTTCACTGGGAAATTTGTGGTACTACTAAATAGTCACCAAAACAAAAGTGATTCAAAGGTATGTTTGTGTATTAATAAGGATAATACCCAACAGTTTGGAAAATCGGCTTCTCAGCCGCTGCCAGAGTCCTAATGGTACATAGGAATAACACCCAAGCCCGGGAATATATTCTCTATTTCTTCTTAGTAGCATTGAAACAATATTGCATGGCAGATCAACCGTGTTTTTAATGTATAATAAAGGTCACGACCTTTTAAAAACAAAATTTGCAAACGTGTAATATCCAGTTTCCTGGTGTTAAAGACATGCTGTGTCAGTGTTAGTGGTTGCTATTGTATTGATCAATTGCTAATCACTCAAGGTCAGAATTTCACCTCGCAGTTATGACAATGGGAGCCTGCACTTAAATGAATATTAACATAAAACAGGCAGCAGTGATGTAGAGTGATTCATATTCTAGAAATCCTATTATAATGATGAGTGGGGGAATGATAGAGCTCCCACTTAGAAGAGGCCTGGGACAGGCTGATAAAAAGCATGAGATATAACATAGTGCAGCATACTTTCATTTAGTTTTGTTTAGTTTATTATTTTCACATGTGACAAGATACAGTGCAAAACTTTGTTTGGCGAGCTATCCAGTCAAGTCATACAAATATGGAACAACTGAAATATGGAATAATTGTCTCCTGGGAAACACACAAAGAGTTGCCACGCTCCAGCACCAACCTGCATCTACCAAGCCTCAAATCTCAACAAATGTCAAGACTGATCTTTGGTGAGGCATATTTGCATTTCTTATTTTCTCATTTTTTAATGTTAAGGCCGGTTGTCCTGAGTGCACTTTGCGCAATGGGGTTGGTTCCTTTCATGGCCATCCCCGCCTCACAATTCTGCAGCCTGTGCTCTACCTGTTCACTAACCTTGCTACTGCAGCTGCTGCCTTGTCTTCCCAACCACACATTCCCAATCGCAAGAACACAGCCTACAGCCTACCATGTCTACACTGACCATAATACTAATCCAACTAATCCTATCTACCATCACATGGCCCGGATCCCCCTAATCCCTCCCTTGTCATGTGTCTGACAAAATGCCTCTTAAACTTTGCAGTTACATCTACTTCTTCCACCTCTTTTGGCAGCAGGTTCAAGGCATTTTTCACTCTGTGCAAAGTAGACTTGCCTCATACATCTTCTTTAAACCATCCCTCTGCCACATTAAATCTATGCTCTCTAGTACCTTACATCTCCATCCTGGGAAATATACTAGCTGTCTATCTTAAAGGTCCCAGCAATCTCCTTCCTAGCTCCCATCAGTATCCTGCAAGAGATTCCACCAAGCCCACGGGACATCATCTTAATATTTATCAAGACTCCCAATACCTTCTCCTTTTTAATATTAACATACCCAAGAATATCAATATATCTCCCCTCACTGGCATCTATGTCCAACTCTCTGGTGAAAACTGATGTGAACTACTCATGAAGAACCTAGAACACTTCCTCTTGCTCCAGATTGATTCCCTCCTTTGTCCTTGAATGGATCTATCATTTTTCTACCTTCATTCTTGTTCCCAATATATGTATAAAATGCCTTGTGGTTCTCCTTAATCTCCTCTGAGACCTCCCTGGGTTACAGATATATGTTCCTGGCAGAGGTTGACAGAGGCTCTCTGTAAGAACTATTATGACATGTGCTGCCATGTTTGCCTGGCTTTGATGAACTTACAATATAGGCAAATAACTGTGCGCAATTAGTCTGCCCCTGTGGGCTGCAGGAAGAGTAAATTGATAACTATGATAACTATGAGGCTTGGGTGACCTCCCTGTGCCCATGATACCCACTGATGCCATGAAGCAAGGAAACTACTATGAGTAGATCATCCCTCTTAGAAGTAGCTTTGGCGGGCATAAAGTGGATGTAAGAGCTAAGTGTGGTGAATGTGCACAGTAGGCAGTGAGGTTGCAGCCTGACAAGGAATGTAGTTTGAGTGTGTGCCCTTTGAACAGTCTGGTTTCAGGGAAACAGGATGATGGTTAGCAAGCAAGCATGAGTAAGCAGGCTCTGTGTGCCGTCAGACAAGTGAGGCTGAAATGCACGCTGGCATTAAGAATAAGGAGTGAGCCATTTAGAACAGAGACGAGGAAACACTTTTTCTCACAGAGAGCGGTGAGTCTGTGGAATTCTCTGCATCAGAGGGCGGTGGAGGCAGGTTCTCGGGATGCTTTCAAGAGAGAGCTAGATAGGGCTTTTAAAAATAGCGGAGCCAGGGGAGATGGGGAGAAGGCAGGAATGGGGTACTGATTGGGGATGATCAGCCATGATCACATTGAATGGCGGTGCTGGCTCGAAGGGTCAAATGGCCTACTCCTGCACCTATTGTCTATTGTCTATTGTCATTGAAAACTGGGGATTGCATGAATTCTGACACCCTTTGGAGAATTTCGAGGAACAACATTCCTGGTGCCAACTAAAATCTCATTGTAAAGTCAAGAGCCAAACATCTTGTTGGGCACTCAGCAGGCATAAAATTGATCCAATTTTACTCTGCCCTGGGTCACACCTATTTTAAACTGTGCAACACAGTTTCATTCAGCAGCTTGCAAATAACCTCCTCCAATCTCAACAGCCTGAAATCAGAAGTACACATTTTTGAATGATGATGTTACTAATTAGCAGACTTGATTCCCAAAACTCTTCCTTTCCTCACGTGATTCTCCAAGAAAACAATGGAACTATGGATCCATCCAGCATAGAAGAGATGAAAGTTGATGATTATAGTTTATGCATAAATCAACCATTCAGGAGTTTAACAAAAGTGTAAGCTCAATGTTAATTGTGCCTGGAATAAACTTTGCAGAATCAGTGGTTTAGCAAAAGAATAAAAATATTCTTGAAAATAATATACCCAAATAAATCTTTTTTCTTTTAAAATCAGAGGAACTAGTTTCGTTTTTAGTTTAGTTTAGGGATACAGCATGGAAATAGGCCCTGCGGCCCACTGAGTCTGCACCTACCAGCGATCCCAGCACATTAACACGACCTATGTAGGGAGAGTAAGCCCAGTTATACCTTTATACATTTACACCAAGGCAATTAACCTACAAACCTGTACATCTTTGGAGTGTGGGAGGAAACCAATCTCAGAAAAAACCCATGCAGGTCAATGGGAGAACGTACAAACTACATACAAACAGCACCCTTATTTAGGATAGAACCCGGGTCTCTGGTGCTGTAAGGCAGTAGCTCTTCTGCTATGCCACCTTGTTAAAACGGTAACAATGGAAAGTTATGCAATCTTGTGCTGGAGCTCATTCACTCACACTTAAGCCCCTGTCCCACTGTACGAGGTAATTCAAGAGTTCTCCCGTGTTTTCCCCTGATTCGAACTCGGAGAATGTCCGTAGCGGGTCCGTAGAAGTTAGTGGATGTCTCGTAGCGGCTCGTACGAGTAAAAAGTAAATATTTTTTTCATCATGAGTATTTTTTTACTCGTGGACATTTTTTGCAGGGATGAAAAAACATCACGAGTTTACCAGATGTCCCGAGTACCTACGGTTAGCATTACGAGCCGCTACGAGACATCTACGAACTCAGGCTAAATAGGGGCAATGCTCCCCTATCTAACCTACTTTATTGACACAAACACTTCATCAAAACTGCTAGATTAAAGGGACTGTCCCACTTTCACAACCCAATTCACGACCATGGCAGGACAAATGGTGCAGTTAGATGGATAATTGGATTTTACTTTGAAACTTACAGTTCAAATCTAGACTCCAAGTAATAGGGTTGAAATCCTTTTCACATTTAATGGCTGCAAAAACAATCAGAAGGTTTTGATGGAACATACAGTTGCTTCAGCTTGATGAACAAAAAAAATTGTTCCAGCTGCCAATGCAATTTACAGGATCACAACTTAAATGCTGTCAAGGAACCCCCCCACCCCCCCCTACCCACCAATATTAATTCATCTATTCAGAACATCCCATTTTTACTTCATTTTCTTTTACTGCAGAACAAGATTTTAAGCCCACCAGTCAATCCTGGCCTGCTCCAAATGTTTATTCCTCTTTCAATTATTTGGTTTTTGCTAAAATCAATTTAAAGTTTACATTTTACCAGTTGAACAACATTTCCAAATTACTTTTTGATTTATCTTTACTCTGCAACTTAAAAGGGGCCAAGCTGATGAGAATTTCACTCTGAGTTTAGAAGATTGTTGATTCAATCTTGTCCATGAGACTTGAACATAAAATACTAGGTTGACAGTCTAGTGCAGTAATGAGAGAGTGCAGCATTGCTGGAGGCTTGATCTTATTAATGGAACATTAAGTATTCCTTTTTCCAGGTGGGTCCCAAAACATCAATTTATAAATGAGCAGAAATGTTTAAAAAACGTTGTGCCTTTGCCCTTTAATCAATATCACAAGAACTTACCATCTACTTTGCATGATGTTATTGTTTCCCACTGTCAACATTTCATAAATTCGTAATGAAAAAAAAACATTGTTGGAAGCTAAAGGACATGAAACATAACATGTAGAGTCAACTCTGTTTATCCACTATGTATTGTGGCACAGGGAAGAAACCAATTCAACGATGACTACAGCATCACACTCGTGGTAGGGCGAACTCACGTGAAGTGGTTTATTTATAGATAAAAATGAAGGGATGGTTAGGAACAATTTCAAGTTCTTGTGGGGGTACAGAACCTCGTCATCTGCAGGAAGATGAAGAGGCACCAGCACTCAGGCTTGTCCCAGTGGCTCAGTTTTGCTGTAAGCCTGCAAAGAGAGAAACAATTAGTTGGGAGAATTGACATTTTCTCAATTTTCTCCACTCTCACCCTCATGGACCTGCCTTGATGTTTAAGGAGTAGGACTGACATGGTGCAGGTTAGTTGATCCAAGCCTGGGTAATTGGACATAGCAGTTGCTCCTCTGGCTGTGGCCTCAGCTCAATCCGGAGCTCCGTCCAGTGTGTCGATGCTTTCCGGCAGCCAGGCACTTTTTGTGGTTCTGATCTTTAGCTCCTCTTGACCTGCCTGCCAGTGACAATGATCAGAGCAGCCCTGAGGGAGAATGCATTGATTCGGTATGATCTGGAATTCGCAAATTGCTAGCAAAATAATTTTTAGGAATTTCACTTTTTTTTCTAAAACATAGATTTGAATTTGGCATGACAGGTTTTGATGTGGCTTTGTTCATGCACTGCCTCCCATCAGACTGCCTTCAACTCCTCAGTATGTTTCTAAGTGATGGTTGGTTCCAATTGGTTTCATTACCTAGACTCTATTCTCTCAAATATCCATTGTCAAGAATACTCCTGGCAGTGGTACAAAGTTGAATGGAGTTGTACCAATGGTAAAACAAAGACATTAGGGCGCAAGTTCCCAAGTCCTATTTTTTAATATATGTTTATTAGCTTACATATCATTTTGATATCACCTCTCCCATACAAAATAGAACAGATGAAATTCTCTGATGGACACAAAAAGCTAAAACAGCATTATGGCTATATGATGCTAAATGGTACTAACAAGGCAAAGGTAACAAAATAAAATAAATCTGCTGGAAGAACTCTGGATCAGGCAGCATATTTAGACTTCAGACTTTAGAGGTACAGCATGGAAACAGGCCCTATGGCCCACCGAATCCGTGGCAACCAGCGATCACCTTGCAATCTCTGGAGAATAATGCGCAGTTGATGTTTTGTATCATGACACTTATCTAAAACAAGATATTTGGGAACGGCCATTTTGTGAAAGGATAACATGATGAGGAGGAGAATAAGAACTGGCAACGTCATAATTAAACCATTCTCCAGCCTGATAAAGAAAATATATATTTAGTTCACTCAGTCCATGGATGAGTCACAACATAAAATGATTGCCTCAGAATCATGAGAGCCTTGGGCTAGAAGAGTAAGAACAAAGGCTTCTTTTGGAAGATAGAAGGAAAAAATGTGTAAAATAAGGGCAGTTCGAGACATCAGGAACACCAACCCGGGAACAACCATCATGAGAGGGAGGGTCCTGAGTTTGGAACTCAGAGAATATTATCCTGCTCCCCCCCAGCCGAGTGAATCTGGCCAATTCATTCACACGATCTTGTGATTTAATATCAACATTAGAAGCTGGATTAGCAAATTAACTCAGAAGTTATAAAAAAGCAATGGTTTGCATGTGTGTTTAAATAAATTGAATGCTAATAAAGATTTATGTGTATTGAACCTTGGTTTAGTCCTTTGTTTAGCACATGTTAGTGGAGGTAATCAGAACAACACACTCATTAACCCCATATCAGGAATTTAACAAGATTAGGTGCAACTCTGATTTTTACATATATATATGTTGAAATGCATATGGTGCAATATCAGCAGTGATATTCTGACCCAACTAGAAAACTAGGTTAAACATGTGCTTTGTTTAAGAAGGAATTGCAGATGCTGGAAAATCGAAGGTAGACAAAAATGCTAGACTCAGCGGGTGAGGCAGCATCTATGGAGCGAAGGAAATAGGCAACGTTATGGGTCGAGACCCTTCTTCAGACTGTGCTTTGTGCTCCTTTACTGCTCTGCCTCGAGTCTCTTATTGCTTCTTAAGCTATGTTAGTTTGAATATGTTATTTTATTAACATTATATGTGAACTGGGATTGGAGCCATTCAGTTTTGCAATGTCTGATATCGTTGTCATGGTAACCAACTTGGTTTGATTTTAGCAGAAGATCTGGCATTATATCAATTTTAGCTAGAAAATCTTAATATATTGCCAAGCAGTAGTTGTACAAGTCAAATCCATCCCTCCCTTTGACTAACCGAAAGAATAATATTGCATTACAGTATCTCTAGCTTTGGGCAATGTGGCATACTTTGTGTGACTCACTAAAGCTATTGGCAGCTTCCACTGTTTCTGAAATCTATCGCTTCATTTTAAATATGTTTAAATCCAGTCATAGATTCACAGCTTGCAATGCAAACTTCTGCAATTGGTAATCAAGTCCTTTTCCCTCAAGATTACTCCATTTTAACTCACAACTCTTTATCTCGGTCTCTTCCACCTTTCAACAAAATGTATCAATTTAATTGTGGAAATAAAACATTGATCTGACATTATTTACCTTTTGTGTAAGGGAGTTCCAAAATATACCATTCTTTTCATATTGATATTTCCTAATTTCACTCCTGAATCTTTTAATTCAGATTCAGGGATAGTTTCTTCCCAGTTGTTAGCAGGTAACTGAACCATCCTACTGCAACCAGAGAGCAGTCCTGAACTACTAACTACCTAATCAGGGACCCTCGGTCTTAAAGACAATACACGATTACAATTGATCCATTCACAGTGTACAGATGCCATGGTACAGATGCTAACAATATTAGCAACAAAAGCTTTACACTGTACCTCAGTACACATGCCCATAAACTAAACTAAACTAATCTTAAGACATTCGATGAATCCAATGCCATGGGATTAAAGTGGCTTTGTGGTAAAAGATTAATCATGATATTTTGGAACACTGGAGGAGGTACAAGAAAATGACTAGCCAACTCCTGCTTCTATTTCTGATGTTCCTCACTCTCCTTGTCGTTTGTAGAGAGCAGGTTTTGTTCTGGTAAATCTGCAATGCAATGCTTCCATGACCTTCATTTTCCTTCCTTAAGCGTGGACAATGAGATGTTCAAGGTGCTCTAGGTGTAGTCCAATCAAACCTGCAACATAAGATCTATCGCCTTCTGCTCCTGTATACAACTAAAGTCCAGCTATTGCAAATGCCCACAACATTTCATTTTCATCATAGCATAACACCACTAAATCATTCTCAAAGACTCTAGCTACCCATTAATCCTGCCAGCCATTTGGGTAATTTTACTTCGGAGTCATGTGAGTGACTACGTGAAGAAGCCCCGCCAGGTGCCTGCGCGTCATTACGTCCGACGCATGGCGCACCGACGGGCTGGAGAGCGCAGCTCCACCAGTGGTAAGTATCAAACCCACAGGTAAGTGGTTTTTAAAACTTTCCCTGTGACTATTTAAACTCTGTAAGTCAGGCTCGGGAGCCAGCGGGAGTGGTTATGGAGGGTACCGTTAAGAAAACTGTTCAGAGTAGGAGCGGTTCCAGCTCGCAGATCGGGTCGAGAGATAACGGGTGCGGTAATGCCGGCTCTGATACTGGCTGCTCTTTTACTGGCGGTTCAACAGTCTCCATCAGCTCCAGTGCTTCAGGGCACTGAGGCCATTACACCAGGAAGAAAAACCAAGAGAAAGTCTCTCAGGCCCGTTTTATCTGACAGGTCTGATAATGAGGAAGACTCCTCTCATGATAACAAGAAGGTATGGGGGCGGCTCGACCAAATGGAGAGGATGCTCCAAACACTAATGAGCCATGAGATATTTCAATCGGGGTCCAATGCCCCTACGATTCCCCAGGCAGAGTGAAGAGTACACTGCCTATCAATATCAATGGGAATCACCCTCTCCAGACCTCGTTTAGGGCTGGAAGAGACCTCCCTAGAGCAAGACTTTGGGAGAGCCAGGGCAGGAGGAGTCTGACCCTGAAGCTGGTGTCACTGCACGAGCACACACCAGAGCACATGAGCCATGCTCCAGGTGTCCCGGACGTAGCGAGGAATTTTGCTATTCCGGAAGGGACTGGTAAGGCCATGGAAGAAAACCCGGTGGCCAATGTCAATTACATGGCCTCTCACCAGCTCCAGGATACAATTATGGAAGAAACGGCCACCAGATATAAAACACCTGTCAATTGTGCATCGCTCAAAGTGCCCACAGTGAACTTTGCTATATGGGCAGAAATGAGTGCAACGATGCATGCACAAGAAATCCGGTTTCAGCAGGTCCTCAAATTGGTGGCAGCAGGCATCACTGCATTTGGCAAAATGGTCCAAGGGGCACCAATGTCTGGTACACAACAGGATATGCTGGCCCTATTCTGTAACGCATACTTTGAGGTTAATTGCATAAGAAAAATAGCTATAAAACCGACGCTGAACCCGAGATTTGCAGCCTTGTGTAGGTCCACCAACATCCAAGCCCCAGATTATTTATTTGAGGTGGACCTCCTCAAACAAGTCAAGGACCTGGAGGAAGAGGCCAAAACAATCGGTCTCATGAAGACATACGTCCCTTCCGCCAGGATGCCACCTCGCAGGTCATTTTCAGCTCAAAGGGGGTCAGATCCAGGGGCAGGGCCATGCAGAGTGGGGCCAGTGGGACAAAGGTATAACCCACCTGTATATCCCAACTACAACCCCAGTATGGGGAGAAGGACACGGACTCCGAGGTCAACTGTAGAGGTATGGGTGATTCATTCTGTCCAGGATATAAATTCTGGGGAACAACCTCCGGTAGGGGGTAGGTTGCACTTGTTTTAAGATGAATGGTGCTGCATAACATCTGATCGGTTTATACTAGACACTGTGTCAGGATCTCAAATAGAGTTTATGTCAGGAATTGATCCACCTGTACAGAATATGCCTAGTCGAGTATTGGTATTTTTCTGCACCAGAAACTCAGCAGGTAAAAGAATAAATTACGGTTGTGTCCCAAAAAGGGGTAATTGAGAGAACGACAAACCATCCTCAACAATTTGTGTCCAATATATTCCCCAGACATAAAAAAGATGGGGGATGTAGAGTCATTTGGATCTAACCCAGTTAAATTCCTATGTCCAGTATAGGCATTTTAAAATGGACACCTTCAATACTGCTAAACAGCTGCTATCACATGGCTGTTATATGGCAACCATAGATCTGAAAGATGCATATTATTCAGTACCAATTCATCATCAATATCGCAGATACTTCAAATTTAGTTGGATGGGACAACTGTGACAATTTAAAGCATTACCCAATTGGTTAACTAGGTTATTCACGAAATTGTTGAAAGCAGTGCTGGCGCTACTTCGTGCCCAGAATCACATTGTAATGGCTTATTTGGATGATATTTTATTCATAAGCAACACTCAGGAGACAGCTGAGGAGTCGGTTTCAGCAACCAAAACCTGTTTGAAAGGTTAGGGTTTCTGGTCTATCCAACAAAATCCAAGTTAGAGCCATCCCAAAAAATGGATTATTTGGGGTTTGTCATTGATTCAGTTGATATGTCAGTGACTTTGCCTACAGCCAAGGCTGAGGAAATCAGGGAGGTCTGTACTAGCTGAAAAACAACACCCCTCCATCCGGGAAGTAGCCAGTGTTATTGGCAAATTGGTGGCAGCTTTCCCTGCAGTGGAGTTTTGACCTCTGCACTATCAAAGTCTGCAATGAGCTAGAGAACAAGCACTTAAAAAACATGCAGGTCATTTTGATAGACCTATGCAGTTACCAACCAGAGCCATCGCTGAATTACAATGGTGGATTATTAATATTGTACAAACTACCAAATACATTTTGGTTCAGCAACCTTCAATGGTTTGACAAACAAATGTGAGTGCTGTGGGATGGGGAGCTATGGACAGCGAGTCTAGCTGTGGTGGTAGATGGAGTGTGCAAGAGGATTTAATCCTGCACAGGCATGGTATAAATTAGAATTGCTGGGTGCATTCTATGGATTAAAAGCTTATTGTTCAACAATGAATAATTTACATGTTCAGCTCCAGATTGATAATACCATGGCTGTGGCATATATATATCACATGGGAGGAATAAGGTCAGTATCATGTGATAATCTGGCTAACCTCATGTGGCACTGGCATATCTCCTGGAACATCTGGGTCTCAGCTATCTACCTACTGGGTAGAGACAATGTGATGGCAGACAACAGGTCACGAAAATTTAATGACAACATAGAATGGATGTTAAATCCTGATGGTTTTAAAAATTATTGTCACTGCTATGTTTGCCAGATATTGATCTGTTTGTATCCAGGCTAAATCACCAGTTGCCTAAATACGTTTCATGGGAACCAGATCCAGGAGCAGTAGCGGTGGATGCATTCTCACTACATTGGGGACATACATTCTTTTATGCTTTTCCCCCATTCTGCCTGATTGGGCAATGTCACAGCAAAATAGAACAGGACTCCGCCTCAGGCGTTTTGGTGGTTCCGGACTGGCCTACACAGCCATGTTTCCCATTGGTTCTCAGAATGATGACTCAGCCATTCATGACTGTCCCCAACTGCAGTAATTTGTTGGTGCATCCAGTAACAGGAGAAAGTAATCTGTTACATGATCGTATTAATTTCTTAATCTGCAGGTTCTGACCAGACCATTCCAAGGCCTTGGACTGTCAAATAGGACCATGGATGTGATAACTGCAGCTTGGAGAGATAGCACTAAGAAACAATATGTGTCTCATATTAAGAAATGGGAGATGTTTCGCTTGCAGTCAGATATATCTTATACTGCAAGCATTCCGGATGTTTTGGAGTTCCTTGCTACATTGCATTTTGATGAACACTTGAGCAATAGTGCAATTAATAGTGCTCGGAGTGCTTTGTCCTCCTATTTAAGGCAGTTTTCAGAACAACAATCTATCGGGTCTCATCTGTTAGCGTTCCGATTCATGAGAGGAATCTTTAACAAAAACCCTCCTAAGCCTAGATATACAGAAATCTGGGATGTCAGTATAGTTCTCACACTGCTACGGCAATAGGCTCCAATTACGTCACTGTCTTTTCAGAAGTTAACACTTAAAGTGATTATGTTCATGGCGCTAGTATCAGCGCAACGAGTGCAAACATTGCAAAAGTTACGACTAGATAGCATGTATTCTTCTGCAAATAACATTACATTTTATGTGTATGATTTAATTAAACAAAGTAGGCCAGGAATGGCTGGAACCAAAGTAAGCTATAAAGCATACCCTGTTGCCCAAACGTTGTGTGTAGTTAAGCACCTGAGTCAATATATCGAGGTAACTAAGAGTCTCAAAGGCTCTGAAACAGCAATGCTCATCAGTCACAAAAAACCTCATAAAAAAGTGTCAGTACAAACTATTTCCAGATGGTTAAAACACGTTTTGGGTTGTGCTGGAGTAGACACTCATGTGTTTAAATCTCACTCCACCAGGGCGGCATCAACATCCGCAGCGAAGGCGCAGGATGTGCCGCTAGATGAAATCCTTGATGGTCTAAGGAGTCAACTTTTTCAAAATTTTATGATAAACCTGTCCTGACAGTGCCAGGGATTGGGCATGCTGTTTTGGGTTCCATTTGATTTGATTTCTTTGCCTTTATAAATGTTATTTGTAATTTCCCTCTGGGATAGAGGGGTTATTACTGTCTTTTCTTTGTTATTATTAAAATAATTATTGGATAATTCGAAGCAATGTTCAATGCATTATTTACTCACTACTGTGTCAACTGAAGCAGTGTGTCATATGGAATGGATCTACAGCATGAAATCACAGAGCTTTGAAATTTTCACGTAGTCACTCACGTGACTCCTAAGTAAAATAGTAAGATTAAATGAGAACTTACCAGTTTGAAGTTTGATCTTTATTTTATGAGGAGTTACGATGAGGGATTACATGCCCTCTGCTCCCGGCCCTCATAATCGCAAAGATCATCAGTCCTGGGACTCCTCCATTGGCAGAGTGAGACCACACACAAACTGAAGGAACAGCATCTTGTTTTCTGCTGGGTAGCTCACAACCCAACGTTATGAATATTGACCTCCAATTTTAAGTAACTTATCACTAACCTTCCCAACCACTCCCCTTTCTCCCCCACGTACCTCTCCATATCCTCCTCCCCCCCATTTCCTCTTGCATGCCCCATCAGGGCTCCCACCTATTGTTCCCATCCACACCCTTCTGCTACTTTACACCCTCTGGCTTCACACTCTGCAACTCTTCAACCCTCACACACCTTCTGCCCTTATCTCTGACCTTTGTTCCAACCATATGCCTATCAAAAAATCCCTATGTTGACCTATTATCTTCCATTCTTTTTCCTACTTCCTTTCCATTCGAAATTTATTCCCCCCCCCCCCCCACACACACACACACACACACACACACACACACACACACACACACACACACACACACACACACACACACACACACACACACACACACACACACACACACACACACACAAACACACTCAGTCTAAAGAATGGTCTCAACCCGAGATGTCACCTATCCATGTTCTCCAAAGTTGCTGCTTACTCTGTGGAGTTACTCCAGCAGTTTGCATCCTATTGGCATTCTTCTTAACAGATTAAAATTTCCATCAAATATGGATAAAAAAATGCTGGAGTAACTCAGCGGGACAGGCAGCACCTCTGGAAAGAAGGAATGGGTGTTGTTTCAGGTCGAGACCCTTCATCAGTCTGTAGGGTCTCATTCCAGCATTTTGTGTATATCCGGTTTAAACCAACATCTGTAGTTCCTTCCTACAAACATTTCCAACACCTTTTCCCTGGTATATATTCCATCCAGAGGGATCCCTCATTAAAGTACCCGTGTGGATAAGGGGACACGATTTATTGGGGTAAATTCACAGTTAACCCTTCTAGCTTTGATTATATTGATTGGAAGAAATGATTGTTTGAGATACCATGTGGACTCCATAACCTTCCTCAAAGAAAACAAACAGTAGAAGGAATTTGAGAAAGGCTGCTTTCCACTATCCTACATTTTATATCCAAAACAGATGATCCCATATTTACCGTTGCTGAAATTCAGTTGCAATAGATTTCCCAAAGCACTTAATAGATTACTATCTGAATCAAAGTCAATGTTTCCATTTACATTCCCCACAAATCGCTCTAGCCATTGCTCTTCAACAAAGTTGAAAATGTGATTTTCTATCACCTAACCCAGGTCATTTAACAACACAATGAGTAGTTGTAGCTACAACACTGCTCTTTGCACATTCATCATTCACCATACTATTTAATTTTACTTCGGAGTCACGTGAGTGATTCCGTGAAGAAGCCCGCTTGTCCACATGCGCTTCAACGAATGACTGGACGGGCGCGTCGCTCTTTCCAGCGGTACGTTTAAAAGGCTCAGGTAAGTGCTTATACTTTATCTGAGGTTGTTGCTCCCGGTTTGGTTACTTTCTTTACAGAGTACTCGAACTTGTGGAGACTATGTCCAAGGTGAAGAGGTGGGCCACAGCGAAGCCAGCTACTGAAGAACACGGGCCTGCGGGTAGCGGGCGGCCGCCGATTTCACCTTCATTGTCGCTGGCAGTGGAGCCCGCGGCTACAGACTTGGTGCCGACAGAAAGCACATTGGCTACCCTGCAGGGGAGAAAAGCCACCAAAAAGTCTGTCAGGGCACTGGACTCAGATGAGTCGGGCCAGGAGGATTCTCTTCCTTCTATGGGCAGTGTTTTTGGCAGACTGACTCACATGGAGCATCTAATGAAGAGGTTGCTCCAAAGAGATATGCCCCAAGGAAGGGAGCTATCTGAGCCCGGGTATTATGGAAAACCCGTGGCAGCGGCACTTGTTTCAGGGCTGCATAATGTCTCCCTCTCTGAGGAGGGGAGCATACAAGGCCAGTTTTATACTGACTCCATTTATGGAGGCACAGCTGGGGAGCATGTATCAATGAATGAGGGGCTAACCTCGGGAGTACCCCCCATGGCATCCAAATTTGCCATTATTTCCCAATCAAGGGAACCATTGGAACACCTTCCAAGACTTCAGCCTTCCGGCGGCAGTACCCCTACCCTCCTCTCTACACTAGATGGTTCATCGGATATGGTGGGCATCACGAACATCAGGCAAAGAGGCTATTTTTAGTGCAGGACCCAAGCCGGGCCATGTTCAAGATGCGTGGATGGCGCCCACCAACAGCCCTACCCCCCAGACCTCGGGGGCAGAACCACCTTACCACCGATAACCACTGAGGTAAGTGAGTCTGGTTGTTTGCGTAACTCATTTTCGATGGATCAGTTACAAGTTGGGGGGGCGATTACATTTTTCTTACATAAATGGCATTGGACAACATCTGACCCATTTATACTGTGCAGTATACAAGGTTTCCAAATTGAGTTCCTTTTCAATTCGCCTACACCCACACAGCATACACCGAGCCGCACTTTTATTCCTTCACAATAGGAGTGTGCGAATGCACAAGCTGAAATTGTATCTTTATTCAAGGGGTAATTGAGGTCGAGTCATGAGTCTTACCAATTTGTGTCCAATTTAATTACTCAGCAAAAGAAGGATGGAGGATGCCGAATCATCTTTGATTTGACTGAGCTTAACACCTTTGTGCAGTATAAACACTTCAAAATGGAAAACTTTGTTACTGCCAAAAAACTAGTTTCCTAGGGATGATACATGGCATGCATCGACCTGAAAGATGCTTACTATTTGGTGGCCATTCATGAAGACCACAGGAGATATTTGAAGTTCAGCTGGATGGGGAAATTGTGGCAGTTTAAAGCATTGCCTAATGGGTTAACCTCAGCCCCCAGATTATTCACAAAATTGCTAAAACCAGTCCTGGGGCTATTCAGGGCACAGAATCATATAGCAATGCCATACTTGGATGACATCTTAATCATTGGGAAAACTATGGAATTAGCTGCATTATCTGTGTCAGCTACCAAGCTGATGTTTGAAAGATTGGGGTTCCTAATCCATCCAGTTAAGTCAAAATCGGTACCATCTAGAGTAATTGATTATTTGGGATTCACCATTAACTCAACTCACATGTCAGTGATTCTGCCTTGGGGCAAGCAATTAGATTTAATTGAAGCCTGCAGCAACCTCATTGTTAAGAACAAACCTTCTATTAGACATGTGGCTATTATAATTGGCAAATTAGTGGCTGCTTTCCCAGCTGCTCAGTTCGGGCCTTTGCACTACGAAAGCTTACAAAGTGCAAAGGAGCAGGCACTCAAACTTCATAGAGGTCACTTCGATAGACCCATGCAGTTGCCAGCTGAAGCCATTGCTGAGTTGCAATGGTGGGTGACCAATATTCGGTTTTTCTCTAGTACTATTTCCAGCAAACTGATGCCAGTGCTCTAGGTTGGGGTGCTACCAGCACCATCTCAAGCTGAGTTGGCAGATGGAATCTGCAGGAATCATCGATGCTTCAGTCGCATGGTATTAACTACATAGAGTTGTTGGGAGCACTCTATGGGTTAAAGGCTTATTGTCCCAATATGCATCATGTGCATGTTCAACTTCAGGTTGACAACACTACAGCAGTGGCATACATTAATCATGTGGGTGGAGGTAAGTCTGTATCCTGTGATAAATTGTCTAACCTCATTTGGCACTGGTGTATTACAAGAAACATCTGAGTTTCAGCTATCTACTTGCCAGGTAGGTATAACATGGTGGCAGACATTAGGTCACGAGAATTCAATGACAACAAAGAATGGATGTTGAATCATGAAGCCTTTAACGACATTGTCGTTCGGTATGGTGTACCAGACATTCATCTGTTTGCATCCAGACTAAATCATCAGTTACAAAATTACATTTCATGGGAACCAGACCCAGGGCAGTAGCAGTTGATGCATTCTCGCTACACTGAGGTGGAAAGTTCTTGTATGTGTTTCCCCCTTTTTGCCTCATCAGTCGATGCTTGGCCAAGATCAAGCAGGACTCCACCTCTGCCATATTGGTAGAATCAACTGGCCTACTCAGCATTGGTTCCCATTCATTCTAGCCATGATTACACAGTCTTTTATGGCTGTCCCCAAAAGCAGAAATCTGCTGGTACAACCTGTGACAGGGGAAAGCCACCCTCTTCAGGACCGAATAAATTTATTGGTTTGCAGATTCTGAGGAGACCATTCCTGGGGCTCGGACTTTCAGATCGTGCGGTAGATATGATCACTGCGGCCTGGAGGAAGAGCACCCAGATACAGTACATCACTCATAAAAGGAAATGGGAAATGTACTGCTCTCTCTCGAATATTTTGTATGACACGGCTTTCATTACGGATGTGTTAGCGTTTCCTTCTACACTGTTCTACGATCAGAAACTCAGTTACAGCACTATTAATAGTGCTAGGAGCACTTTGTCACCTTACTTATGGCTAGGGTCAGGGAACCACACTGTCAGATCTCACCCCTTAATAACCAGATTTATGAAGGGCATGTTTAACTCTACTCCCCCTAGGCCCAGATATTCACAGATATGGGATGTGAGGGTGGTCCTCACGCTGCTCCATCAGTGGGCACCAGCTTCATCTCTGTCTCTGCCTAATCTCACACTTAAGGTAGTCATGCTTATGATGCTGGTCTCAGCGCAACGGGTCCAGACGTTAAATAAACTTAGACTGGACAGCATGGTAACATCTTTTGACAACATCACCTTTTTTGTTGATGATCTTATAAAGCAGTGCAGACCAGGGATGTTGGGGCTCAAATTAAGTTTTATGGCTTACCCCTTAGACCAACAGTTGTGTGTGGTAGCTCACATACTTCAATACATAAAGGTCACTAAGAGCCTCAGAGGCACGGAATTATCCTTATTCATCAGCCACACCAAACCTCATAGGAAGGTTACAGTGCAGACCATTTCTAGATGGATAAAACAGGTTCTGGCACGTGCAGGGGTGGACACTGACATTTTTAACCCAAATTCCATCAGGGCTGCATCTACATCAGCAGCGAGGGATATGGACATCCCTCTCGAACACATTCTAGCAGCTGCGGGATGGTCTAATGAACAGACGTACCAAAAATTTTATAACCTTTGGTACGTCATCGCTACAATGGGGTGGGAAGTTCTATCACCAGACCAGGGACTTTTGCTAATTCTGTTTTAGGTTTTGTTTTATAGTTTCCCCCTGGGTGAGAGGGGTCACTATTATTTTTCTTTGATTATTAAAGCATCAGTATTTTTATTTATGTCATGTTTGAATGCATTAATTATTCTCACTCATCCTGGTCAACTAATGCAGTGTGCGACACATAGACTCGTTTCCACGGCATGAAATCACAGAGCTTCAAAATCTTCACTGAATCACTCATGTGACTCTGAACTAAAATAGTAAGATTAAACGAGCTTACCAGTTTCAAGTTTGATCTTTATTTTATGAGGGGCTACGATGAGGGATTAAGTGTCCTCCGCTCCAAACCCTCGTATCATCTGGTAGTTCTAGTTTCTCTAATCTTACTATGTTACTTCAACTACTGTTATCTGTGATTTCACACTGCAGCTTTGAAGATTGACACGCATGCGGACTGGCGGGCTTCTTCACGTAATTCCTCATCATAACTCCTCATAAAATAAAGATCAAACTTCAAACTGGTAAGTTCTCATTTAATCTTACTATTTTAAAGCATAGTAGATTTTGAATGCAATGGTCAACATCACATTTTATTGATTGCTTCAGACTGGACAACAGAGGCAACCCCTAATTATTCCAATGGAAAAATGGAAATGGAAACATCAGGAGGTTTTGTGAGGTAGGCTACTTGTCCACAATCAGTCTGATTTCACAAGCAGCACAGTGGCATGGCTGACACCAGGGTTCAATCCTGACCTCAGGTGCTGTCAGGGTAGAGTTCACATGTTTTCCCAGTGACTGTGTGGGTCTCCTTCGGTAGTCCCCGTAGTTATATCCTTCAAGTGCAGGTTGATAGACCCCAGTAGATTGCACTGAGTATGCGGAATCAGAAGTGGGTGGGGGGGTTGGAAGCTAATGAGAGTGTGGAGAGGATACAAAAATATGATTAATGTAGGATGAGTGTAAAAGGTCACAAGTTCATGTCATGTGATAGGAGCAGAATTAGGCCATTCGGCCCAAGAAGTCTACTCTGTCATTCAATCATGGCTGCTCTTTTCTCTCCCTCCTAACCTTATTCTCCTGCCTTCTCCCCATAATCACTGACACCCGTACTAATCAAGAATCTATCTATCTATCTATCTCTGCCTTAAAAATATCTATTGACTTGGCCTCCACAGCTTTCTGTGGCAATGGTGGTTGATGGTTGGTGCAGATGCCCTGGACTGAGGCCTATTTCCATGAACTAACTGTTTATGACTCGAAGAAGATTAAAAAAATGAACATGACTCACTTGGTGTTAACATTTGATGAATAATCACAGCCTTTGAAATCACAAGATTGATACTTCTTGAATAACGGGAATTTTACATCAACACCTTTTCTGTCTGTCACACTTCACGCACAGTCAGCCAGTCTTTGTTCCACAAAAGTATGAAATGAAGGAATCCATTTTCGCCATTTACAGATTTGATTTAATTGGACAGGTACTTGAAGTGTACTTGATTCCTCCTCTCTTCTATCCATATGCAGTAGTCGGATTCCTAAAATGCTAACATCATACATGTCAATCAAAGTTAGTAAGATTTTACTCAGAACATTATTGAAAATAGCTGACACAGCCACAAAGAAGCTTACAACTTAAAAAAGAACAACCTGAATATAAACATAAAAGAGTCTAAAAGAATTAGACTGAAAGTAGTTTGGGAATGCTATGTTGTAAATTAAACAGAAAGTAAGTGCAAAATCCCTACTTTTCATCTCAATAGTCTTGTGTGAAGAGCTTTGGCCTGTTTTTTTTGTTTGATTTATTTTCAAACCTGCTGATTTTGCATTGAGATGGACGCGACAATTAACACATACACCTGCAGGGACTTTAAATATTGATGAATAACAATGTGTTTCCTTGTGGGCGCAAAATCTTCATCAACCTTGATTGGTTTGACCTCAGAAATTGAGACCTCAGTAGTGAAAATTGAATATTTTTCCTTAATGCAGGGAAATTATTGCTATTTACTGGAAGGTCAGCAATCCGAGAATATAAATTAAATATGACAGTCAAGAGGATAAAGCAAAAATGAAGAGATTTATTTGGCGGACAATCAGTTATTCTGATCTGAAACACCTAGCCTGAAAAAAACTGAAAGTGGATTCAAATGTAGTCTCAAAAATTTAACCAAATCAATTTCAAAATAAGAGAAAGATAAAATTGTAGAGATATAGCACATCTCAAGTGGTTCATTGACACAGTCTGTGCTGAATTTGTCCATTCTTGCTGTAACGTATTGGTTTCCTTCACCTCTTAAGCAGTTACAGGTTGGTGAGTTAATTGGCCAGATACATTGCTCCCCATGTGTAGAATCTGGAAGAGGTGGGGAGAGGGAGGAGTGGGGGATGTGAAGAGAATTGTAGGGTAAGATAGTGGGGAAATGGATTGCTCTGTGACTTTGCCCAGAATCAATGTGCCAAAATGGCTGACTTCTGTATCATAAGGGAACGTGTGGAAAATTGAATAAGCCAATATATCTCCCAGAGAGCCAACAATAAGTGCAATTGACTGACTGGACACCTCTGTGCTGTATGGTTTAGATTCCAAGACATTTAAAGATTTTATATTTATCTTTAATTGATGCATTTTCAATATCAAGAAAACCGCTGCTACAGCATTTCCTAACCTGATCTAATTTCAATAATTACCACATCTTATTTCCAATTGCCAATAAAATTATTTTTCATTGTATTTTTATGTATTTTTCCAGTTGAATTATTGTAAGGAGGGAAATTTAAAATTATTTTAATTTGCAAGATTCCAAAAACAAATCTAAGGATTGAATCCCATTATGTTGGCCATAGGAATCTTCTTATCAAGACAAAATGAAACCTATTGAGAATTGTATACTTGCATTCCACCAAAATCCCAAATCCTTGGCATCCAATGCAACATCCTCTGGACACGTTTACTGTTTTTTTAAAACTTAAACAAATAAATTCTGATTAAATTCAATTTTTTTCATTTAAAACTTTTATAAAAACAACTTTTGGGATTTCAATAGACCGACAAAAGCAATTTTCTGCAAGAATCACCTTCAAAATGGTTCATATTTAAATTCAAGAAGAATCATCCTCTGTCTCCAAGATAGACACAAAATACTGGAGTAACTCAGCGGGAAAGGCAGCATCTCTGGATAGAAGGAATGGGTGACATTTCAGGACAAGACCCTTCCTCAGACAACCCCGAAACATTACCCATTCCTTCTCTCCAGACATGCTGACTGTCCCTCTGTTACACTCCAACATTTTGTGTCTACCTTCGATTTAAACCAGCATCTGCAGTTCTTTCCTACACATCATCTATCTTTCCTACACATCATCTATCTCCATCCTGCCTAATTCATACATGTATTTCCATTGAACTTATCTCAATTCAAACTGTCAATGATCAGGCTTCACACACTTTGAAGCTGGGACTGATAACTGAGCCAACGAGGTGACATTTAGTCAATCTAAAATTCTAATTAACACCTTCCTAAATATGCTTAGCCTCTTCCTATTTCAGACTGACATTTTGTTGAACTAATTCTGGGTTTGTTAATACTACTTCCATCCATGCTGTTCCTTTTATTTTCTTCTTCCTTCGTTAGCATGGACAGCTCCTTATGACATTGAAGATAAACACAAAAAGCTGGAGTAACTCAGCGGTTCAGGCAGCATCTCTGCAGACACTTCTCCTTTCAGACTAAGCACTTCACCTTCCCCTTCTCTGCAAAACCAATGCTACCAATGCCCCTATTCTAAAAATAAATAAATAGATTAATATATAATAGTAAGAGTAAATGAGAACTTACCAGTTTGAAGTCTGATCTTTATTTTATGAGGAGTTATGATGAGCGATTACGTGAAGAATCCCGCCAGCCCACATGCGTGTCAATCTTCAAAGCAGCGGTGTGAAATCACAGGTAACAATAATTGAAGTAACATGGTAAGATTAGAAACCTAGAACTACCAGATGACCTTTGTGATATGAGGGTTGGGAGCGGTGGGCACGTAATCGCTCATCGTAACTCCTCATAAAATAAAGATCAAACTTCAAACTGGTAAATTCTCGTTTAATCTTACTATTTTACTTTGGAGTCACGTGAGTGATTCCGTGAAGAGTTCAAAGCTTCTGTGATTTCATGCCATATATACGAATCCAGGCGTCTCACTGCATCAATTGACCCAGGATGAGTGAATAATAAACAATGCACTGAACTGTGGCATCGATTTGAACATGTGAATGGTTTATTTAATAAAGAAAAACAATAGCGACCCCTCTCTCACTGGGGGACACTATGAAACAGAACCTAAAATAGACTGTGCGAATACCCACGGTCCGGTAAGCGGCTTGTTATAGAATCTTTGAAAAGTCAGTTCATTTGACCATCCTGCGGCCGCGGGGATATGGTCAAGAGGGAGGTCCATTGCCTTCGCTGCTGATGTTGATGCCGCCCTGGTGGAGTGAGATTTAAAATTGTAAGTGTCCACTCCTGCACAAACCAGAACCTGTTTCAGCCATCTTGAAATGGTCTGTACCGGCACTTTCCTCTATGGCTTTTTGTGGCTGATAAATAATGCTGATTCTGAGCCTCTAAGGCTCTTGGTGACCTTGATATAATGTTGCAGGTGTGAGACTACACACAATCGTAAATCCGTGAGGTATGCCGAAAAATTAACCTTGAACCCTGACACCCCTGGTCTGCTCTGTTTAATTAAATCATAAATGTAAAACGTAACGTTATTCCCAGATGACACCATCCTGTCCAGTCGCAGCTTCTGCAACGTCTGGACCCGTTGCGCTGAAACCAGCGCCATGAGCATGACCACCTTTAGGATGATTTTGGGCAAAGACAGGGATGTGGCTGGAGCCCACTGACGAAGCTGCGTGAGTACCACGCTTACATCCCAGTTTTCAGAGTATCTGGGCCTGGGGGGATTGGAATTAAAAATACCCTTCTGTTAAATATTTTTATTAGATGCAAGTACATATTAATAGAATATACTTTCTCACATACATTCGTAATTTTATTAATATTAACAATTATGTCTTATATATTTCTATACTTTTTTTGCAGGTAAGAAATGATAGAGAAAAATAAAGTAAGAGTAGGAAATCAAAAATAAAGAAATGAATGGAGTATTAAAAAAGATATCCATCATTGGAGATATGTCCATGATTTGTTATACGTGATTCTTCATCTATTCCATTATTCAGGCTTCAGTCAGGCTCTCGTACCGAGCCATTTTGACCCTTTAGATATTCAATAAATGGAGACCATATTCCTCTGAAAAGATCCAACTTGTCCAATAGGACAAGCCTTAATCTTTCCAGATGAAGTGTCTCCGACATTCCTGTAATCCACATTTTGATTTTGGGGGATGTAGGACCTTTCCAGAATTTCAATATTAATTTTTTCCCAATTATTAAACTATAATCAATAAAAATTATTTGATTCATTGTTATTAATTGATCTGTTTCTAATATTCCCAGTATTATTAACTATGAGTCAGGGATCAGATTCATATTAACAACATTCGAAATTATCTTAAATATCTCTGTCCAAAATTTAGTAATTTGTTTCACAATTTGTAAATGAGTGCGTTTAGTTAGCTTCTAAGTGTTGACATTTATCACATATGGCAGATACATTTGAAAAAAAACTTTGTAATTTGGATTTTGAATAATGTAGTCTATGTAATATTTTAAATTGTATAAGAGAGTGTCTACCATTTAATGAGCAGTGGTGTATATGTTGTAGACTTTCATCCCATATTTCAGGTCTAATGATTTGACCTAATTCGTTTTTCCCATGATTGCCTATATATTTCTGTCATTGAGACATCGTTTTCCAGTAAAATATTATAAATATATGATATCAATTTTTCTGTGTTCAGGTGTTTATTTAGGCATTCGTCTAAAATTTCTTTCTTTCTATTTCTAATTTTTGCTTTTACATAGTCTCTAATTTGTAGATATCTAAAGTAATCTTTTGAATGTAACCCATAAATTTGTTGTAATTCTTGAAATGAAAGGGAAGAATTTTCCCTGTAGAGATCTCCCATCTTATTAATTCCATAGTTTTTCCATTGTAAAAAAACTTTGCCCATCATTGAGGGTTTAAATGTAACATTATTTACAATGGTAAGGGCTAGTGGTATACATTCCAATTTTAGTGTTTTCTTTATTTGTTTCCAGATACGTATTGCACTTTCTATTATAAGGTTTTCACTATAGGTTTTCTTACCTATTTTAATATTGGCGAATAAAATCGAACTAATTTCAAAAGGCGAACAATCTTCTTTTTCCATTTTTAACCAGGTTGGTTGTTTATCTGTCTCTACAAACCAAAAATTCATATTTTTAATATTAACTGTCCAGAAATAAAACATAAAGTTTGGTAATGCTATACCTCCATTTATTTTTGGTTTACATAAATGTTTTTTGTTTATTCTATGGCTCTTATAATCCCAGGTAAAGTTGTTGACTATAGAATCAACCTTCTTAAAAAATTTTTAGGAAGATATATCAGAATCAATTGGAAAAGATATAGTAATTGTGGGAGAAAAATCATTTTTATTGCATTAATTCTACCTATCATTGAGATAGGTAATGTTTTCCAATATAAAATGTTCTTATTTAATTTATTCAATAAAAGTGGAAAATTGGATTTAAATAAAGACTCAAATCTTTTTGTTACATGAATTCCAAGATATTTGATTTTTTTCGTTTGCTATCTTAAAAGGAAATTGTTGTAGTATATGTAAGTTATTACCATTATTGGCGTAAATTAACTTTTATTCCAATTAATACTATATCCTGAAAATAATCTAAATTCAGTTATTAATTTTAGTAAAATTTGGGATAATAATTTCCAGCTTTGTAATATAAAGTAATACATCATCCGCATATTAAATAAAAGTTATTTTCAGTATCTCTGGTATCATATCCATATATTTCAGGATGTAATCTCACCTGTTGAGCTAATGTTCTATTGCAAGTGCAAACAGTAGTGGGGATAGAGGACAACCTTGTCTGCAGCCTCGGAATAGATTAAATTTAGCTGATAGCATTTGATTTGTCATTATTCTGGCTGTTGGATTAGTGTATAATAATTTAACCCAAGTAATAAACTTCTCTCCCAGCTTAAAAGTTTCAATAACTGAAAACAAATAAGACCATTCCACCTGGTCAAAGGCTTTCTCCACATCTAACGAAATAATTACTAGGTCTTTATTAATATCTCTTTTTGAATATATAATATTGTATAATCGTCTCAGGTTATATGAGAAATATCGTTTTGGTATAAATCCTGTTTGATCGGGGTGAATTAATTTATTAATAACTGTACTTAGTCTTTGTGCTAATATTTTGGTTAGTATCTTTTGATCAGTATTTAAATGAACTTTAGCTCTATATGATCCTGGGTCATCCAGGTCTTTGTCTATTTTAGGTATAAGTGTTATAATAGATTCATTTAACATTTCTGGTAGTTTCTGGTGAGTATAAATGTATTCATAGAGTGTCTTCAGACGTGGTGCAATCAGATCATGAAATGTTTTATAAAATTCCGAGCCTATACCATCTGGTCCCGGTGTTTTACCGTTTTTTAATGATCTGATAGATTCTTCGATTTCTTTTGCTGAAATTTCAGCATTTAATGATTCTCTATTTTGTGAATCCAACCGATTCAGATTACATGTTTTTTTAAATGCTTCTATTCCTATCTTGTTTTCTCTTGTTTTAGCTGAATATAAATTTTTATAATATTGCAAAAATCTCTCATTAATATCTTTAGTTTGTACTAATGGTTTGCCATTATATGATTTAATCCTATGGATTATTTTTTCTCCCTCCATCTTTCTTAATTGACGAGCCAATAATTTTTGAGGTGTATCTCCAAATTCAAATTGTAATGGTTTAGTGTATTGATAGAGTTTTACAATTTGATCTGAGTATATTTTATTTAATTTATATTTCAGTGCAGCGATTTTATTATGTGTTGTTATGGATGGATTAGCAGTGTTCTCTGTGTCTAATTGTTTAATCTCCTTTTCCAATTCCTCTTTGTTCCCTCCGATTCTTTTTATTATAAAATGCTTGAGAAGAGATTATAATTCCACGAGCATATGCTTTAAAAGTTTCCCATAATAGGGAAGAGGATATTTCCGGTTTATCATTTATTTCAAAGAAAATCTTGATCTGTTCTATAATATATTCCTGAGTTGCTTTGTTTTTAAAAAATTGTGGATTAAATCTCCATTGTCCCCGTTTTTCCGTTTTACCATTTATTTTATTCATAAATATTAAAGGTGCATGATCTGAGATTATAATATTATGGTATTTTGAATTGTAAGTAAGTGAGATCATCTATTCTTGAATAGGTTTTATGTATAGGTGAATAAAATGAATATTCTCGTCCAGTTGGGTTTTCTACTCTCAAAACATCTTTAATATTACTAGTATCCATATATGCATTTAATAGGTCACTGGAATGGGATTTGGTTTTCCTTTGTCTTGTGGATCTGTCTAAATAGGAATCTAATGTACAATTTAAATCTCCTCCAATTATTAAGTTATGTTGTGCTATTTCCGGGATGTTGTTAAATATTTTCTTAAAAAAACAGTGGACTATCAAGATTTGGTCCATATACATTGACAAGAATCATTTTTTGTGCATTTAATTCTCATATTACAATAATGTATCTGCCATCATTATCAGTTATAGTTGATTTATGTTTGAATAAAGTGCCTTTATGAAATAATATTGCTACGCCTCTTGATTTGTGTGTAAAAGAAGAATGATACGTTTTATCTATCAATTTAGCTTTCAGCCTATGCTCGGCATCTTCTTTTAAATGTGTTTCTTGAATGAAAATCACATCAGCTTTAATTGCTATTAAATGCGCTAATACTTTACCTCTCTTGATTGGTTCATTAATACCTTTAACGTTCCAGCTACAAAACATTATTCCTTCATTCCCCATATTCATTTTTAAATCTTGCATCTTTTGTCTATGGGGGTCTATAATAGAGCCTATGGTTCAGTTCGACAGACCCGACCTTACACCCGAACTCCGAATAGACGAATTTTAAGACCCTTGAATGTCTCTCACGTGTTTATCTCCTTTGATCCAATTTGTAACTGCATTCAAACTGAAAATAATAATAATGATAGTTTATAATAGAAAAGAAAAGAGGATAGATTAAGAAGTTAGTATTGTGCACAAAGAAGGAAAAAACTACATCTAGTATTAGTGTAGTTAGTGCTAGCCATATGAAATAATGGCTAACCATCTACCAACTTCCGTAGTTGATGTTGCGAACTTAACCAGCCCCTTTATTTCTTGGAATTTTTATTCCATAGCAATATTTTGCCGGGGGTATTAAATTTTAAAATATTCGGATTCCAATAGTTGGAAATGTGAGGATACAAATATTTAAAACTTATTTGAAAATCTAATTTAAAAATAAAAATTAAAAAAATGAAAAGAAAGGAAGATAGAAAATAAAAATGAAAAACTAGTATAAAAGAAAGAAGGTTTCCAAAGAGGACAAATGAAATCAAACACTATATTTGACTCTATTCATTCCTTTATAAGTAAACGTTGGTCATTAGTGATAATTATTAATTCTGATTAGTAAAGATACCACGGTATAATTTTAGTATTTATTAGTTATTTGTATTAGTAATGTAGTTATACTAATTATTAGTATCCATGGGAGAGTTTCCAATCCACATCTTTCTCCAGCTGACTTAGTCATCACTTCAATTCCATCCAGTCCTGCAAAGTCAGTTTATTCAATGGTGAGGGATCAAGCATCCTCTCAAGCCTTAATCTTCTCAGCAAAGTCCAATGCTTCCACAGGATTGGTGAAAACATTTCCTTCTTGTTGTACGTGACTCTTAGGGTGGCTGGATAGCTCAGACTAAATTTCAAATTCTCCACTTCCCTCAGGATACCTTTGGTCTCATTAAATGCTTTTCGTTTCCTGGAGACCTCTGCTGGGTAGTCTCGATAAATACGGATCCTGTGTCCTTCAAATACAAGACTTCTGTTTCTTGATGTTTTTTGCATTGTCTCCTCCAAGACATGGTCGTTATGTACTTTTATTATCATTTGTCTTGGGGGAGCGTTTGGTCTTGTCTGGTGTCTCATCACTCTATGTGCTCGGGCTAGTAAAGGCTTTTGATCCAGAGAAAAAACGTTTTGCAGTAAATTTGCAGTGAATTCTCGGGGATCTTGATCTTTCTCTTCCCCTTCTGGAATACCCGCAATTCTTAGGTTCAGTCTTCTCTGGCGACCTTCCAATTCAGTACATTTCTAGGTTATTTTGCCCAGTAATTCAGTTAGACGTTGATTATCAGTAATAAGCTTTGCTGTAGTCTGAGCGCTTGTTTTGGCTAGTTCTTCAAGGTTTTTTATAATAATCGTCTGCTGGTTCAGTGCCTGTTCCACAGGATTCAGCCTTTCTTCAAAGTCAGTTTTCACATTTTTGATTTATCGTCTCCTTTGCCAGTCCAATCATTATTTCTGTGATTTCTTTCTTCAACTCATCCGATGTATTCTTAGTTGTGGTATTAAAGTTGGTATTAATTTCAAGCTTTAAGTCCATCATTTCCTCCTTGATTTTTTTTATTTCTTCACCAACATTCATCAGCTTTATTTCTTCCCTTAAACCAGCAATTTCACATGCAATAAAAGTTTTGAGTTCTTCACCTTCCGATTTTTTCGTCGTTTTTTTTCGTCACATCTTCTTGGGATGACATCCTACCTGAGCCCGAGGCTTCAGTCGGGCCTTTTTCTTGTTCCACCGTTTTCTGCCTAGCAACAGCACGAGTTGTCGGTTTCTCCGGGAGGGAGCTGCGCTGCATAGACATGATAAGTCGCACGCCTGATGACGCCACTCACGGCAGTCGGTACAGAAGCAGCAGGCAGCAGGTAGGTCGTTTTCTCCCCAATTTTTCAGCATTTTTTTCACAGAGCTGGCTGCCGTTACTCCTTAGCCCTCCATAGTGCCACATGAAGTCAAAAATACCCTTCATAAACCGGGATATTAAAGGGTGAGATCCAACAGAAAGTTGTTCCAACCCCAACCATAAATAAGATGACTGGCACTCCTGGCACTACTGATGGCAGTATAGCTCAACCCTTCATCAAAATATAGCATTGACAGAAACTCTAGTGCATCTGAGATGCATGGCGTGTGATATGTTATGTTCCCCCGTAAACAGAACACCTCCCATTTCCTGACATGAGAGATATACTGTTTTTTGGTACTATCCCTCCAGGCCGCAGTGATCACATCCACGGTGCGATTGGATAATCCAAGCCCCAGGTATGGCCTCCTTAGAATCTGCAAATCAACAGATCAATACGGTCATATAATGTATGTTTTTCCCCAGTTAAAGGGTGCACCAGTAGATTGCTACATTTCGGGACAGTCATAAATGGCTGTGTTATTATTCCCAAAACGAGTGGGAACCATGGCTGAGTAGGCCAGTTGGGTACCACCAACACTCCTGAGGCGGAGTCCTGCTTGATTTTGAGCAGACACTGACTGATGAGGCAAAACGGGGGTAATGCATATAAAAACATTCCACCCCAGTGCAGCGAGAATGCATCTACTGCTACTGTCTCTGGGTCTGGTTCCCATGAAAGATACTTTGGTAACTGGTGTTTGAGTCTGGATGCAAACAAATTGATATCTGGCATCCCATACCGAGCAACAATATCATTAAATACATCATGATTCAACATCCATTCTGTGTTGTCATTGAATTTGCGTGACGTGGTGTCCGCCACCATGTTGAATCTATCTGGTAGGTAGATAGCTGAAATCCAAATGTTTCTTTTAATACACCAATGCCAAATAAGGTTAGCTAATCTATCATAAGATTCCGACTTGATTCCACCCATGTAATTAACATACGCCACTGCCGTAGTATTGTCAATCAGAAGCTGCACATGCAAGTGACTCATACTGGTACAATTAGTCTTAAGACCATAGAATGCTACCAGCAGTTCTAAATAATTAATCCCATATGATTGAAGAATAAATACCTCGTGCTCATTCCATCTGCCTCCACAGCTAGAGATGGTATCAGTAACACCCCATCCTTGGGCACTAACATAAGTCTGTAAAACAACTGAAGGTTTCTCAATCAGAACTTTACTGGAGCAACTCAAAATGTTCAACATCCACCACTGCACTTTAGCAATGGCTTCAGCTGGTAATTGCATGGGCCTGTTAAAATGACGTGCATTTATCCTGAGTGCCTGCTCCTTTGCACATTTTAAATGTTGGTAATGCAAAGGTCCAAACTGTGCAGCTGGAAAGGCAGCCACCAATTTGCCAATCAAGCTGGCCACCTGTCTAATTGAAGGTTGCTGCTCCACCATGAGTTTGTTACAGCCTTCAATTAAGTCTGATCTCTTGTCCCTGGGCAGAGTTACAGACATGTGAGTTGAGTTAATAGTGAATCCCAAATAATCAATGACTCTAACTGGTATAAATTTAGATTTAACTGGATGGATGAGGAACCCCAATCTCTCAAACAGATGCAGGAGAAAACATTGGTTGGCTCTAGCCCGAGTGGGAGTAGAGTTAGAAGTGAGTCAGAGGGGGAAAACAGTTGAAAGCTGAAGAATTTGGTTTGTAAATTGGCAAATTAGGGAATTTATCAGTCAGTATAAGCAAGATGGCTCTTAGGGAGTGGCAGTGAGGGAGCGGCCCTGTGAGAAAGGTGTGAGTCTTGGCTCGAGAGTCTTTGGCTGAGGAGAGGAGGCTACGCAAATCACTGGAGAGGGAGAGATGAAAGAAGGAGATGTCAAGCAAGCTGATTCAGTGTGATGCTTGCAGTATGTGGGTCTAGGACACTGCTGGTGCCTCTGACTGCTACAAATGTGAGAAGTGCATCCAGGTACAGCTCCTGAAGGACCGTGTTGGGGAACTGGAAAAGCAAGTGGATGACCTCAGGTTTGTCTGAGAAACGTAGTCGTTCCTCGACAAATCCTACAGTGAGATTTTTACACCTAAGGTACTGGAAGAGAGAAAGTGGGTGACGGTGAGAAAGGGAGGGAAACTTGGAATGCAAAGGTCCCCGGGTGTTGTACCTCTTGTGAACAGCTTCACCCACTTAGAAGCTGTCGGGCCAGAAGACGTTAAAACACTGAGCGGCGGACTGGCTTGCGAAGCAAAAAAGGCTGTTGAGCCAAAACCAAAGAGGCCAATGTCAGGCAACGCCATTGTAGTTGGAGACTCCATTGTGAGATGTACGGATAGGGGTTTCTGCGGAACAGACGGGATTTGAGGATGGTGTGCTGCCTTCCTGGTTCCAGGATGTCATGGACAGAGTGCATAAAATCCTCAAGGGTGAAAGTGAACAGCCGGAAGTGGTGGTGCATGTCGGCACAAACGATGTCGGAAAGAAGGGGATGAATAATCTGCAGCGTGACTTTAGAGAGCTTGGCAAAATGCTGAAAAGCAGGACCTCCAGGGTTGTTATCTCCGGCTTGCTTCCAGTTCCTCGTGCTGGTTAGAGCAGGAACAGGGAGATACAGGACCAGAATGTGTGGCTGAGTAACTGGTGCAGGGGGCAGGGATTTAGATCCTTAGATCACTGGGATCTGTTTTGGAGAAAGGGGGAACTGTACAAAAGGGACGGATTGCATCTTAACTGTGGGGGACCAGCATTCTGGCAGGCAGGTTTGCCACTGCTACACGGGTGGTTTTAAACGGAATAAGGGGGGTGGGGTGTTAAATGGGATAGTCAAGGATGGCGTAAAAGGGAAAGAGAGTAAAGGGATGATTAACAACCCCAGAATTAACGGGAAAGGAAGCTCACAAAGGGATAGGAGAGTATGGCCAAGTGTAATAGGAATCGATGTGAAAGGTGAGATGCGTAAAGAATTAAAAATATTGTATATTAATGCGCGACGTATAAGAAGTAAAGTAGATGAGCTTGAGGCTCAGTTAGAGGTTGGTAGATATGACATTGTGGGGATTACTGATACGTGGCTGCAGGAGGATCGGGCCTGGGAACTTAATATTCAGGGTTATACATCCTATAGAAAGGACAGGCAGGTGGGCAGAGGAGGGGGGTAGCTCTGCTGGTGAGGGATGGAATTCAGTCCCTTGCGAGGGAAGACATAGGGACTGATGAGGTAGAGTCACTGTAAGATGAGTTGAGGAATTGTAAAGGCAAGAAGACACTAATTGTTGTTATTTACAGGGTGTAAGCTGCAGCGGGTGTTAAAACGGGCATATGACAAAGGTAATGCCACTGTGGTGATGGGGGATTTCAATATGCAGGTAGACTGGGAAAATCCGGTTGGTTCAAGACCCCAAGAAAGAGAGTTTGTAGAATGCCTCCGAGATGGATTCTTAGAGCAGCTTGTAATGGAGCCGACCAGAGAAAAGGCAATTCTGGATTTAGTGTTGTCCAATGAACCAGATAGGATAAGAGAACTCGAGGTAAAGGAACCACTTGGAGGTAGTGATCATAATATGATTAGTTTTAATCCGCAATTTGAGAATGAGAACGTTAAATCGGAAGTGGCAGTGATGCAGTTGGAGAAAGGCGGACTATGAAGGCATGAGAGGGGTGCTGGCCAAAGTAGACTGGAAAGGGATCCTTGCAGGAATGATGGTGGAACAGCAATGGCAGGAATTTCTGGGCATAATCCGGAAGACGCAGGATTGTTTCATTCCAAAAAGGAAGAAAGATTCCAAGGGGAGTAGGAGGCAACCGTGGCTTACTAGAGAAATTAGGGATAGAATAAAACTAAAATAAAAGAAGTATAACACAGCAAAGAGTAGCCGGAAGCCAGAGGATTGGGAAACTTTCATAGGACAACTTAAGGAAACAAAACGGGCAATATGGGCTGAAAAGATGAAGTACGAGGGGAAGCTGGCCAGGAATATCAAGGACAGTAAAAGTTTATTTAGATATGTTAAGGGAAAAAGAGTAGCAAAGTCAAATATGGGTCCCTTGAATACAATCACGGGGGAAATTATTATGGGCAACAAGGAAATGGCAGAAGAGTTGAATAGGTACTTCGGATCTGTCTTCACTAAGGAGGACACAAACAATCTCCCAGAAGTACTGCAGGACGGAGCATCTAAGGGGGTAGAGGAACTGAAATACATTTTCATTAGGCAAGAAATAGTATTGGGTAGGCTAATGGGACTGAAGGATTATAAATCCCCTGGGCCTGATGGACTGCATCCCAGGGTCCTCAGGGAGGTGGCTCTAGAAATAGTGAACGCATTGGTGATCATTTTCCAATGTTCAATAGATTCAGGATCAGTTCCTGTGGATTGGAGGATAGCTAATGTTATCCCACTTTTCAAGAAAGGAGCAAGAGAGAAAACGGGGAATTACAGACCAGTTAGCCTGACTTTGGTGGTGGGAAAGATGCTGGACTCAATTATTAAAGAGGTAATAATGGAGCATTTGGATAGCAGTAAAAGGATTAGTCCTTGTCAACATGGATTTATGAAAGGGAAATCATGCTTGACTAATCTTCTGGAATTTCTTTAGGATGTGACAAGTAAAATGGATGAAGGGGTGCCTGTGGATATTGTGTACCTAGACTTTCAGAAAGCCTTTCATAAGGCCCCACATGGGAGACTGGTGACTAAAATTAGAGCACATGGTATTGGGGGTGGGGTGTTGACACGGATAGAAAATTGGTTGGCAGACCGGAAGCAAAGAGTAGGATTGAACGGGTCCTTTTCAGAATGGCAAGCAGTGGAGAGTGGAGTGCTGCAAGGCTTGGTGTTGGGGCAGCAACTGTTTATCATATATATTAATGATTTGGAAGAGGGAATTAGGAGCAACACTAGCAAGTTTGTGGTTAACACAAAGCTGGGTGGCAATGTGAACTGTGAAGAGGATGTTAGGAGATTGCAGGGTGACCTGGGGGTGGAAGATTGCAACCTTCACATAGTCCGCCCTGTTTCGACTAATGCAATCAACTCGACATGCACAAACGGAAGATCAAATAGAACAAGTTGTCCAATAACATTAGGCTGTGCACGCCACACGAAAGAAGAAGAAGAAGGGTGACCAGGACAGGTTGAGTGACTGGGCAGATGCGTGGCAGATGCAGTATAATGTAGATAAATGTGAGGTTATCCACTTTGGCGGCAAAAACAAGGGGGCAGATTATTATCTCAATGGGGTTAGGTTAGGTAAGTGGGAGGTACAGCGAGACCTGGGTGTCCTTGTACACTGGTCACAGAAAGTTGGCATGCAGGTACAGCAGGCAGTGAAGAAAGCTAATGAATGTTGGCCTTCATAACAAGAGGATTTCAGTATGGGAGTAAAGAGGTTCTTCTGCAGTTGTATAGGGCTCTAATGATACCACATCTGGAGTATTGTGTACAGTTTTGGTCTCCTAATTTGAGGAAGAACATCCTTGTGATTGAGGCAGTGCAGCATAGGTTCACGAGATTGATCCCTGGGTTGGCAGGACTGTCGTATGAGGAATGATTGAAAAGACTAGGCTTGTATTCACTTGAGTTTAAAAGGATGAGGGGGATCTTATAGAAACATATAAAATTATAAAAGGATTGGACAAGCTAGATGCAGGAAAAATCTTTCCAATGTTGGGTGAGTCCAAAACCAGGGGCCACAATCTTAGAATAAAGAGGTGGTCATTTAAGACTGAGGTGAGAAAAACACTTTTTTACCCAGAGATTTGTGAATTTATGGAATTCCCTGCCACAGAGGGCAATGGAGGCCAAATCACTGGATGGATTTAAGGCGAGAGTTGGATAGAGCTCTAGGGGCTAGTGGAGTCAAGGGAAATGGGAAGAAGGCAGGCATGGGTTATTGATAGTGGACGATCAGTCATGATCACAATGAATGGCGGTGCTGGCTCGAAGGGCCAAATGGCCTCCTCCTGCACCTATTTTCTATGTTTCTATGTTTCTAAACATGATTTTATTAGCTGAAACAAATAATTCAGCTGCTTCCCGAGTCTTCCCTATGATTAAGATATCATCAAAATAAGCCATTATAATATGACTCTGAGCCCGGAGTAGCCCCATTACTGGTTTTAACAGTTTTGTAAATAGTCTAGGGGCCGAGGTTAACCCATTAGGCAATGCTTTAAATTGCCATAATTGCCTCATCCAGCTAAACTTCAAATATCTCCGATGATCCTTATGAACAGGCACTGAATAATATGCATCATTAAGATCTATACATGCCATATAACATCCTCTGGAAATCAGTTTGGCAGTAACATAGGTTTTCATTTTGAAATGTTTATACTGCAAAAAGGGATTAAGGCTTGTTAAGTCAAGGATGATTCAACATCCCCCATCCTTCTTTGGCCTCGGAAAAATATTAGACACAAATTGGTGAAATTGGTGAACCGTCTTCTCTATTACCCCTTTTTTGTATATTTTTTTTTATTTCAGCTTGTACGTCCAAACTCTCCTGTTGTGAAAAAAAACAATATCCGGCTTGGTGTATGCTGTGTGGGTGGACGCAAATTGGGAAGGAATCGAAACCCTTGTATACTGTGCAGTATAAACGGATCTGATGTTATCCCATACCATTCCTTCAAGAACAAATGTAATCTCCCCCCAACATGTAGGTGATCCCCTCTTAATATGTTCCGACAAGAACCAGACCCACCTACCTCCATGGTTACTGGTGGAATTTTCTGCCCCTGTTTCTGGGGGTTTAGAGAAGGTACACAGACACCTTAAAGTCGTCAGTACTTTATTAAGTATACATTATACATAGCCCTGGCTGTACGTGGTCTGTCACGAACACTAGAGAGAGAGCTAGGGGCGTGTGGGTTACAATTATACTAATGATGGGGAGTGGTTAGCATGGACATCGTTACTATCAATTAAAGGTGTACACACATATCATCTACATCCTTCCTCTACCAAAACAAACAGTGAGTGACAGGGCGACCACGTCTCATGCGCCAGGGGTGATTGCAAACAGTAAAGCACAGGGATTCAGGATCACATGCAATCGTCGTAACGGACCTGCGGCCTGACCAGGCGACCAGACCGGGTCCGCACCTCGCCATCCACCTCCTTCCCCGACGGGAACAAGCGGGGACGCTGGGGCATGGTGGGGGCTACGGACAGGAGAACGCCTTGGCAACGAAGGCAATCGGGGGGTGGGGGGGCGGTGAAGAGAAGGGCGAGGAAGCCGGAGAAAGCGGGACCGCAGCCGGGAGGCGTTCCGGAGGAGGACGAGGGGAGGTCGGCCCCAGAGGAACGGGCCAAAGCACAGGGCCGCGACAGTGGCAGCGGGGGGGGCATAGGGAGCCGCTGGGGGAGGGAGAGGCTCGTTCACGAGCCGGAGATGCTGGCGGGATCGGCGGTACACCCGTCCGTCGTGGTTGACAAGGTACGAACGAGGGGAACCGGCAGAAACCGACGACCACGGCCAGCCTGGAACGGCCAGAAGAGGACCACATGCGGACGACCTGGCTGGGGAGAAGAGGGCAGAGGATACGGCAGGACCTGTCGTGGGAACGCTTCTGGTACTGTGTTTTTCGGCAATGCGTTCCCGGACCAAGGCAGGTTTAAAGACGGAGGGGGACAGGGACTGCTGAGACACCGGGACCGTGGGCCTCGTGACTCGGGACATGAGTCGCTGAGCCGGGGAGCCCAGGGCATGGTCGCAGGAGATGTTTCAGAGGTCAGCAGGGCCAGGTAGATGTCGGAGCGGGATAGGCGACAACGCTCCAACAATCCTTTAGCACTGCGGACCGCGTGCTCGGCCAGTCCATTGCTCTGTGGGTATTCCGGGCTGCTGGTGTAATGACGAAAGTTCCATCGTTCAGCAAAAGCGCGGAACTCGGCACTGGTGAACTGGCTGCCGTTGTCCGACTGCAGGCTGACGGGGGACCCGAAGGTGGCAAAGTGGCGGCGCAATTTCTCGATGACCGCGGAGGAAGAGAGGGAGTGGAGCTGGTCAACTTCAAACCAGCTGGAGTAAGAGTCGACAAGCACCAGGAAGTGCTTTCCGTGCCACTCGAAGATGTCGGTTGCTAGCGCAGACCATGGCAGGTCAGCAGCTGGCTGCTGCAGGAGCGGCTGCCGCTGTTGCTGTGGAGCGAGGCTGTTACAGGTAGGGCACGCGGAGACCCTATCCCGGAAGTAGCGAGGCATGTCAGGCCAGAAAAACTGGCTCTGAGCGACAGAAAGGGTCGCCTCGGCCCCAGGATGGCCACGATGAGCGGTTTCGAAGTATTGTTCTCGTAGTGCTTCGGGCACCACCACCTTGTGCCCTTTCACAATCACACCATCACGCAGCACCAACTCATCACGAACCAAGAAGTAAGGCACCGCTGCGGCCGGCAGGGAAGAACGGCGGTCTGGCCAACCCTGCTTGATGATCGCGGCCAGCTGCTGTAGCGAAGCATCTGCTGCCGTGTGCTCGGCCAGGGACTTCAACTGACCGGAGGGCACGAAGTTCACGCCCAGGACTATCAGATCGGACATCTCGTACGGGATGCTGGGTTGTGGATGAGAGAGGCGCCCGAGACAGCGTGTCAGCAACAAACATGTCCTTGCCCTTGCGATATACCACTGTGAAAGTGAAGCATTGTAGCTGGAGCATCATGCGCTGGAGCCGGGAGGAGGCCATGTGTATCGGCTTGTTGAGGATGGTTACCAGAGGCTGGTGGTCCGTCTCGACAGTGAAGCAGTTGCCCAGGATATAGTCTTTGAATTTGGAGCAGGCAAAGACAACCGCCAGCAGTTCTTTCTCAATCTGGGCATAGTGTTGTTCAGCGGTCGTCATTGTGCGGGATGCGTAGGACACAGGCAGTTGCACCCCATCATGGATCTGCAGGCAGGCGGCCCCGAGGCCAAACTTTGATGCATCACACGTGAGAACGATGGGGCGCTGGAGGTCGAAGTACTTCAGCGTTGGCATGCTGATCAGCTTAGATTTGAGGGTGTCAAATGCACGCTGGTGTTGCGGGAACCAGGCCCAGGCAGTGTCCTTTTTCACCAGATCCCGCAGAGGGGCACTCAGTTCGCTCAGGTCGGGGATGAACTTTCCCAGGTAGTTGACCATGCCCAAGAAGCGCTGCAGGCCAGGCACGTCAGCAGGTGCAGGCATCTCGGATATTGCGGCCGTCTTCTGCGGGTCGGGCTTCAGCCCCGATGCCGTGAAAACATGCCCCACATAGGTGACCTCAGGGACCCGGAATCGGCACTTCTTCGGGTTGAGCTTCAGGTTGACCTCCCGGGCCCGCTGCAGCACCTGGCGAGAGAAATTAAATCTCAAGCGGGGAGAGCGGGAGATTTTGCGAAAATGGCCTTTCAGTGGGCGATCTCCCGCCGAAAGCGGGAGAGTTGGAGTCACTGTATATCTTGGTGGAGCACCCGCTCCATTAGGTGCTCCATCCTGACAGCCCTCCTAAGACATTATCCATTCTCGGAGGGGAACCCTCCCGGTCCGAGTCTACAGGCCTTGCAGACTTTTTGGTGGCTTTCCGCCCCAATGGTGCAGCCACAGTGCTCCCAGACACCAAGTCTGCAGTTGCTGGTCGTACCGCCAGCGACCCGGTAGGTGAGATAGGCGGCCGCCCGCTAACCGCACTCCCGCGGTTTTCCACAGCTACTCTCCGGCGGCTCGCCTTGACTTCACCTTCGACGCTTTCTCCATACTCGACCTTGTATCCTGAACCAAGAATTACCAAGCTCAGAAAACGACCTCCGACTAAGTTATACACTTACCTGAGGGTTTTTAAACTTACCGCTGGAGGAGCGGTGCACCTCCCAGCCGGTCGCTGCGCCATGCGTCAGACGTAGTGACGTACATGCAGGCTGGTGGGATTCTTCACGGAATCACTCACGTGACTCCGAAGTAAAATTTCCCAACTCAAAATATTGTACAATGCCTAGATTGTATCATTGGTATATGAATCACTTGTAATAACATGTGTAAATGGAAGCTTGAATATGTTGTTCATGGCTGAGGAGCCTGGACCAATTTGGAATGAATGGAGCCCACCATTATTTTTAACAGATAGCTGGCATACAGGGGGAAAATAAAATATAAGCTAAACATATTCTACAATTGTTCACAAAGGCATTGAGTGCTGAAATGCTGCCTCTTCATTAACTAAATAGCTGTTTCAAAAACAATTGTCTTATGGAATTTAACATGATGGATGCAGTTGAAATTCCTCTGGCTGGCGTCAAAGGTCAAAGTCTAAAACTAAGTGTTAGTCATCTAGGAGAGAGATGAGAAGACGTCTCTCCTCCCAGAATTAGGCGGATCTTTGGAATTCTTTGTCCAAGAGGAAAATGGAGAATCAGTCACTGATTATATTCAAGTTAGATATCAGTAGACACAGTGGTGCAGCAAGTAGTACCGCTGCCTCACCATACCGGAGGCATGGGTTTCCCATGGAGATTCAGTTTACCCCCACATCCAAAGGATGGGTAGATTTGTAAGTTAATCAGTCGCTGTAAATTGCCATAGGGTGTAGGTGAGTGATCGAACTCGAGGTACTTGATGAAAATGTGGTGATTAGTGTAAATGAGTTGTTGATAGATGGAGCAGACTTGGTTGGCCGAAGGGCTTATTTCAGTACGTTTCATTCCAGGACTCTTTGAGGGGAGTGATGCCAAGTTAAAATATCAGCCTTAATCTTATTGAACAGTTGAGAAGGCACAAGAGGCCAAAATATCTAGTCCTGCTTCTATTTATTTTGTTCTTGGTTCTTATAATATAACATTGTTTCCTTTTGCTTTCTAACCATAATGTCAAATCAAAATATTCTTAATTGGAAACATTGAAAACATATAATCTTAAAACAGATAATATTTATGTTTTCACACCCTTGTTCAATTATCTCCCACTCTTGAATTCTAGCTCTATTTTAACTCTTTTGGTAATCATATATAATGTGAAACTTCATACTTATGCCCCTGTCTCATTTAGGAAACCTGAACGGAAACCTCTGGAGACATTGCGCCCCACCCAAGGTTTCCGTGTGGTTCCCGGTGGTTCCCGGAGGTTTTTGTCCTCTGGCAACCACCTTCAACTAGCATCGCAACCGGCTTAGACTAAAAAATTACCGATTTTTAAAACGGAAACCACTTTCGACCATTAGGGAGATTGACAAAAAACAGTTAATCGATATCTGTAATTGGATTGTAAAGAGACCACCCCCATGTGGTTCGGCCCCTCGAGATCCAGTAACCTATAAAGGTCCACTGCCACGGGGTCCTGCATCGATCTTCTGGGAGAGCGTTTAGGACTTCTAGAGTGTCTCTGTTTGAGTGAGGCCTAGAGGGCTTGATCAGGCAGATATGAGGATCGACCCTGTGGTGGTGAGATACAGTAGTTTGGAACTATAATTGTGTTTTGTCAAAATAAGGATTAGTTGTGCAAGTGCTTGATTCAGTGGTTTTTGACAGAAACCAGACTGGGGTAAAGCTTAGAACGAGCAATTTACAGTTTCAGATATCTCATCACATCTGGGACAAAGTTAAAAAGTGAAACGGGATTTAAGCTGAAGCAAAAGAGGAGAAGTGGAAAAATAAGAGTGAAATGTGGATACCAGAGGATATTAAATGGCACAAGTGTTGGAGGTGCCGGTGGAGAGACAAGATTAATTTGTCTATTTGTTCATTGAATTTGGATGTGTGTGGCATGCAGGTGCGTAGTTAAGGACTATATCAACATTCTCTCCATCTTTAACCACTTCACTGTTGAGGAAGCAAATAATGTTCATCCATGTTGATGGGTCTGAAGCTAGGCTAGGACCACATATTTCTTTACCAGAGGGATTTTGTTGAATCAGTTGGGTTTTCATCACTTGTGTTACTGAGACCAGCTTCTATTTTTAAATTAAAGCTTTATTTAATTTCTTGAATTTGATTTCTCTAGTGGCCTTGATAGAATTCAATTTCATTACCATTCGCAGCTTAATAAGTTTCCACTCCATTGTGGGGGTTAAGCGCCAACAACAGCCAATAACTGAAGTAGTGGGAACAATAGTGACAGTAATTATCCTTATTTTATTCTATAAGAATCTATAGTCCCAGGCAATTCTGAAGTGCAGTCAATCATTATAGAGTAAGAAATACAGTAGCAACTAACTGAAAGTCCAAATTGCCAGCTTTTATATATTTTTATTAAAGGTTTATTTATTAATTAATTATAATGTATTACTATTTCATATTATGTATTAATATTTAGTTATATATCTCTGCATTGATGACCAAGGAGACTTGTCCTGCTTTTCTGTGATCAATCCTTTCACACTATGCATAAACTTCTTGTTTCAATTTATATTAGATCAAAATTGATGAATCTGAAATAATTTTGCATTCATAATTATATCTTCCAATATTCTAGATACACAACAAACCTGCAGGAAAATTGAAATTTATCACTGGAAACAGATGTAGCATTGGTTATTTCAATAATAGGAATGCTATTAATTGAAATGTTTATTAACGATGCACTAAACTGACCTTGAGTTATTACGACAAAAATGAAGGGTTGTCGATTTGAAATCCTTTGATGAAAGGTTACTGATTTATAGAACACAATTGTCATCAACTGCACTGAGATGTATTTGCACATAATTTCTTCATATAACCAAGAACCACAACATTTTATCATTTTGTTATTGAAGCTTTCAGAAGCATACTGAAATGATTGAATGTGTTTTTATATTGCCTTGTAGCATTATCAAACAAAGATACTCCAAATTCACACCTCTCTCCTCTCCACCTCAGATATAAATTTTAGCAGAACGTCATCTTCTTCTGCCTCTCATTTACAGTCGTCATTGTTTCCAGTGAATTTTTGTACCACCACGTAACATTAGTTTGCAGCATAGTGGCACAGCAGTAGAGTTGCTGCCTTACAAAGCTTACAGCGCCGGAGACCCAGGTTCGATCTGGGCTACGGGTGCTATCTGTACGGAGTTTGTACATTCTCTCCGTGATCTGCGTGGGTTTTCCCCGAGATCTTCGGTTTCCACCCACACTCCAAAGAGGTACAGATTTGTAGGTAAATTGAATTGGTGAATTTAAAAATTGTCCCTAGTGTTTGTAGAATAGAGTTAATATAAGGGGATCATTGGTCGATGCAGATAAGGTGTGTTGAAGGGCCTGTTTCCGCGCTGTATCTCTAAAACCCTCAAACTAAAAACAAAAACTAAATTAGCAGCGATAAACGAGGAGTAAAGTGCACAGAAAGAGCAGATTTTTTAAAATGCATTCAAAAGAATTAAATTAATCAAAATACTGCTAGCTCCACAGAGCAGTCCGTGAGTTTTAGGGATTAAACAGGTCAATGGCTGTGGGAAAATGTATTTTGTGCAATAGTCTGAAGAATAAGTTAGGAACACGTGTAGCAATATTGGTGAAGGGATCAATTACAGTGGTGAGGAAAGGAGATTAGATCGAGAGTGTGTTAGTTAGTGTCTACACTAACCATCTTGTCTAAAAACCCTGTAACCAGATGCATTTCCTTCAACTACAGTAGCTTTACCAGCTGTGTTACTGTGCATAGTCAGAGTTCAAATTTATTCACATATCAGGCCAGCACAGGACAACCAGAGACTCCTTCATATCTGCCAACCCTACCCAGAATCATTCAACCATTCTATCAACGTCATAAGGTCATAAAGAATAGTAGAATTGGGCCATTCGGCCCATCAAGTCTAATCGACCATTCAATCATGGCTGATCTATCTCTCCCTCCTAACTCCATTCTCCTGCCTTCTCCCCATAACCTCTGAGACCTGTACCAACCAAGAATCTATCTATCTCTGTCTTATTCCTAGTGTTCCTTCTGTCTGTGTCCTAGTGTTCTCATTTTTGTTAAACCTCAGGTACAGTAATCAAAATGCAATCTTGATCACTTATTTTCATCCAGAATTTTCAAGAGAAATTAATAGTGTGGTGTTGAAAACAACTCAACCCCGGAGACCCATATGTTGGGTCTCTTAACAATGGTCAGAAAATTCATGACTGTGCATTTATGACATGTATTTATTGCACCACTTCGGAAATTGTTCTCTGAAACATTTATCTCTAATTAGATATAATTAGGATCTTCCAGGATAACAAGCTTGCACTTTTTAAACCCATTAGTCTGTTTTCCCATCATCATTTATTTTTCTGGCATTGTGTGCACCCATTCTCAATTTTCAGGAGGATGATGCAATTTACACAAGTGATCAATAAATGTTCAATAGAACAATTTCAACCTCCAGCACTTTCTTTCAAGATTTGATCAATAAAATCCCATGAGTTAGTGTGAAAGTTCATAGTTAAAGGCCACATGCAATAACTGTAAGCAGTAAGGCATATTATAGGCTTTGAGGCTCAACACGGTGTTCAACACATTCAGATAACCAGACATTTTCAATTGTCATCAATAAGTCACATGAAAGATTATCCACCTATAACTTTGTTTTTTCCTCCCTCCACAAAAGCTGTCTGATCTGTTGAGTACTTTCTGCATACATTTTTTTTTAATTTCAGATTTTTAACATGCAATTTTTGAATTTCAGTGCCAACATTGTTTTTTTTTTCACTCTCCTTGATATTTATTCATATTGTTCTGTGTACAACTCCATCAGACCGAGCAGAGGCAATAGACAAGCCTTTATCACCTCTCTCAGCCAGTACCACCATAATTTGTGCCATTCGACCTCTCTCTTTCTCCACCCCATCACAAACATTACCTTTTTTTAATCTCTCTACATCTCCCTTCCCCCTTCTGTTTGTTTTCTAACGTTTCCCGCTTCTGAGATCATCGAGCTGAAATATTGACTTTGCTTCTCCCTCCGTAGTTGCTACCTGATCTTCTGATACCTCTTGAGACATAAGAAACTGAAGACGCTGCAATCTTGAGCAAAAAACTAAGTTCTGAAATAATGTAGTGGGTAAGGCAGCATCTGTGGACGGACTGGAATAGATGACATTGTGGGTTGCGACCCTTCTTCACACTGATTGGAATAGGAGGAAAACTGGAAAAGAGAGGTAGTGTTGCGGCAAAGCCTGGCAAGCGATAGGTGGATACGTGAGGGTGAGGTGAGGTGGGTGAGGGGGAGGGTGTATGGCAGATGGGTGGAGAGAGAGTGACAAAAGTTAGAGCTGAAAAGGAGACCAAAGGGAAATTGATGAATTCAATGTTTAACCATCTGGAAGAAGAGCATCCAAAATTCCATTTGGGTAGTTTGCAACCCAATAGTATAAACATCATTGTTTTCCAATTCAAGTAATACCCCCCTGTAAATAAACACTTTACAAGCTCTTAAAGTGTGCAACATCTTTTAATGATAGCACAGGGTATTACATACATCTTCAAGCACTAGCTACATTCTTCTACTGCTGCGCCCAGGAAGGGGAAGGCGTTATGATTGATGTTAACTAGGCGGGGTTAATGGGAGTGAGGTAACTATATTATTGGTTGCATATAAACCATCTACATCCTTCCCCTTAGAAATCAAAAAACAGATTGTTGTCACGACAACAGAATTAAACAGCAGAATTAAACAAAATCGCCGTAGCGAAACAGGTGGCTTGCTGATCCGGCCCGTGAGCGCGTACGATAAGTCTCTCCCCTTCCCGAAAGCGCAGAAGAAACAGGAGGACGCGAGGCAGCTGGGGAACCAGGGAAGGGCATTGGGGGTGGGAGAGAAACAGGAGAGGGAGAACCGCGACCGGCAACAGGGACCCGCGCAGAGGGGAACCAGGCGCCCGTGACGGGGGACCGAGGCATGCAGGGAACACCAGCCGGGACGGCAGCCGGCTGCTGGTAGGAGAGTGGCGGGGCATAGGGCCCCGGGGGCTGCAGCTGTGGCTCATTTATCCGCAAGCAGGTGTTGGTCGGCTTCTTCGGTAGATGGTACCCTCACAGTCGACCAGATACGAACGAGGTGAGTCGGCCACCCCAACCACGGTGGCCAGACGGTAGTGACCACTGGCGGTCTGCAACCGAACAACCTGTCCGGGCAACAGAGGATCGAGTGGTCTGCACGACCGGGATCCTGGGTAACGCCGCTGGCTGTCATGTTTCTCTTGGAATTCGCCTCTGCACGGAGGCGAGCTCCAGCACCCGAGGTTTCAGCTGGCGCTGGGCAATCGGGATGGTAGATCTGGTAGTTTCTGGACATCAGACGCTGAGCAGGTGACCCCATGGCCGGATCCCTGGAAACATTTCTGAGGTTCAGGAGATCCAAATACAAATCAGAGTTGGATAGTCGCGCCTGTTCCATCTGAAGCTTGGCGCTGCGGACGGCCCGTTCTTGGCAAGGCCGTTGCTCTGTGGGTGCTCTGGGCTGCTGGTGAAATGCACAAAGTTCTCAGTTGTCGGCAAAACTTTTGAATTCTCGGCTTGTAAACTGCTGCCGTTGTCCAGTCTGCAGCCTGACAGGGGGTTTCCCAAAAGTGGAGAAGTGTTTCCGCAGCTTTCGGATCACCATCTCCGACGTGAGGGATGTCAGCAAAATCCTCTTCGAACCAGTTGGAGTACGAGTCGACCAGGACAAGGTAGTGGTTACCACGCCACTCGAATATGTCGGCAGCCAGCGAGGGACCAGGCCAAGAGCAGGAGGCGGGGGCTGTTGCAGCAGGGGCTGTCGCCGCCTCTGGTGTGGTGCAAGACTGTTGCACGTGGAGAGGCAGAAACTCGGTCTCGGATATATTTGGCCATTCCAGGCCAATAGAAATTGGCACTGAGCGTGGGGGAGTGTTGCATCGAACCCAGGGTGTCCGCTATGGGCTGCACAAAAGTAAAAGTCAAACAGGGAGGACGGGACTACAAACTTTATGTCCCTTGACGATAACGCCATCCTGGAGCACCAGTTCGTCGCGGACCAGGAAAAGAAAGGGCTGTGTTCAGACGGCGCGGCGGAGCGCTTTGTTTGGCCCACCCTCCTTTAAATCACAGAGGCAAGCCGCTGCAAAACCGGATCGGCAGCGGTGTTGCTCGGCCAAAACCTGTAGCTGCTTGGTGGGAATAAAGTTAACGCCCAGTACGAGCAAGTCCTCTGTTTCGTAGGGGTGGCGAGCGCAGGAGGTCCGCGGGGCGATTGCGCGCGATAGGGTGTCCGCAATGTGCATCTCGGTGCCCTTCTTGTAGATTTTATCAAGTCGAAATCGCTGGAGCTGCAGCATCATACGCTGCAGCCTGGCAGGGGCAGCGTGAATCGGCTTCTTGTTCAGGCATTGTCATCAGTGGCTGGTTTGGTCGGTTTCGACCGTAAATCTGCTGCCGAACAGGAAGTCTCTGAACTTGGAGCAGCTGGCGAACACCACCGCGAGCAGCTCTTTCTCGATCTGAGCGTACCGCTGCTCGGTGTGTCCGTCAGGGTGCGGAAGGCATAGGAGACAGGATGTAGCGATCCATCGACAAGACTGAAGGCAGGCCGCACCCAGGCCGAACTTGGAAGCGTCACAGGTGACGGTGATGGGGCGACCCACGTCGAAAAACCGCAACGTCGGAGTGCTAATCAGTTTCGACTTGAGGCAGTCAAAGGCCTGCTGGTGATGTGGGAGCCAGACCCAGGCGATATCCTTTTTTGTCAGCTGCCGCAGGGGAGCACTCAGCTCACTGAGGTTTGGTACAAACTTTCCAAGGTAATTCACCATGCCCAAGAATCGTTGCAGACCTGGCACGTCAGTGGCGGTCTGTTGAGGATATGGCGGCAAAGGTCGGGCAAGCCACCATTTTTTCGGTCCTAGACGCTAAGAACTCGTTTTGGCAGATCCCGTTGGACAAAGTGTCTTCGGACCTGACGACCTTCGCCACACCGTTCGGCAGATTCAAGTTCCTGCGCATGCCATTCGGCATCAATTCTGCTAGCGAGGTGTTCCAGCGAACGATGGAGCAGATATTCTCGGACCTGCCATGTGCCATCATCGTGGATGATATCCTGGTTTATGGGGAGGACATTGCCGAGCACGACCTGAACCTCCGCCGCGTCCTGGATCGGCGCGACAGGCGAACCTGAAGCTGAATCCCACTTCTGACACCATGTAAATAAACACTTTACAAGCTCTTAAAGTGTGCAACATCTTTTAATGATAGCACAGGGTATTACATACATCTTCAAGCACTAGCTACATTCTTCTACTGCTGCGCCCAGGAAGGGGAAGGCGTTATGATTGATGTTAACTAGGCGGGGTTAATGGGAGTGAGGTAACTATATTATTGGTTGCATATAAACCATCTACACCCCCCATCCCATCTCTTTTCCCTGCCCCACCCCACACCATGGTGTGCACTTATTTCTCCCATCATCTCTCACCATCTTTACTCTTTAACCCTCCTTTGTGTGCTCATCTCCCATCCCCATACCAACGCACTGTGATGGAAAGCAATAATGTATTATCTTCTTCCCTCTTTTTCTCCCACGGTCGGGGCAGTTGAACCATCTGCAGTCGGAGCGATCAAAGCTCCCGCAGCCAGCAATCGAAGCTCCCATGTCAGGGCAATCGAAGCTCCCGCGATTGGGGCGGTCAAAGCTCCCGTGGTTGGAGCTCCCGAAGTTGGTCCCTAACCAAGGGACCGCCAGCTCCTCAATGTTAGGCCGCAGTGCAGACCAAGATACCATACGGAAAAGTTGCATCACCGTCTTGGTCGGATTGGTTGCATCACCGTCAAGGAAAGAGATGAAAAAAGTTTCCCCACCCCCACACCCTACATAATGCAAAACTAAAGATACAGTAAAACATGCATGAAACAACAGACTAAAACAACAAAAAAGAAAAGGACGAGACAGACCATTGGCAAGGCTACCATAGTATGGAGCCACCTACAGACTAGATTTAAATTGCACTATTGCTGGGTGATCAGGCAACCACTCAGGAAAGAAAAAACTCTACGTAGCTCATAATCTGCTGGTTTAAGATTGTTATTCCTGAATAAAATCATAATATTGGTGAACTGGAGTGGCACAGGACTCAACTCAAAACGTCACCCATTACATCTCTCCAGAGAAGCAACCTGTCCCGCTGAATTACTCCACCTTTTTGTGTCTATTTACAATTCCCGCAACCTGCCTTGAATCCTGACCTCTGGTGCTGTCTGCGTGCTGTTTTTGTGTTCTTCCTGTAATCATATACGTTCCCATGGCTGCTCTGGTTTCCTCCCATATCCCAAATATATATATAGATAGAATCATAGAACGATAGTGTGGAAACAGGCCCTTCATCCCAACTTCCACAACCGGCCACCACGTCCCAGCTACACTAGTCCCAACTGCTTTCGTTGGTCCATATCCCCCCAAACCTGTTCTATCTATGTAAATTGGCAGATTAATTAGCTGCTGTAAATTACACCTAGTGTGTAGATAGGGTGTGGGATGAGTGGTGGATGGGATGAATCCAGGGGGAGAATAGGTTCCAGGGATAATATACTGAGGGCATTGATTCAATGGGCTGAAATATCCTGTCAGGATGAAAGTAGATGTTTCTTGACATATGAAATTACATAGGGAATATCTAAATACGTTTCACAGAAAGGGCAGCCACTGTAACAGGAACGTTTCACAATTATATAATCATAATCCGATCAGAATCAGAATCAGAATCACACTTTATTCGCCAAGTATATTTTGCAACATACGAGGAATTTCATTGGCCAGGTCAGTCATACTATTAAAAGTAACAGATCACTCAAAAACACATTTTAACATGAACATCCACCACAGTGACTCCTACATATTTCTCACTGTGATGGAAGATGAAATAAAGTTCAAGTCCTTCCCTTAGTTCTTCCTCGAGCCCCCATTAATGAGACAATCCTAACTCCTGTAGCTGGTGGCAGTCGGGCCCTCCGCATCGAGGCGATCAAGCTCCTGCATCGGGGGGATGTCAGCTCCCTCGCGCTGGACGATTGAACCTCCCGTCAGGGCTGGTCGAACGTTCCACAACGTTGGAGCTCCCGACTCGGCCTCACCCGAGACTGCGAGCCCTTAATGTTCATTCCATGGTGGTCGCGGTGGGAGTGATCCCAGGCAAAGGATCAGCTCCGATGTTAAGTCCAGAGGTGGGGCTCACGACAGTCCAAGGAGGCTTCCAGCTCCATCGATGGTAGGCCGCAGAGCCCGGAGAATGTGATCCGAAAATTGATCACGCCTCCGGGAAGGTAAGAACCTGAAAAAAAGTTTCCCCCAATCCCTTCCCTCCTCACCCCACATAAAACAAACCAAAGAACATTAAAACAAAATCTTTAACAAATTAAAAAATAACAAAAATAGTGAAAAGACAAACAGTCATCGGGCTAAAGGATGGTGAGACTGCAGGTACAGCCCATTTAAATAGCTCAGCTATTGTTGTGCACATGCAAAGTAGTTCTCCTTTGTAAACCCAGCTGGAGAGGTATTGCAAAGAATAAGCATTTCATAAGACAAAATGGATTTGTTGCAGTTAGCCAGCTGAAAACACAAAAACATGCTTCATTAACAGTGGATAGCAAAACCCAGCTGTGCACTTTTCAACGTACTCCTTTTTAAAAAGACTGGCTTATGCATTGAGATGGACAGAAGGAAAGAACTAAAATCCACATGTGTCTGCATGTTCAATTACAAATGCGTACGTAACCCTCCTTATTGAGAAAATGTGAATAGCTTTTACCGAGCTGCTACATTTATTGCCATAGTAACAGGTTTCCTGTTTTAATAAAATATACTTACATAATTTCTCACTCTTCCCTGCTTATCCCTTAGTTCTGTCTCGCTCTCTCTCTGCCCAAGGCTATTTGGGTAAGAACAAAGCCTCAGTTAACTAAGACATCTTTTTCACCCAACTTTCAAAGTGCATAGGGAAACAGGAAGAGTAAGACCAAGGACAGAGAGAGTGGTATAGATAAATGCAACAAAAAGATCAAGGTGATTAGGGAAGTGATCACATCAACTGTAGTTCAGGAGCAGAAAAGATTCACTTTGGAATACGGAGTATTGCAATACCCGTCTAAAATATTTTATTTGATCTTCATGTACATCTATCCCTATTAACATTTTTTTTACAGGTAGAAGTTCTAACCTTTCACTTTGGCAGCATTTTGCACACAATGGACGATGGAAATATATTGCACTAACTGCCCTGAAAATAGTTGTTTCTCCTCCTCTCACATAAGCATTACAAAATATAATCATGACTGGAGATTTTCACACTTAGGTTTTTATTTTTTTGCTAGTGGAGGCAATGAATGTTTCAGGCGATTAACAAGTACCAATCTGGTGGGTTGCTTGCCCTGGATGTTGTTTATTCTCTCAAGAATTTTTGAACAGCATTCACCTGTCAAGTGGACAGCATTTCTGTTCCTGCTGGAAATTGCCTGTCCCTGATGCCTCTGCTGTGATCAGTCACTAAATGAGATTTAATTCCACAACTCTGAATGGATGAAGAAATACATATAATAAATCATGAATGTATCTCCAAGAATGGATTATTTAGATATTTTAATCTCATCAAACTTTTACAATTTTCTGTTCTATTTTCACTTTCTATCTCTATCTTTCGATCTGTAACTAGGGAAAAAAAAAAGTATAGAAATCATATTACATTATTCTTAATATTTGTATGAATAACCTATTATAGTTTGTATGAAAAATATTATAGATGTCTTATATTTGTAATTTTTATTAAAATTGTGCATTTTCAATGATATAATAATTTTGATATTATAAAAGTTAATATATTACAACACTTTTATTATTATGAAAATATCATGAATATCATAGAAGTTTGGTTATGATTGGGCTATTATTGTAGTAATATTAAGGGGGATTTGTATTTGGTAATTAGAAGAATATGTGTGGTATGAGAAGTGCGAGTATAATGCTTATTTTAGGAATTATACTACTCAATCCCAATTATACAAAATTAATAACAGGAAATGTATAATGAGAAACATTACAATTAAAACACAAACAGTATCAATTGATAATCAATATTATATAATTTTGTATATTATATAATTTTCAATGCCGTATAAGAGTGTACTCTGTATATATTGTTTCTATAATAAAAAAAATTATAAAAAAATAAAATAAAATAACCAACACAAATACATTATATGCCTTCAACATACTGAGAAAGGCACAGGACATCATATAGCTTCATCCAATCAATTCCATTTCATATACTTACCTTATTCCAATTCTTAATCATTCATCAGTATTATCTCAATCTGTTTACAACAATCTGTGGCAATTTGGACATGAATCTTAATCAGATTGCAAGGATTGCATCAAGGCACAAGGAATTTTGCAGGCAGACACTGCGGTCCATTGGATGGGGGTGAATGCTGTTCAATAATTCTTGATAGAGACTAACACCATCCAGGGCAAGCACCCCACCAGATTGGTAATTGTTATCACCTGAAACATTAAACTGCTTCCACTACCCAAAAAATTAAAACTAGTGTGGAAAACTTCCGGTCTGATTCTATTTTGGTAGGATTTGCTTTAGAGTGAGGAGGAGGGAGGAGATTTAGCGAAATAATTTGTGGTGCAGTTATATTGATTATTTTCCAATCGTCTCATACTCTTAATGACTTATTGGACTTGAGAAGACATTGTTTGCGGAAGTGCCAAATTTTGGATTCTGTAAAAGCCCAGTATACAGTATCTGTGAGACGTTCTGACTTTAAATGTTTCAACCGATATTAGACCAAACTAACATCCTTTTCTTCTCAGATAAGCTCTGCTCGCGCTCTCAACTATTCATGTGGTCCTTGTAAGAAGGGTAGTCAGGAAGGCCAAATGTGAGAAAAAAAAGCACACCAACTGTCAGAGTACGGCAGAACGGTATCGCAAGCCAGCAGGCAGCATTGCTGCCTTAAAACCCTTGTGTATCGCTACGGGTGCGAGGGCTGGTGGTGGACCCGCACGGGAAGTTGGATTCCGCCAGGTTGAGGGGTTGATTTCACTCGCGTATGATTATCTACGGGTGACATGAGATCTAGAAGACGTAGCGGGAACGTCGGAACTACTTGCGTCGAGCAAAGTCATGAGACGGACTGCGTTGGCAGGGGCTAGGGCGGCGAGTGTATCCCGTGGAGACATCGCTTTGGATAAACAGTGTGAAGAGAAAATTGATCAGGAGATTAAACGTGTCTTTGATTTTTTCACGAGTCAAATTTATCAGCGCGCGCACGTTAAATAATTTGAAACATTTTAAAACTCGTTTATAACGTGGATGGCCGTTGCGTATGACTTAAGTGTTTCGTGAGTTCTACCGTGGGAACTCTTGTTAACTCCGCAGGGCAGGCAGCTTCTCTGGAGAGAAGGAATGGGTGACGGATGACATTTCCCAATTTCTCCAGGCCCCGAATGTGTTCACTTTTTTCAACTAGCATCTTGCCCTTTCTTGTGTAGGTCGTTATTGTCATTCTACAGTGCTTGTGTCTTGGCAATCATGGGATTCACACACACACAATGCTGGGTAATCACACACACTACTCACACACTCACCCAACACCCAATGATGGAGTACTCACACAACAACACACACACACAATGATGGAGTAATCACAACACACACACACACCACGCACATCACACGCACAGCACACGCACCGCACACGCACACACACACACACACACACAATGCTGGAGTGACTCTCACACCACACCACAATGCTGGGGGTAATCACAACACACACACCATGTCTGGAGTAACTCGCACACACTCAGAGAAACAATGCTGGAGTAACTCGCACCCACTACAATTTGCTGGGGTGACACAACACAATGTGTTGTATCTGCTCTCACCCTGCACACGCACCGTTATGTCATAGTACAACAATGCTGGGACGGTATCTTGACAACGCACAGCACACTAATCTGTGTGGGTAATCTACACACACACATCAACATTTGCTGGGGTAAACCATCACACAACAACATCACCACCACACCACACACCCACATCCACACCATACACCACACGATCACCCACACAGCACGATACACACACCACAATGCTGGATAAATCACACACAACATAATACAAATGCTGGAGTACTCGCCACACCACACTACACACACTATGTTTGGAGTAACTCACACACACACACAACACAATGCTAAGGTTAACTCACACAACATACACACAATGTGGTGTAACTCACAAACACTACGAAAACAATGCAGGAGAAACTTCACACACTACACAATTCGGGAGTAACTCAGCGGACGGCAGCTTCTCGGAGAGAAGGAATGGATGATGTATCGGGTCGAGGACCTTCCTTAGACCACTACCCAGCGATGCTGCATGCCCGCTGAGTTAATCCTTCATTTTGTCCTATCTTTAAACCCGCATCGGGATTTCCTTCCCACATTAATAAACCAATGATATTCCCCACTAAATTCCGTTGTCTCATTGTTCCCCTTTCGTCTCCCCAGACCTGTTGTTATGTATCTTGTGTATGAGTATATGTATTATATACTTTGCGTGGATTCTGGGTGCTACTGTGGGTAACTCAGCAAAAGATCATCCCCCTGCATTCAAATTCTAAATCTTCGCCAAGTGTGAGTGTGTGATGTGTAGAGTGTGATGAGAGTTTGTGTTGTGAGTGTGTCTGTGGGGGTGAGTGTGTGTGTGTTTGTGTGTGTGATGTGGTGTGGTGTGTGTGTGTGTGTTTGAGTTTGTCCGTCACCACCGCGCGCATCCTTAGGGGGAGGCTGTGTGTGGCGTGTGATGGTGGCCCCTGCCTTTTGGAGTACCGTGTGTGTGTGGCTGTCGGGTCCTGGCGGCAGATCAAGTCAGTCACCCGAGCTGCTTCCTCATCGGAAGTAGCGGTCAGTTCTGTTGTCCGTGCCACTGAGCGTGCGGCATTCCCACCCAAGCTAATTCACTCCCCGGCCACAAGAAATACCATATTGCTTTGACAGCTCGGCTAACACGGGCCTTCTCATGCCTTTTATCGTCATCTTTTCCTGTGCCGTTTACGGGGATATCATGGCCCAATCATTTAATGCCATCAGGTGGAGCGTGGCAAGTGGGTTTTGCCCCCAATCCCTCCTTCACAACGCCAGACTCCCAAATACATGAACTGAGCTCTCCCCCCACCCCGGGAAATACAGTATAGAGATAAAACATAAAGCACCAAGAAATGAACTTACCACGTTACTAGTTGTGGAGGGTGCGCATTTTCCCTTTGTAGGTCATATCAATAAGCTGCGGCCTCACTGAAATAACTCCAAAAGCCACCAGGATGAGGATGTCTTTTTATATTGTTGCTTTTTTAACATACCTTCATTCCACGGTTGGCTAAGAGTAAACGGGAGAGGAACCTCCTTTGGTAACTTGGGAGGAGGAACTTGGAACATCGCAGAAATGAATATCCGTGGGGAACTCGGTTAAACACTTGAACTTAAACTTAAATCTATACACATCACGCGTCTTTCACTCGGGGTTCCTAGTGGTGTCAACTCGCACCATGAACTGGGCCATTACAGAGACAGAGACCCGGGTTTGAACGCATCTACGGTTTGTCTGTATGAAGTTTTTACGTTATCCCCTGACTACATAGGTTTTCTCCAAGTGCTCTGGATTCTTCCTACATTTCAAAGATGTGCATGTTTGAAGTTTAAATTGTCATCTGTAAATTTTGTCCCTAAGTGTCTTGGGGATCTGGACGGGCTTGTATCCTTACTTGATTTGGTTAAAAAAATTTGGAAAATTATCAGCTAGTGTGTAGGATGTGCTAGTGTATGGGGTTGCTGTTGGCACGGATGGTTGGCCAAAGGATTTATTCCATGCTGCAAATCTATACACTATAATGTAAAAAAAAATGACACATAACCAAAAATCCGTTTTGCGCAAGTTTTTTATCAAAGTGCATCGCTGCTAAAATAGGCATGTTTAAGGGTTCACCAAATTTTCTGATACACAGAAAAATTAAGGATCCTCTGGCATGAAGTAAAGGGCCTGTACTCTGTCAAATCACTCCCTAGTTAATATCACTCGCAGAAGGTTGGAATTTTGGTGCTACGCACATTTACTCATGCAAG